>JANAVB010022600.1:1229533-1252033 GCA_029216955.1 Iris pallida | reverse complement strand
GGCCAGAACTTCAAGCAGAAATAGGAATGCATAATATGCATTAAAGATAATCGTGAATTTAGAAACATAGGATTTAAATGCTCATAAATGAATTTATGTTTACAGCGTGTACTGCGGATCAAAAATCGTATACGGAGTAAACGACTTGGGTTAGCTGTAGGGGCTGGATCCCAGCTAGCGGTAGTCCGAAGACTAGTGCACCGTGTCGCTTAGGCTTTTACGCCTTCTTGACAGAAGGGCCCTTTCGGCTTGTACCCAAAGTTAGTACTTCCAATAGGATGATGATCAACAGTTTACGTTACAAAAACAAAATTTAATTGAGATTATTTTCATCCAGAATTCCTAGCTTGCGACGAAGAAAGTTGAAACGCTCTTCGGCTAGTGGTTTTGTGAAGAAGTCTGCCAGCTGATGTTCTGTGTCAATAAATTCTGGATCTATAGTATCGTGATGTTGATGATCACACAAAAAGTGGTGACAAATTTCAATATGTTTCATGCGTGAGTGACATATAGGATTCTTAGTAAGGTTTATAGTACTAGTGTTATCACTGTAAATAGGTATGTGCATAAAAGACAAGTGATAGTCTTCTAGGATTTGCTTCATCCACAAAATTTGTGCACAACAACGTCCTGCAGCTATATACTCAGCTTCGGTTGTGGAGAGTGCAACAGAATTTTGTTTCTTGCTAAACCAGAAGACTGAGGCTTTGCCTAACAAATGACACGTGCCACTCGTACTTTTACGATCAACTTTGCAACCCGCAAAATCAGTATCCGAATAACCGATAAGTTCAAAGGATGTGGTTTTGGGATACCACAAGCCGACTGTAATAGTACCCTTAAGATATCGAAAGATACGCTTAACGGCGGACATGTGTGATTCCTTAGGAATAGCCTGATATCTAGCACACAGGCAAACACTAAACATGATATCAGGACGACTAGGAGTTAAATAAAGGAGACTGACTTTCATACCTCGATACTTATGTTGATCCACAGGTTTGTTGCTTTCATCGGGTTCTAGTTTAGTTATCGTAGCCATTGGAGTGCCAATCGGTTTGACGTTGTTTGTTTGACTTGTAGTCCAAGGAAGTAATTGAGCTCCCCCATCATGCTCATCTCAAATTCATTCTGCATACACTTAGCAAACTCTTGACAGAGAGTTTCATTAGTAGAATCGAATATGATATCATCAACATAAATTTGTAATAGAATGGTATCTTTGAAAGATTTTATAAAGAGTGTAGTATCAATTTTATCTTTTAAAAAACCTTTATCTAATAAGAAAGTACTTAAGCATTCATACCAAGCTCTGGGGGCTTGTTTGAGGCTATAAAGTGCTTTCTTGAGTTTGAAAACATGGTCGAGAAATTTATGATTTTCAAAACCAGGGGTTGTTTTAGAAAAACTTATTCCTTAATAAAACCATTCAGAAAAGCACTTTTGACATCCATTTGGAAAAGTTTAAAATTTTGAAAGTTTGCAAAGGCACAAAGCATCCGAATGGATTCAAGTCTTGCAACAGGAGCATACGTCTTATCGTAGTCGATACCTTCCTCTTGGTTGTATCCTTGAGCTACTAGACGAGCTTTGTTGCGAGTGACTGAACCATCTTCATTTACTTTGTTATGAAAAACCCATTTAGTACCAATAATCGAATGATTAGCTGGCTTAGGAACAAGTTCCCAGACCTGGCTCCTTTCGAATTGGTTGAGCTCTTCTTGCATGACGAAAATCCAAAATTCATTATTAAAGGCTTCTAAAACATTTTTAGGCTCAATTTGTGAAATAAAAGCAGTGCTAGCAATAGAATCTCTTAAAGATGAACGAGTACTTACTCCGCGAGATACCTCACATATTACCAAGTTTTCTGGGTGTGACGGTTTGAATTCGAATTTCTTCGGTAAGTCTTCCAGAGAGTTGGCTTCAGGATTGGTAGTCATAGGCGTGGAAGTTGATGGTTCATCATCATCGTTGCGGATGGTAGCTGTACTATTCTCCTGATCAAAAGTAACATTAGTAGATTCTTTTACTATCATTGAGCGTTTGTTGAACACTCGATATCCCTTACTCTTGGCGGCATAGCCAAGAAAAATATCATCGTCAACTTTGGCATCAAACTCGCCTAAGTTATCTTTCGTATTGAGGATAAAACAGCGACAACTGAACACTCTAAAATAAGATACATAGGGGGTCCTACCAAACCAAAGTTCATAGGGTGTTTTCTTCAAAATAGGTCGAATAAGCACCCTATTCAAAATATGGCAAGCTGTATTGACAGCTTCTGTCCAAAAAAATTTCGAAAGTGAAAATTTATTCAACATGACTCTAGCCATATCGCCAAGAATCCTATTCTTCCGCTCCACAACACATTTTGTTGAGGAGTACGAGGACAAGAAAACTCATGATCAAAACCATTTGTTTCGCAAAATTTTTCAAAATCAGAATTTTTGAATTCGCCTCCATGATCACTTCGGATTCGAGTAATCATGTAGCCTTTTTCGTTTTGGACATTTTTGGCAAAGATTTTGAAAACTGTAATCGCATCGCTTTTGTTTGAAAAGAAGAAAATCCAAGTGAATCTAGAAAAATCATCTACTATAACAAAAGCATAGAGTTTTCCACCAAGACTGGCTACTCTACTGGGACCAAATAAGTCCATGTACAGTAATTACGAGGGTCTAGTAGTACTTACAGTGTGTATAGAATGAAATGAAGATTTGGTTGCCTTATTCAGTTCACATTCGGCACATATCGTATCCTTCTTGAATGTGATATTGGGCAGACCTCTTACTAGCTTCTTTGTCGATAGCTTGGATATAGTATCCATATTGGCATGACCAAGACGATGGTGCCATAACAGTCTCTCATCCTTGTGGGCGTAGAGGCATCTTCCTGCACTGTTAGTATTTCTAGATAGATAGAAAATATAAATGTTATCTTCTCTTATCCCTTCAAAAGCAATGTCTTCCGTTGACCTATCATAAATATAGCATTTATTTAGTCCAAAGTTAATATCATATCCATGATAAGCAAGATGACTTATGCTGAGCAGGTTATGCTTTAACTAGGTCACTAGGCAGACATCCATTATTACAGGAGAAGGAGGATAACCAATAGTACAATTACCTATGATGTAGCCTTTTAAATTGTTACCGAATGATACATAACCTTTCCTCTTCATCGATAGTGATGCGAAAAGATTTGCATCACCCGTCATATGTCGCGAGCATCCACTATCAAGAATCCACTTGCTTTTAGTTGAGGAAGGAAGGTCTACCTACATCACGAGTAGAAGTGACCTTTGGTACCCAAGTTCTTATGGGTCCCAAAATATTAGTCTTCGGTACCCATGCATATATATTAATATCAACTAATTTCCTAATTCTACATTGTGGTGAGATATGACCATATAATCCACAGTATGTGCAAGTAGCATGCCTATTTGTGTTTGGAGCAGGTAGATAGTGATGTCTATATGCAGCATGGTGATAGTTGTGTGGAACGGCAGGATAGTGACTATATGTAGCAGCAGGATTATGTCTATGTGCAGCATGGTGGTAGTTAGTAGGATAGTGACCATGTGTAGCCCCAGTCCCAAAACTTGGCAAGGTACACTTGGCATGTATTCGTATTCCTAGTCCACTTGATTGTAATGCCCCAGTCCCAAAATTCGTAGGACTAAGAATGTGAATACATGCCAGCTATGTATCAAGTGGACTCCAGCCCAGCTCGAATACGTATAAGCTGTATAGTAATGACCAACTATCTATATTAATTAATAATATCTAAGTCCCAATCCACAGTAAGATAGAATACAGGAATGAACAACATATAACATAATGTGCACCCCATGCTACATTTGTTCAAATAGACCGAAAAGAAATAACTTGAGTCTACAAATACTAGGCTGACAAGCAGAATGTAAATGAATAGAAAAAATATATAACCACCAGAGATACCCGAAACAGTAAATATCAACCATCATGATCAGCTACCAACTCTGTTCAGTCGAATACCTGGAGAGATCACCAGGTCCTCAGGGGACATAGCAAGGTACATACAACATGCCAATTAACAGTAAATAAAAACATAAGAACTAATGGGTACTAACCTAACCAGTCTAAGTGACATGCACGTGAGAACATATTTTGGATATTAGGCTTAGCCACTGAGGCTCACAAGCTCCTCAGCAGGCTATTGCCCTCAGGCACCGTGTCGTGGGACCAAAGGGCATATGAGTATATCAAGTAAATAACCACCCACGCTCTGCTACAGAGACGAAGGTATACTAGTAGGATACCATCCAAGTCCCTATATAGAAACGAGGCTAAACTTGTAGAATAACAGCCAAGTCCCATATATGAAAACGAGGATATTCGAGTAGAAATATATGTGTATATATATACAACCTGATATAACGGTAATGTTCTCTCCACCCCATGTTCTATTCTATCAAGTCATGTCAGATAACACTAACAATATCAAGTAAATAATCATGTAACCTATCACAGGTCCAAACCATGAATATGTCATGTATATGACTATCTCATGATCGTGTCAGTGTCCTAGGTCCATCATATCTCAAGTAACACGATAATCAATGCAACGATATATCTAAGGTTAATACCCAATATCCTCATACAGATATTGACACCCGAATCTGTTCGGATGTGAAGTATCAACTATTCCTATATCATGATATATATGAAGATAGAAACAATAGAACAAAAAAAAGAATATGTACTGAAAACTTGGCAAGGTACACTTGCCTGGAGGTTTGTCCGAAAATGCTGGTATCTGATGTCCGAAGTCAGATCCAAGTCCTAAAATAACCAAGAATCTAATATATTAATTAATCATATATGTCCTTGATTGCCAACTATCTATAAAATTTAATACTTACATATTACAACCTAGGCTTATGTCTTCACACTCTATAATAATTATACCATAGAATTAATCCTTCTCAAAGTATATTTTAGCCTTATATAAGATCGTATTTCTATATATGTCTAGTTTTACAAAAATAAAAAAAATATATGATTATTAAAAATATCATACTTAAAGAAATAAAGAGAGATAAAAAGGGTTTGGTTGATAATTGATTAAAGGGAAGGGGTTTATTTATAAAATGCATATTATTAAATGATGTAGAATTCAGTGCATGCATTGTACACAATAGATAAGACTTTAATATTGAAGGAAGTATAAATTAACTACTTAATGAATGCTATAATTAAAATAAATTGATTTCTAATCACTAAGCTCGAATCCCAATGCTCTTTTATGTGATCAACAACATAACTATGCATGTTACTACTTTTCTTCATCTACTTCTTCTTTAAATCTAAAAGAAATTCCTATATGTGAAACGGTTGCTTCTTTCTATTAGTAGACTTCTATTGTTCTCTTTCTCTAAATCTTCTACCATATTAAGATAGATTACTGCTATCCATACCTCCCTTCAAACGATTGTTCTTAATAATCTTTGTAAAAAAATATTACTCAACTGTCATTCTCTATTATGAATATTAGGAAAATAATATATGGTGTGATATTATATATTATTTCCATCTTCTTCCAGTGATTGGCAGCACAACTACTTAATCTTCCTATTAGAAATTTACATGAACAAAATATACAAGAGAAACAACAAAAGCTCACCTATGTGAAGATGTTATTTAAACTTGGACTCGAGTGAGAGAAAGTCATCGTCGGCGATGTATGGTGCACATGAGTGATAGGTAGCGACAGTTAATCGAAGACGAGTTTTGGTTTGTAAGATCGAATCGGACGGTATGCGGCGAGGTTGACGACCTCGAGATTACTACTGTGGATTGGGAGTCGATGGCTTGGATGACTTAAGGAAGTTTGACTTATATATATAAGTATAAATAGGGGTTACAAAGGTGAAAGGACATAGGAGTTACGAATATAAAAGGAGGGGTCATAGGGGTTATGAAGATGAAATGAGGAGTCATGTGGGTTATGAAGATGAAATGAGGAGTTATGGGGGTTATGAAGATGAAATAAGGAGTCATGGAGGTTATGAAGATGAAATGAGGAGTCATGGGGGTTACGAAGATGAAAATAAATGGAGAAAGTTAATGCATGAAGCATGCACAAAATATGCACAAATTATTTTACCACTACACCCATAATGGCTTATGTGTTTCCACCATTTAGTTCACACAAAGATGGTGCTCATGTTAGAAAAACTACAACCATGGGCTCACATAGCAAGAATTCATTCCTTAGGATCATGATAGCATGGAATAAAATTCTTGGCCCAAGATAGCATGGATATTTATTTGTTGGGCTAACAAGTATTGGACTATTTAACTAAACAATTAACTATTAATCGTTTAAAATATAACCTAATATATATAATGCAAGCTCAAATTTCTAACGTGAAATAAAAACAAATAAATATAAAAATTATTTAAAAAAGGGGGGTTTACATTCTATCCACCTTAAAAAAAATTCATCCTCGAAATTAAGATTCTAACTAGAAGCAGAACTTATAAAGTTATGGCACTAAAGTTTAATTTAGAAACTTCTCGAATTTTTCGAATTAAATGCGGATAACATTCTCGTATAGAATCTTTATGCCCCCAAGTAGATTTTCCTATGGTGTGATGCTTCCATGCTACCGGACTAATTTGATAGTCTTCCCCTTCAATATCTTCTCACTGGTATCCAATATTTCGACTGACTGCTTCTTATATGAAAGATTCATTCTCAACGTGATCTCGGAATGGTCAACCTCATGACTGGATCAGTCACATACCTCCTCCACTACGAGATATTGAATACATCATGCACTTGCTCTAGAGATGGGGCACTGCATAACGATATACCACTTCTCCAACACTACCTATAATGTCAATGGGTTACTAATTTAGAGGTAATGATTCTAACTTGGCTCTTGAGTCTTTATCTATGACTAACTATATAGATAGAAAATTTCACAGTTAATCTATGATCCCTATTAGTTTTCTAAGCTCTTCATTATACTCTTATACGTCAATAGTAATTGATAATAATCTTACCAATGCACTAGTTTTTTTTCCACCTACATGCTAGGTAAGGTTGAGCCTGGGCTAATCAAATACATAAACCTATTGGTCAACCTTCTAGTCCTGGCATTCTAGAGGTCATTTCAAGGCTAGTCTAACTCAAATTTGTCTACCCTATCCAATATTCTTAGGCCACCTAACAGCCTGATATAACCTTTTGATATTAGTTCTTCTAGTCCTTCTATTCTAGACTATCTTATGTAAAAGCTAGCAAGGTTTAGTCTAATATTTTCAGGGTTGCTTGCTAGGATTAGACCTTATACTGTACTATGTTCTGACTTCTACCTTTGAAAAAGTTTCTATAAAGATTCTACCCACCTTAGTTATTTACCTAGTCCTGCAAAGCATGAACTACTATATCCCTCAAACAAAATTCACAGGATACCGGTTCTACCCAGACTTATGTCCAATCTTAAGTACATGGCTTAGCCAACCATTTTACCCATAACAAAGTCGTAAGTCATACTTTCTGAAGTCTACCACAAGCGTTGTCCTCTTTTAGCTAGGAAACTATAACTAAGGTTCAACTGTATATCCTTTAATATCGTATTTCTAGTCATCCAAAAAATAACTATTATTATATTCTTATTCTCCTAATAAATCTCTATGGATATGTAAAACATCTAGTTCACCCTACCTGTTTTGGCATAGATAGTAATATATGTCCATTAAGTAAGATTGACTTCCTATAAAAGTGTAATGCATCTCTGTTCTATTCGGTCTTTCTAGTAGATATGTTCTATCATACTTATATATCATTACACAATCACCCTCCTATGAAATATGCTACCAATATAGCTTCTATCCTATGACAAGTGTAATCAAACTACCATAATTGTTCCAATTACTGAGGAAACACTATGTTCAGCCAACTCATAAATATAACAGGTATATTTTTCAGTCAAAAGGCATCACCAAAATTTATAATGGTTGTAGCGGGTCCCAAATGATGTCCTTGAAATATCTTCCCTCCGTGCCTTCTCTTGATGGTATCCCAATCTCAAGTCAACATTAGAAATGAAAACTTTTGCTCATTGGTCAAACAGGTCGATGGTGGATAATACTTTTGGTTACTTTAATGACCTTGGACTTCAAATGATCAATCCGTCGGATGTCGACTTATGTCAATATAGCTATCTATCAAGTTTTTCGAAGGATGAGGCTAGCTAAACTTCTAGGCCTAACTTATGCTACCATAGAGGTCTTCTATCTCAATTCCAGCCAACTTACTCACTTATGTAAACTGAGTTTCCTCCAATCGTCAGTTCTTGCAACATAGTGTTACATACTAAAAAAATGGGGTATGTTAGGTCCTAGCCATCCATGACTGCTCCTACGGTTCTTTCATCTTTATTCCCTATGTGCATCTTATTCCAACACAATTGTCATAACTACAAGTCTTTTGGTATTTCTATCTGAACTGTGTTGTGGAAAAGGGGTATATCTCCATGATTTCTAGTCTACTCAAACTAAGATTCCTAATTTTTCTCTCAAGTCCTTAATTAGGTCTATCAACACAATCCAAGACTACCAAAAATTAATTCCTAATCACTATGTCATTCTTTTATCAAATCTCCTTTTTAGTATGATTAATAACTCACCACTTCTAGTCTATAGGAAGCTATTTAATAATCACAAATATGTCTAACCCTTCTATACTTGTATACTAGGTAATTGGGGTATGTTAATGCTAGACAATGCTTATATGTGATACCTCGGCAAATACTCGCCTATTGACTAATATTCTACTCATGCTTGTTCATAGGTCCTTTCAAAGTTATTTAACTTCTACTTAAAGGTATGTCTAGTATAACACAGTCATGTCCTTTCTACATCCTATACCAAGTCAGGGAGTGGTACAACCAAATATCACTTATACCTTTGATAGAAAGCTTCCTTGTATAGACTTTCGACCGCTATCCAGTGATAACTTCATTTCTTGACCTATACCTATTACCATGATTTTTATATTGTTCAAACGAAACTTCCCCCGCCTTCATGCAACCATAGGATTTCTATATGATTTCTATCTATCTTGAGTACAGTACTTATAGATTTATCCTATTCTCAACAAGACTTTCGAATCCTTTCAAATGTAGTCTTTCATGTAGGTGACCACATTCTAATTTGAAAACCATATCAACATCTAAAATTCTACTACTCATTTTTTCAAATCACTCCCATCATTTCGGTTGATAACTCTATCGTACCTTTCTTAATAAACCAAGTTAAATCTAGTTAAACTTATATCCCATCCCTATCTAACATAGATAAATAGTAGAATGTCCGTTGCTCCTAGAGTCGCTCACTAGGATTAGGTAGGCTATATGAATTCTATATTGCTAATCCGACACACTTGGTCTATCTAATAGTGACGTCAATATAACCCTTATTATCTTAAACAATCAATCCCTCTTAAGATGCTCTAATAACTTTTTTTTCCTATGATAAAAATAATAATCCAAAGGAGTATCAAACACGAGCATTCGCCCTTCAGAAATAGGGAAGGGCGTGAATTCAAGGTAAGGAGTTCAAGATTGTGATTGAATGCAATATTCGAGCTTCAAGGGCGATAGATGAACTCAAAAGAATTTCCAAAGCAATTATGGATTGAGACCCTAATATAGTATCCTATTGCAGGCTCGTTCGGTACAGTAACGTAACCGAGACGATATGCTCTGACCTGCATAGGCCACCACAAAAACATGTAACGTCCCAGTCCGAAAATTCGTAGGACTAGGAATGTGAATACATGCCAGCTACGTATCAAGTGGACTCCAGCCCAGCTCGAAACGTATAAGCTGTATAGTAATGACCAACTATCTATATTAATTAATAATATCTAAGTCTCAATCTACAGTAAGATAGAATACAGGAATGAACAACATATAACATAGTGTGCACCCCATGCTACATTTGTTCAAATAGACCGGAAAGAAATAACTTGAGTCTACAAATACTAGGCTGACAAGCAGAATATAAATGAATAGAGATAAATATATAACCACCAGAGATACTTGAAACAGTAAATATCAACCATCATGATCAGCTACTAACTCCGCTCAGTCGAATACCTAGAGAGATCACTAGGTCCTCAGGGGACATAGCAAGGTACATAGAATATGCCAATTAACAGTAAATAAAAACATATGACCTAATGGGTACTACCATAACCAGTCTAAGTGACATACACGAGAGAACATATTTCGGATATCAGGCTTAGCTACTGAGGCTCATAAGCTCCTCAGCAGGCTATTACCCTCAGGCACCGTGTCGTGGGACCAAAGGGCATACGAGTATATCAAGTAAATAACCACCCACGCTCTGCTACAAAGACGAAGGTATACTAGTAGAATACCATCCAATTCCCTATATGGAAACGAGGCTAAACTAGTAGAATAACAGCCAATTCCCATATATGAAAACGAGGATATTCGAGTAGAAATATATGTGTATATATATACAACCTGATATAACGGTAATGTTCTCCCCACCCCATGTTTTATTCTATCAAGTTATGTCAGATAACACTAACAATATCAAGTAAATAATCATGTAACCTATCACAGGGTCCAAACCATGAATATGTCATGTATAGGACTATCTCATGATCGTGTCAGTGTCCTAGGTCCATCGTGTCTCAAGTAACACGATAATCAATGCAACGATATATATAAGGTTAATACCCAATATCCTCATACAGATATTGACACCCGAATCTGTTCGGACGTGAAGTATCAACTATTCCTATATCATGATATATATGAAGATAGAAACAATAGAACAAAAAAAAGAATATGTACTGAAAACTTGGCAAGGTACACTTGTCTGGAGGTTTGTACGAAAATGTTGGTATCTGGTGTCCGAAGTCAGATCCAAGTCCTAAAATAACCAAGAATCTAATATATTAATTAATAATATATGTCCTTGATTGCCAACTATTTATAAAATTTAATACTTACATATTACAACCTAGGCTTATGTCTTCTCACTCTATAATAATTATACCATAGAATTAATCCTTCTCAATGTATATTTTAGCCTTATATAAGATCGTATTTTTATATATGTCTAGTTTTACAAAAATAAAAAAAGAAATAGGATTATTGAAAATATCATGCTTAAAGAAATAAAGAGAGATAAAAAGGGTTTGGTTGATAATCGATCAAAGGGAAGGGGTTTATTTATAAAATGCATATTATTAACTGATATAGAATTCAGTGCATGCATTGCACACAATAGATAAGACTTTAATATTGAGGAAGTATAAATTAACTACTTAATGAATGCTATAATTAAAATAAATTGATTTCTAATCACTAAGCTCGAATCTCAATGCTCTTTTATGTGATCAACAACATAACTATGCATGTTACTACTTTTCTTCACCTACTTCTTCTTTAAATCTAAAAGAAATTCCTATATGTGAAATGGTTGCTTCTTCCTATTAGTGGACTTCTATTGTTCTCTTTCTCTAAATCTTCTTCCATATTGAGATAGATTACTGCTATCCATACCTCCCTTCAAAAGATTGTTCTTAATAATTTTTGTAAAAAAATATTACTCAACTGCCATTCTCTATTATGAATATTAGGAAAATAATATATGGCGTGATATTATATATTATTTCCATCTTCTTCCAGTGATTGGCAGCACAACTACTTAATCTTCCTATTAGAAATTTACATGAACAAAATATACAAGAGAAACAACAAAAGCTCACCTATGTGAATATGTTATTTAAACTTGGACTCGAGTGAAAGAAAGTCATCGTCGGCGATGTATGGTGCACATGAGTGATAGGTAGCGACAGTTCATCGAAGACGAGTTGTGGTTTGTAAGATCGGATCGGACGGTGTGCGGCGAGGTTGACGACCTTGAGATTCTACTGTGGCTTGGGAGTTGATGGCTTGGATGACTTAAGGAAGTTTGACTTATATATATAAGTATAAATAGGTGTTACAAAGGTGAAAGGACATAGGAGTTACGAATATGAAAGGAGGGGTCATGGGGGTTATGAAGATGAAATGAGGAGTTATGGGGGGCAATGAAGATGAAATGAGGAGTCATGGGGGTTATGAAGATGAAATGAGGAGTCATGGAGGTTATGAAGATGAAATGAGGAGTCATGGGGGTTACGAAGATTAAAATAAATGGAGAAAGTTAATGCATAAAGCATGCACAAAATATGCACAAATTAATTTACCACTACACGCATAATGGCTTATGTGTTCCCACCATTTAGTTCACACAAAGATGGTGCTCATGTTAGAAAAACTACAACCATGGGCTCACATAGCAAGAATTCATTCCTTAGGATCATAATAGCATGGAATAAAATTCTTGGCCCAAGATAGCATAGATATTTATTTGTTGGGCTAAGCAAGTATTAGAATATTTAACTAAACAATTAACTATTAATCGTATAAAATATAACCTAATATATATAATACAAGCTAAAATTTCTAACGTGAAATAAAAACAAATAAATATAAAATTATAAAAATTATTTAAAAAAGGGGGGGTTTCCATGTAGCAACAGGATAATAATTATGAGTAGATTGAGAATGATGTCTATGTGTGCGTGGTTTATGTGCTGTATGTGAGTACGTGTATATATAAGCATGATTACGTGCTGCATGTGGATGACGTACTTTACTATTATGAGTGGTCTTGTATTTTGTGTGTGTTTTGTGACTGTGTGATTGGGTTTGAGGTTGAGCAACCTGTTTCCCCAATCTAATCTCTAATTTCTTAGAGACGGCATTCAGTTCATTACACTTAACATTTAGACCATCAATCTTAGCAATAGAGATCTTGTGTTTGTTCTTTTCTTCAGCAATCTCTTTGTTGAGTGATGAGATCTCACGTGTTTGCTTTTCAATGAGTGCTTTGGCATCATGTAGGCTTAACTTAAGCTTGGACACCTCATAAGTAACTTCCGTGGGTGGAGTGTCTCTAACATTATCAAGTAAGGAAGAAAGATTTTAAATCTCTATTTCATATCCTTTGATTTTCTCCTTGGCTTGCTTATATTTACTAATGACTTTCTTGTGGTCATTTAGTAAATCATTAAACGCATCGCCAAGTTCATCAAAAGTAAAGTCATCGAGAGTTTCGCTAGTTACCTTCTCGGATGTTGCCATTAGGCAGACATTAGCGGTGTCTTGAGGAGAGTCATTTTCTTCCTCGGAGTCACTTGCTTCGCTTTCGTGCCAAATACTAGTGTTGGCATACTTTCTTGAAGAAGGCTTCTTGTAGGGCTTCCCATATTTGTTGCCTTTCTTTGCGAAGGGACGCTCCTTTCGAACGTGTCCAGTCTTTTTGCAGCCGTGGCACGTTGGTTCTTCCTCGTCATCTTGTTGTTCCTTCTTTCTTCGATTGAAATAAAATAACTTCTTGAAGTTACAGACTAGAAGAGCTTGATCATCACCTTCAGACTTGTCGTCGTCAGTCTCTTCAGGATCAGCCCTTCGACGATAAGCTTTTAGGGCAATTTCTTTTGCCTTTGGAGCAGGTTCGTCAAAGTCTTTGAGGTCGAGCTCGTGGGTCATCAGCTTTTCCTTCAAAGTTTTCATAGACATTATGGTGAGATCATTGCCTTCTATGATAGTTGTTACCTTAGGGTTCCAGATCTTTGGTAGCCCCTAAGTAACTTATAGATCTTCTTATGATTTGTATATTATTTGCAAAGAGATGACAGAGGGTTGATGACGTCAAGGAACCTTGTAAACATTTGGGTGATCGTCTTATTAGGCTTCATCTTGAACGCCTCGTATTCTTGAGTAAGATGACTAATTTTAGATTCCTTGACTTTAGTGGTTCCTTCATGCGTCACTTCTATAAGCTTTCATACTTCGTGCGAGGTGGTGCATGTCGAGACCCTGTTAAATTCATTCATGTCTATTGCACAGAAAAGAGCATTAATAGCTCTAGCATCTAGACTTGCATATTTCTTTTCCTCGTTAGAATATTTGTCGTTGGATTTCTCGATGAGATCCCCATCGACAATTATTCTGGCAGGCTTTTTGTAACCATCGGTGACAATGGTCCATTGGTCGAAGTCTAAAGACTTGAGATAAAAACTCATCCTAGTTTTCCAATAGGTGTAGCTGGTTCCATCAAATAGGGGTGGCCTATGAGTGGACTGCCCTTCACCGTGGTTGGAAAACATAGGTTGGGTGGTTGCCACGGATCAGCTCTAGGATTTTAGTCCTTGTAAAGAGAACAGAGCTCAGATACCAATTGAAGTATAGGTAGGCAACTCTAGAGGAGGGTGAATAGAGTTTATAACGATAATGATCAATTAAAACTTAAACTCTTTTCACCAACAAAATAATCAGAGTAATATAAATACGGAAATAAAATAGTCAAAGAGCAAACGCAAACACAGCAAGATTTTTAACCTGGTTTTCCTCGTGGAGGACTAGTCCAGGCCTGAGAACTCTAGCTCAGGATTGAAATCCACTATTTGTGAAATAGGGTTACAACCACGTTCCTTTTCTCAGAAGAGCACGCCAACTTCTTTCAATGATCGTTGTGGCAAAACTTGGACTTTTTCAAGTGACTTACAACTTCTTGCACTTCAAACTTCTAGCTGAATCATACTGAGCAACTTGGACGGTTGGGAAATTTGAAAGCTAAGTTGGATGGGAAGGTAGAGCTCTTTAATATATAGGCTTATATAAGAGAAGAAGAAGAGAAGATTGGATGATTTGAAATGGGAGAACTCAAGGCGTATTTATAGTGGTCTGGGTAGGCAGAATTCGGCCAGAATTCTGTGTCCAAAATTTAAATTTTTGGCCGTTGGCAACTAGCAGTGAATAATCCCTAAAAAATTAGCTTCCTGTAATTTAGGGGACAGAGTTTGGCCCAAACTCTGTGTGAAGGCAGAGTTCGGCCTGAACTCTGTCTCCTTTGGACAGAAAGTTCATAAATGGGCTTTGGCTTGTTGGGCTATTTTGGCTATTGGCTAAGTGGACCTATGAAGGTTAAGTCTAGCCCAAACTGCTCAGTATGACTCAACATACATTTTCCTATACTCAAAAAATAATAAAATTACAGACTTCAGAATACACAAAGCAAAAATTCTTCAAGCAGCTGTTGACTTGAACTGATGTAATGAGTTGATCGATTTAGAGCTTGATGTGTCAAAATGGACTATGACAAATATTATTTTGTTAATTGTCAAGATTAGTTTGACTGTGATCCGGTTTGGGTCAACAAAGACAACCCGTTAAGTTAAAAATGACAAGTCAATACGAAATAGTCGCGGACAACTCGGTGCACGAGGGAAAGAAGTGAATAAGGATTCTAAGGCAACTATCACGACATCGTGGCCGCCTAGGCGGAATCATGGCTTACGGGCGGGTTGGGTGCGGGCTCGGCTACCCAAGAGGCGTAAGTCGGGTATTGCATGGCCTATCAGGGTGTACCACAGCCATCACTAGCTGATAGGGAACTACGATACCAAGATGGATAGTCCAAAATGGCTTATGGTGCTAGCGACCAGTACATATAGATTAGTTGGCTCGATTGCGGCATTCTGCGTACGAGACCTTGCATTGAAACAAGAATCTGAGAAGTCTGAACAACTGAGTGAACTAAGCTGAACAACTGAATAACTGAGTGAACTAAGCTGAACACTGAACAACTGAATGAACATGAACCTCTGAACAAAGCTTTTGAGTACAACACAACTTGACAAACTTGAATACTTCGCCCACCTGAGGCGGGAACATGCCTTGACACTCTTGAATGCTTATACAATCCATTAAGTCTTTACGTATAATATGTTGGCTAACTTGTTTTTACCTTGAACAGGAAAGATCATACTGTAAGTATGGTAAGTTGCGCATGTTATTCATATGTGACACTTGACATCGTTAATACGAGATAGACTTTAAATTATATGCCATAAAACTGATCCTAAGACAAATTATGAAACACTAATTGATAGATGATGCACAAACGTAAAATGAACGTGTTTTGGTAATAATAGCGAGTGGGCAAGCTAGCCTCTCCACCAATGCATAACAATGTACTGATAACCACATAGATTGTCTGCAGACTACGGAAGAACCTCATTGGGTGGAGACTTCACTCGAACGTTCTAAGGCTCGAACCTACTCTGAAGCCTTGGAGCATACTGTAGCTCCCCTTCCAGAAAAAAATTTTAAATATTTTTTTATTTATTTGATTTAAATGGTGATTTTTATTTTTTTATAAATAATTATTTAGTTAATTATTACGGTGGATGATTTTATCCATGGTTGAGTTTTGAAGTACAAGACGACTAGGAATCACGGCACGGATAGTATAGTTGTGTGCCTTGACTAGTGTATTAGCCATACCAGGAAGACCCAGCCATAGTGATGTCTTAACTATAAACTAGGCCAAGTTGTGACATGACCACTATAAATAAGTTAATTATTTATTATTAAGATTTATTGACTTTAGAGACCCCGGTTGAACCAAATTCTTCCGAACTGGGCCCGAACCGAATCCAAGCCTATGTAGGCATGTAGTGAGACCAAGGACGGTCATATAGACATATTTTAGTATGTACAAATGTTTGTATTTATTTTTGGTAATCGACAATATTTTCTAAATATTAGTTATACGTATGATAAGATATTATTAAATATCAAATGGCGTTTTGAAATATTAGTACGATTTTTCGGGAGCCTAATAAAGGGGGTGTGTATGATATGTTCACCACAACTACTATTGGTTCATTAATTTTTGTTATTATTAAGAGTATCATTATTATTAACGTTGTTGTTGTTATATTAAATAAAATCATATTATTATTGATCATTTCTTGTTAATGAAATTATATATACATAGATCCTACAGTAGAAAAGATAATATTGACATTTTATTTAGAGTTTATGGAAATTGTTATATATAAAAATATATGTGCATATGGATATATATATATATATATATATATATATATATATATATATATATATATATATATATATATATATATATCTAATAATATCTCTATATATATATATCTAATATAGAGAGAGAGAGAGAGAGAGCGAGAGAGCGAGAGAGTGTCTTATAAAGAAAGGAAAACCTAAGAAAATGGATAGCTTGCTGTTGAAACCACCCCCCCCCCCCCCCCCCCCCCCCCCCCCCCCCAACCCGCGAGCAAGCCCACACCCATTATCCACATCCGTTTTCAATTCCCCATATAAATAGTTGTCTCTACAACACAGCATGGTCCAGAACCCTAGTCGCATCTCTTCCCTCATCTACTGTTCCATTCATTTTTTCCTCTCCTAAACATCATCGTGACCACCACCACCTCCACCACGCCATGGCAAGCGGGCCACCTCCCGCAGCCCAATCGAAATGCGAAGCCGACTTACCACCAACATCATGTGACGCTGTCCTCGGCATCACGTCGTGTGGACGACGACGACAACAACCTAGCAGCATAACTGACTCGCCGTACCACCGTGCGTGTTTTGCAAGGAACCCACCACCCGCGGCATCACGGTTGCGCCGAGGAACATCCTCGTGCACTCCTTCATGCGGCTCCCTTGCTCATGCCGGAGTGCGTCACCCGGGTTGAACCCCTCTCGATGACCCCTGGCCGTTCAAGGCCCATCACGCTGCCATCCTATCCTCGACGCAGGGCTGGTCGAGACGCATGCCCGTTTGCGCCGGCACACGTGGCTGTACCGAAAACCCACATCAAGCATGGGTAGAGCCATCACCACCCCGCAAACGTGTAAACTCGTGGCCATCTCCACCCCTTGCCTGACCCCTGTGCGTGTTACCAGTATCAAGTGTTGTCCCCACTTGATGTTCATGGCTCTACCACGGACGGTGCCGGATTGGTCGGCCAACGAGATGTGCTAGCATCTTGTTACAGGTGGAAAGAAAGGCTAGTAGCAGAGAAGTGACATCAAGCTCAATGTTTCTCCTTGCAGATGCCACAGTTGCATACTTGCAGCAGATTTGGTGGTAGAGGTCTCGGGTAAGTGGACTTCTGCTTCCCTGTCGGTACATATAGCCTATATTTTCAGCTCCATCTTGGTCGAGCCTCGAGACGTTTAGGCCGTCGGATTTGCAACCATGAGCACATTCATGGGTGGGATATAAAGCCAGTGAAGTTCCAGCTGGTGGACATCAGATGGGCATCATGCTTTGTCCCAGTATCATTTAGATGAACCTGGGTGCTGGAACCGGTATTTTGTTGTAGATAATTCAGCTGGATCCTTTTTCTTTTCTTGTGTGCTTGGGTAAGTTTCCAATTAAGCATCTCTACTTTTAGATTTTACATTTTAGACATGAAAGTATATATATTATATATATATATATATATATATATATATATATATATATATATATATATATATATATATATATATAGCCATGATGCACTATTAATGATTATTATATAGACATTATTTTATGTCTTTTATATTTATGTAAAGGTTTAAGTGTAACAAGTCTATAATTATGTATATAGGATTTTTGTATCTCCATTCATATATTATTATTTATCATACATTAAATTTTGTTTGTATTTAAATATTAAATGTCATTATTTTGGATGTATATAAGTTATATATAAAATTTTGTATACGATAACTATATTAAGTTTTGCGGTTATACAATTTAAGGTATAGATACAATTAGTTATTTTCATAAATATATAAGTTATAAAGGAAAATTATTTCTTAAATTAAACCCTATTAGGGCCTGGCTTTATTATAAGTATATGAAGATACTGGTTAGTAATTCTTGGTTGCTTGTTGGGCTTTGTAAGATCTTCTGTGAACCGTAGTAGCGTTAATTCAACCTAGGCTTGTACGATTTTGATGCCTGCAGTCTCAGCACAGATTGGACAAAACACCAGACAAGATACCTTGCCTCCCTCTACAGTTTAATTTCATGTTTATAGTGTTCATGTTATTATTGTATTACCATAGATACTCTATTTGTTATAGATTTTTTATATGATTCATTAGCTTTCTAGTTGACTGATTTATCTAGTTTCTATATACCGTGTTCACCAGTTTATGGTCTTGCTTGACTTGACAGTGTAGTTATACTGGACTGGACTGTGTCCTGACTGAGTCATACCTTATCTCACCAGTACCTTGCTTGAGTCGTGTCATAGAACGAGTACGTGTAGTTGAACTGCTTTCTCCCTGTATCATTTTTCCTCAACCAGAGAGTCCACACTCGGACGAGGGTGTTTGTTTCCTTGGCACCAGAGAGTCACTCGAGACGAGGGTGTCTGTCTTGATCTGTTTACATCCGTGAGTCCACACTCAGGACGAGGATGTTATACTTGCACCAGAGAGTCCACTCGGGACGAGGGTGCCTTGCCGTGAACTTGTACCAGAGAGTCCATACTCGGGACGGGGGTGCCTTGCCGTGAACTAACAAAGAGTCCACACTCGGGACGAGGGTTAGTGATTAGTTCGAACCTGCGAGTCCACTCGGGCGAGGGTTTGGTATTCCATTGATCTCGTGTTTACTTGTTCATCCAGCAATTCAGTTATGTGTAGTTATTCTTGTATTCCAGTTCATAGTCACCTGTCAGTAGCCACTTGTCGATAGTCACTTGTTAGCAGTTTTGGTCGTAGTCTCTTTCCATGTTAAGTGTCGTTCCTTGTTATATCATGTATATATATCATGCATGATTAAACTGCTAGATAGACATATTTTTATGTATCTTTTATGTCCCCTGAGGACCTGATGATCTCTTCAGGTTTAGCGATTACAAGATGTTATTTAGCAGTTCTGGATGGTGGAGGTTCATGGCACTCGCTGGTTTCAGATGATTACGCTATTGCTTGCGAGATTCAGGTACTGATATCACGTTTATTATCCAGCTCGTGCTTTCTTTCATTATTATGCGATATCCATTTATTGATTCAGTTTATAGACTCTTGTCACATTCTTTGGAGTCTTAACGGACATTTATGCTAGTGGGCTACAAACCACGACCTATAGTTGTTCATTCATGCTCATATTACTCTTGTAGATTTGAGATATAGATTGCATTACCAAGATTTGGCAGTATAACCATAGCCTTGACAGCGTTTACGTATTCGAGTCAGGCTGGAGTCCGCTTGATGCGTAGCTGGCTTACTCATGAGCTCGCGTCCGAAAAGCGGGTGTGGTTGTGACAATTACAGAGGAACTTAAGCACCATATACAGGACATAATGTGTTGGAACATCGCCATGTATCATCCCATGTTGTAAGCCGCTTGGCACGTCTTTTATGTTTCGAGAGAGAGAGCTTGAGTGATTTTTAATCTCGGCCTAGCGCGCTTATAGTACTTCTTGAATATCAATAAAGACTAATGAGTTGTTTCAATTTGTGTTCATTTACTTTTTGCTACAAATGGGGACACTCTATGCGACTATGTGGCCTAGCTTCAATCGGCCGTTTCTGGACTTGGTCTTGTACGAGCGTAACCTAGGCTCGTGCGACATCACTTCTTCTCTTTCTCTCTCTCTCTATCCTTAACTTTTTTGTCACAAATTTTCATCAAAACTCACTTTAACTTCCTCAAAACAGCCCGACAAACTAGCCAATTTCCAAAAAAATTGTAATAAGTTTTCCAAAGGTAAAACATCTTCATTTCTGTGTTCTGCAACTTTTATCAACCAAACCTCCTTCACCCAGACTCTAACTTGTACCTATATGTGTACTTTACCTTCCCTCAAAGCCTCCGTTCTGGATCGCAACGGTTTGTCCGTGGCACTCGTTCTACGACAAAGTGTTAAGGCTGAAACCGAATTCGGTGTACTGCTATTTGTGCACTCTTAGGAGACCCCACGGCAGAAACTAACCCTTGGTAACATTCCTAACATTCTCTTATAACATCTCACTATGTCCAAAATTTATCTCATTAAGTTTTTATATATATTTGCTTGCAACTTCATTATTTCTGTCACCGTAATCTATTTAACTTGGAATGAGTCGGTAACGACTTGTGCCGACTTATGGTATATTATAACCCATACTTTGAATAAAATTTCTAAGATGTTTCTCTGGATATTCTTTATTTTTTTTTAATTTTAGATTATTAGATCAAATTAATTTGCATGATAAGCGATAGAAACTATGACCAATTTTCGGGTATGTCGCACTAGTTGCCTACGACTTCTTTCGATAACTATAACCATGTCAACCATGTTTATTATGATTAATTTATATTAATATTGTGTTATCAAAATTAATTAAATCATAATTTGTTACTATTTTATTGATAATCTACTTGCGATCAAAGTAACAAAGGTATTAACCTAGACTAGTTTAGATATCTTGAACCTAGTTGTTTTAAACCCAAACTGCGTAATAATTTTTTTATAAGTAAATCATGTAACCACTTGATATGAAATCATGATTAGTACTATTTTCTGATTTAATTCAGAATTAAATATTAAATTTATTTTTCTATTATAATTGGTTCCAAATAAATAGGTAAGTTGGCCATATTGTGTCATTATCTAGACATACTAAATAATAATTTTTCTTGTATATATTTATGATTAAATAATGTTTTAAATTTTTAATTTATATTCAAAATAAATTAATATATTTATATATTAAATAATTTTTTCGTAAGTTGGCAACCTTGCATGCACAAACTAGTTGGCAAGTTGCTAAAACACTAGTCGACGTGCAACGAAACTTTGTACATACAACGCAATTGTTTTAGTATTTTTCACTAAATAAATATAAATTCTAGAAATTAATTCATATTAATTTTAATTTTATTTGTTGTCGACATGCGTGTTTGAGAGGCTACATGCGTGTTAGAAGTATATTTTTTCGTTGTCGTAATTTTGGGACATCGTGTCGTTTCTATGTATGTTTAGGATTATGCGTATCGAAATCATATAAATTCCTAAATGTACGTGTGGTAACAGATGCACGAGACTCACACGACGTAATAAACAGTAGCATGGTACATGGTTATTGGCACGTTGTCCAAGGCCACACAACTGTTGGATCGTTGGCATGAACATCACCATATTGGTTGACGTTGTGCAAATGATCATATTTTTTTATATAATTGAGTTAGATTGTGTGTATTGATTAGAATATATGTTATAATAGGACAACTTAGATTCGCTGCACCTCAACTGAAGACACCAGTCAATGACACCGTAGCAGGCAAGTGTACCATGTCATGGTTACAATTGTTTTATTTTTCTTTCTTGTTGTTTTGATTAGCATTGCATAACGTAGGAACGTCGATAATAGTGTCAGTTTTGTAGACGGGTACCGATGTCATGATGATGACACCGAGTATTGATAATAGGCATTACATGCATAATGGTATGTCCATTGACACGATTGACCACATACACCGATACATTCATGATGCGAGATTTAGATGACTATTCGTTGTATTGACCTCGTAC
>JANAVB010022600.1:1219421-1223110 GCA_029216955.1 Iris pallida | reverse complement strand
TATATCTATATGATCAAAAAAAAAAAAATATATATTAATATATCTATATATATATTATAAATATATATATAGATATATCAAAATCTCCCTTAGGGTTTGGCGACGGCTATTTGGTTCTCCTTGCTTCCCCACTCTAGATTTCGGCTTGGCCTAGTCGGGCCGGCGTCTCCTCGTGATACTGGTGGACACTTGGCCCCTGTATCATGGCCGTACCAAATCCGACGTTTGCGTCGGTGGTTGCGGGCGGATCTTCACCGCCCCCACCATCGATTGCCATTAAAACTCCGACCTACTCTAAAGGTGTTCCTGTGATCTCGTTTCTAGAAGAAGAGGAACTGATCCTCTCAGATCCATTCAAGTTTGTTAATCGGTAAGTTCTCTCATCAACGGCCATCAATGATGCGATCCGCAAAGCTTTCGAGGAGTTTAAATTTAATGGAGTTATCAAGGTGGGACTTATTGATTCGAAGCACATTTTGATAAGGCCATCTCTAGAAGTGGATTTCTTCGCCTTCGATCTCGTGAAATATGGTATGTAGTTCGAGCTCCTATGGAATTTTCAGATGGTCTAAGGATTTTACTGCAGCAAAGGAATCTCCTTTATCTCCTGTGTGGGTGTCCTTTCTAGGCCTCCCTAAAATGCACTGTTTTCAATTGCTTTGGGCATTGGTAACCTCTACGTCTTGACAAGGCGACAGAAGAGTTAACTCGACCTAGCTTGGCTAGGTTTTTGTTGAAGTGGATGCTAGTAAAAGCCTTCCTAAATTTATCCGTATTAGTTTGCCACATGGAAGAACATATACTCAACATATTGAATATGAAAACACATCAAAGTACTGTGCTATCACCAAGGTCATTCTAAAGATGAATGTAAAGTTTTAAGGAGAACTTATTAATGCGGCTCCTCCCAAGGCGGGTCCTACATTAGTCTCACTTCAAAAAGGCAAAGATATCCTAACCATGAGACTGCTGCAATGCGAAGGATGACGCACTAGATCCGAGACTTCTTCCACCAATCCGGTTGCAAATTAACACTTCGAATGAGGTGGCTAATATGATGAAGATGCTATGGCGGTAGGTGACGGTTGTGCAAACTCTAATGGTCCAGTCATTCCATCGTTCTATTGATGGACAGGCGGCCATACTGCTCGAGCTCAGTCCCCAATGAAGGATGTGTAGTTGAAGGAACTCAAGGAGAGGACATTCTTCCTGAGGACAAACAACAGAAGAACATACAGGACAAGAGGAGGACAATGTTCAGAACAGTCTGCTCCAGAGGAGGGAGAGCTTGTCAGAGACTGGGCGGAATATGGTAGAGAAGAAGAGCTATATGGCGAACATGTGTCAATCACTGTCTACAGGAAAGGCCGGGGTAAGAAGAAAATTTATCCCTTGCCATCAGAGCCCAGACACACCAGATCAACGTCGAAAGGTCCTATAACTCTTCCATCCTCTTCCACCATTAATGTTTAATATTCTAGTTTGGAATGTTCGAGGTATTGCAGACAAAATAACTTGTAAAAGAATTAAGTCGCTGTGTCGTATGCATAAGGTTGTGGTCCTGGCAATCATTGAACCAAAAGTGGCTCCTCAACAGTTATTTTCTTTCCAACTCAAGCTAGGGTTTCAGTCTGCAGTTTCAAACTCTAAGGGAAACATATGGATCATGACTAAACAGGGGATCAACATGGAGGAGGTGGACTCTCATAGTCAGGTCCTCAGTGTTATCTGGATCAGTTTTTCCTTTTCGGTCCCTTATCTCGGTGGTTCATGGGCATAACAAAAAGGAAGGCAGGCGTGAACTATGGGATAGAGCTACATATCTATCCGTCTCTCCCATGGATGGTGGGTGGGGATTTCAATGTATAGCTGCGCCGGAGGAAAAATTCGGAGGCTCTCCAGTTTGTTCAATCAGTATGAATGAATTTCTCAACTTTCAACTTGGGACGGGGCTAACTTCTGTGTCATACATGGTAGCTGCTTCACATGGGTGAAATGTGATGAAGGGCCTCATCGCCAAGGATCTAGACTTGACAGATGGTTCCTTGACAAGAATGGTATGAGAGGGCTTCCCTCACTAAGTCCTCTCATTTGAATCGTTGTGAATCTGACCACTGCCCTATTCTTATTAATGTCAAAAGCAAATCTGATTCAGACAGGAAATTATTCAGATTTTTGAATTTCTGGACTACTCATGATCAGTTCCTAAGCACTGTGAGACAGGCATGGTTATCTGTTAATAGTCAAAACAGTCTGGTGCGGGTGGGTCTTCGTTTAGCTGTTGTTCGAAAAGCGTTATCAGTATGGAGTCATAGTACATTTGGAGATATATTTCAGGAGGTTAAACTAGCCGAGACAAAGCCTTATCGGCTGAACTGGCTTTTGAGGAGGATCCTACGTTAAGGGAGGAATGGATGAAGGCTAAGGCACACCTTAAGCAAAGGGTTACATATGAAGAATCGTTTTGGAGACAAAAAGCTAGAATAAATGGGATGGAGAGGGGGATAAGAATACTAAGTTTTCATTCCTGTGTCTCGGCGAAATGGAATAGGTTTTTTATTCATAGTCTCACTTCAGATGAAGGTAACACTCTCATAACTTTGCAGGACATCCAAACTGAGGCTAATAGTTTTTATAGCCAATTATTCATTCCCTCCGAAATAGAGCAACAAAATGATTTCATCGTCCTATTCCTGTCTCTATATCTACAGAAGAGAACATTCAGATGATGACTAAACCTTCAATGGAAGAACTTACAGATACTCTCAAGAGCCTAGACCAAGATAGTTCTCTTGGTCCGGATGGTTCTCTGGCCGTTTCTACAGAGCTGCTTGGGACGTAGTTGGCAAGACATCCTTGAGGCGACTCACTTATACTTCGACGGGTTTGCTCTTCCGAGATATCACTAGTACTCATCTTCTCCCTATCCCTAAGAAGAATGATCCTAAAACAATGAAGGATTTTTGACCGATAAGTCTATGTAATTTTATCAATAAATTGTTCTCTAAACTTATTGCTAGGCGACTGGCTCCCTTACTGCCTCGATTAATATCCCCCGAACAAGTGGATTTATCAAAGGAAGGGAGAAACTGATAATGTGATTAGCTCAGGAGATGATCAGTATGATCCATCACAAGCATTGGGGAGGGAATGCAGCTTTGAAACTCGATATGAGCAAAGCATATGATCGTGTTCATTGGGGCTTCCTTCTCAAAGTTTGAAGAAGATGGGATTCAGTTCTGAATGGATCACTATGATTCTACATTATTAGATAATTTATGGTTCTCTACGTTGATTAACGGCAGTCCATCGGGTTTTTCAGAGCCTTTGTGGTCTACGACAGGGGGATCCGATTTCTCCTCTTTTTGTGCTAGCTGCGGAGAATCTCAGTTGTAACCTGAACAAACTCCGTGAACACACAGGTTTTTACTCCCTATTATTTCCTACTGGTTGTCCTATGATTATCACATGGCGTATGCAGATGATATATTGTTTTTTCTGGCAGCGACAAAAATCGATCCAGCTTATTATGAAAGTCCTTGGCAATTATGAATTAGCTTCGGGTCAGAGATAAACATTGACAAATCAGTATATATTTATCCAAACTCATTCCTGAAGAGCGTGTTCAAGAAATTCAATCTGCTTTTGGTTTTCAAGTTGCTGCTCTCCCAATGACATACCTGGGGCCC
>JANAVB010022600.1:1161921-1214421 GCA_029216955.1 Iris pallida | reverse complement strand
GAAAATTCACAAGATCGACATCTTCATCATCATTGAACCCAAAATCCCTTCCAAACGACTTAAATCTATCCAAATGGCCCTGGGCCTACCAACAGCGATTGCTGGCAGGCACGATATATGGATTCTGGGCTCGAAGTATGTTAATCTCGACATCATCCAGGACTCCCAACAAGCCCTCTCTTGCTGGGTCACACACACCACCCTCCCGGAGCGTGTTATCCTTTCAGCGGTACACGGTAGCTGTGTCATCGTTGAACGCAAAATCCTTTGGAACGATCTTCTAGACACCTATCTCCACAACACCAACTCCCCCTGGCTTTGCATAAGGGATTTCAACGCCATCACCCGCAGAGAAGAGAAGATCGAAGGTCGTCCCACACCCCTATCTGCTATGCAAGACTTCAACAACTTCATATTCAACGCTCATCTCACTCCTCTCCAGTTCAAAGGTAGCGAATTCACCTGGTGTAATATGCAGGACGGTGATCGCCGCCAATATTCCCGTCTGGACAGGGCTCTCACCAACGCGTGCTGGCATGACTTGAGGATCAGCTCCACCCTGTCCCACCTCAACTCCACAGAATCCGACCACGCCCCTATTCTGGTGGAAACTAAAAATAACACCCACATTCCCAAAAAGAACTTCCAATTCCTCGACTTTTGGACCGATCACCCGCAGTTCTCGAGCATCGTCGCAGAAGCTTGGAACAGCCACGACTCCCCCAACCCTCTCACTCGGGTTAGCAACAAGCTCAAAGCCACTAGGAAAGCCCTTTCCAAGTGGAGCAAACAAGCCTTTGGGGACATTTTCCAAGCGATCCGAGTCGCGAAGGACGACGTCGCCCGCGCAGAAGCTATATTCCTAACCGACCGATCCCCCGCGGTCAGGAGAGCCCTGAACCTTACCAAGGCCATGCTCAAATTCAGAGTCAAAGTTGAGACCGATTTCTGGAAACAGAAAGCCAGACTGAAATGGGACAGCGACGGGGACAAAAACTCTAAATATTTCCACGCCTGCATCAACGACAAAAGAAACAAGCTATCGATCCATCACATAACAGACGAGCACGGCACCATCAGAACTGACCAAAAGGGCATCCAAGAGGCGGCCGCAGATTACTATGCTAATTTATTCTCCAAAGAAACGGTCCACAATGACCCTTCATTCCTCGACCAAATTCCCACCATCATCAATGACTCCGACAATGCTTTGTTGGAACGCCCCATGTCCGAACAGGAAGTGAAAGACACGGTGTGGGCATTGAACGAGCATAGCGCCCCCGGTCCAGACAGATTTACTGGTGTATTCTTTCGTTCCTGCTGGAAGATCATCAAGCGGGACATCACCGACGCGGCTATTGCTTTCCTAGAAGGAGCTCATTACCCCAAAGCCATCTCCAGCGCCAACCGCATCCTCATCCCGAAAAAAGACAACCCCAACTCCTTCCGCAATTTTTGACCGATCAGTCTTTGCACCTTCACCAACAAAATAATATCGAAGATCATTGCTACTAGAATGTCAGACATTCTCCCCAAAATCATCTCGAAGGAGCAAAGCGGATTCGTTCGAGGTAGGAACATCCAGGACAACATCATGCTGGCCCAGGAACTCATCACCTGCATGAAGTTCCCTGCTAGAGGGGGTAACATCGCCATCAAAATTGACATGGAGAAAGCCTACGACAGACTCGATTGGCAGTTCATGATCTGGGTCTTCAGAGCTTTCGGTTTCTCGGAGAATTGGACCAACATCGTATGGAGATCTGTCAGCAACTCCTGTTTCTCCACAGTCATCAACGGCCAATCCGAGGGCTTTTTCAAATCTAGCCGCGGGGTCAGACAAGGCGATCCTCTATCATCCACAGTCTTCATCATCGCAGCCGACGCCCAGAGCAGAAACCTCAATAACATGGCCAACACCCCGAACTTCCAGCAATATTACACCGCCAGTGGATGCCCCACCATCACCCACCTGGCATTTGCGGACGATTTACTCATCTTCTCCTCTAGGGAAGTCGGGTCGATGGAGGTGGTTCACAATACCCTAAAGCGGTACTCCAGATGCTCTGGCCAGAAAATCAACCACTCCAAGAGCGTTATCTATGCCCACCACAACATCAAAATCGAGAATGCCACCAGTCTCACCAACCTCACTTCCTTCTCGGTGGCTTACCCTCCCTTCAACTACCTTGGCTGCCCCCTGGTGTACGGGAGATCCAACGCAAGCATCTTCGAGAACCTCATCACCAAAATCAGGAACAAAATTGAAGGTTGGCATAACGCCACCCTATCCCCAGGCGGCAAAATAATCCTCATCAAACATGTGTTCAACTCCGTCCCCATCCATACCCTAGCGGCTTGTTCCCCGACCAAGAAGTTCCTCGCGTCGATCGAGCAAATCTTTTGTAAGTTCTTCTGGGGCCACAATGACGGTCAAGACAAACACCATTGGGCTAGCTGGGATGCTATGGCCATCCCGATTGCGACCGGCGGGCTAGGATTCACCAAACTCAATCATATCGTCAAAGCCTTCTCTATGAAACTGTGGTGGAAATTACGCACGAGCGATAACCTATGGACCAGGTTCATGAAGGCCAGATACTTCAAACACATCCACCCAGTGATGGCCAGAGCCAATAGCAGATCCTCAGCGGCTTGGCGCCGTATTTTACGGGGCCGCGATTTGGCTGAGTCGGCGATAAGACTCCATCTGGGCGACGGCAAGGCCAACCTCTTCCTGGAAAGATGGATCGGTGACAGCCTCATCCCAAACACTTCTGGATCACCAAGCAACAGCAGGATCAAAGACCTGTGGAACCACACTAGTAACGATTGGAATTGGGACCAGATTTGCGATTGGTCCGGCAACGACACGGTCGACAGCATTCGTCAGCAAGGACTTATCATTGGTCCCGACACGGACGAGCTGAGGTGGTCGCTGGAAGCTTCCGGAGTTTTCTCAGTACGATCGGCAAGTGCTGCGATCCACAAGAACGGCCAAGAGCTCTTTATTGCGCGATACTGGCAATCGTGCATCCCAAAGAAATGGTCCTTCCTCCTGTGGAGAGTCATGAGAAAGAAATTGCCAACCGATGAGATCCTTAACTCCATCGGGTTTAGTCTGACGTCAGCCTGTAATTGTTGCGATGTGAGGCAGGCGGAGACAATTGACCACATCTTCCGGGAGGGAAGCCTCTCCGACCAAATCTGGAGCATCCTCAACCGCACCTACAACATCACTACAGGAGATGGGCATTTTAACGATCTACTGGCCCCCTGGGGAGCCGTATCCCACGGCCACCAGATCGTCACAGCGGCTGCCACCTGGGTAATTTGGAAGAATCGTAACAAAGCGAGATACGAGGGCCACCAATACTCCGCCGAGCAGCTAATTCGGAAAATCCATCGACAATGTCGTAAAAGGAGTTCCCTGTGCTCCCACAGCCCACCAGCATTCTGGCAACCTTCCTTCAGTTAGTTTTGGCGAGCGCAGTTGCTCCCAGCCTTTTTGGTGGTTTTAGGCTTTTTGCCTTGTTCTCTCTTCAGGCTTCGGCATTTTGAGCCTTGATTAATAAAAAGAGGGGTTTCTTTCAAAAAAAAACAATATATATATATATATATATATATATATATATATATATATATATATAATATGTATATATATAATCATGCTATAGGATATTAACCTAGGGATTAGTGAGTTAGTTTAGAAATGACCCAATAAGCCTAACTTGGCATAGTTGGCTAGCAAGTTGACCAAGTTGACAAAAGTCAACTTTGGGTAAAACTTGATCTAAATTGACTCAAACCGACTTGAAACAATGAGATAACTTAAGTTTGACCTAACTTAGACTAATTGACTAGTTGACTTAGGTTTGACCCAGTTTGACTAGAATTGTTGGCCAGAGTTGACCAAGGATTAATTTTGACCTATTTTGACTAGAATGGTTTACCAGAGTTGACTAAGAGTTGACTTTGACCTAGAATAATCTAGAATCATATAGAATGCATTGTAGATTACTCTTATTTTATATTAGACACTTTGTAACCTGTGGTTGCTCTAAATAGGACTCAGATACTCCGATTCGAACTCATATTCTTATCAGACATTCGGGATATCAGGCGAGTACATTCTCTGACCGTTTCATACTTGCTAAAAATTATATTTTTGTTGTAGACTAGTTTACTTGATGCTGACACGATGTTATCACGGATTAGTACTATATGGATCTTTACATGATATGTTATCCCCCTCGGGTGCATCGAATACATCATGTCATATGCTTTCACGAACATCATGTATTCAATGGACTCTTATTATTCATGTACACTCATGTGCTCTCATGTACTCTCATGATCGTATAAGCTTTATTTATAAAACTTTCATGTATAATAACATAACATGTATAGATCCTTGTGTATTGATTGGGGTATGGGGGAGTAGAAGTAGTCATGTGAACAATTTCAAAGTAGTGTAATCAAGTATAAACTCTGTAGTGTAATCATGCATAAACTCAAGCCATTCACATAACTATCTTATACTCTAAATCACATAGTCACTTACAGTTCTCTATTACCATATATATCTTTTGTTTAACAGATTCTCTCTTTCTTTTCATGTTTATTTCTTACAGCATTTCTTGTATCTTATTCTATAACATGCTTTACATTTTCTGTCATGATATGAACTGCGTGAGATGTACTGTGCTCGTTCCTGTCCTGATTGGACCTATTGAAAATATTATAGAGAATGAGGAGGAGTTCTGCCCTACTTACTATGGAGCTGGCTTAGATGACACTGGTGACTTGGACCCTCAAGAGGATCCAGCAGTTGCTGAGGACTTGCCCATTGTCTAGTTTAGACTTCTAGACTAGTTATCTTTATTTAGATGTTTTGTCATTGAGATGTACTTCAGTTATTTGGATTTTGACGTTGTTTAAACATCCAAACTTATTTCTTTCAGTTGTAGTTCTCTGTTGAGATTATTATCCATCTTTATCTCTTCATTCCATCTTAGATTCTGTGATTGAGTTGTACTTTATATGTTGTTCTCCTTTTGGAGAGTATATCATATTACAGGTACAGTTATATTGTTAGATGTTTTGACCTAGGACAGCGTTCTACAGCCAATATTGCAGCGTAGGCTGGACGTACCCACTTCTCGTGCCCTTACACTGGGTGCGGGTCGTGACATTTTTGAAAAGTGGTGGTTACAAGTCTACCCTCCTTAAAATAATTTTGTTCTCAAAATTTAAGGTGATCGTACTCCTTCTAGGTCAAACCCCCAATCAATCAAGGTCAAGAAATAACATGCAATCAGGGTCCTACTGGTCGTGATTTCACAGTCTCGAACAGGGTCGCTACACTATCTAGCATATCACACGAATATCCTGACAGATACTACTGGAATCACACATCAAGAAGGGAAAGAAGAACAGGAAAGACAGACCTGCTAATCCGTCACCCGCAGCGTCGGTCTCCTCGACCGTCGGCACAAAAGCCCCGCCCCTCGGGTGCTAGGCATGATGCTGTGCTACAGGTGGCCTATCTCCCTATATCTAATCCATAATAATGATCCACACTGATATTCCACTCCATTATACTATGGCACCATCTATATGGTATATATTCTTCAATCTGATAATCATACCCATCTATCCAGAACCATGTTACCAGAATCCTTGTCACACCAGTAAGTACGCCAACGATAATCCATAGAGTCCACAACTAAGGTACATACCTCTAGAATTATGGTATTTAAAATTTTTGCATTGCCGCTAGCTTGGTTGCAAAAATCTCTAATTCCTACACCCGATAAATACATCCAAAATCAGACTCTATACCTTCACCATGCCAGCTAATATGGCTGTAGAAGACTCTAAATTCCATAATTGAAGCAACCTAACCCATAAGATTTATCTTGGTAGAAAATCAAGCAATAATGAATACCAAGAATCAATTTCATCAACGAACAAGGAAAGTAGACAGAAACTGTCGGAATCGAATTTCGAGATAATTTATAATGAGATTCTCAAAGGTCATTCCAGGAATCTTCTCAAGTAGTCCTAACTGTGATTGAGTAACCTCTCATGCTAAAGCCTTTTCCTTATCGCTTACCGCAGGCGTGCAGTAGTATAACTAATCGTCGCACTACCATGACTTCGCACTAATGCGAATCTCGACCTGCATGGGCTACCACTAAAAATGTGTCACGATCCGCACCCAGTGTAAGAGTACAAGTGTGTAACAGCATCTAGCCTACACTGCAGAATCGACGGTAGAACGCTGTACTAGGTTACTATCTAAACAACAACTCACGCAATATATAATGTACTTGTCATAATCTCAACTCTGAATAGAGGACAAGTATATATATAATGAAGCTGAATCATAGTCTAAGCACGATAAGATAACACAGAAGTTTATAACTAAAGACTAAACAACAACAACAAATATAAACTACAAAATAATAATATCTCATACAACTCAAATACAAACTCAAAATCTCAAGTTATTATAATTCAAGTTCTAAACATAAAAACTAAACAAGTCTACTAGCTAGTCTCCCGATCACTCATGAGAGTCGGGGCCAAAGGTTGTTAATCCATCTCCGGGTCCATAGCATGTAGGGCAAGTGTCCTTGGGGCAAATATCTATAATATTTTGTCAACGTATCCAGTCAGAATTGGAACGAGCACAACTCATCTAGAAATACCAAGTAAATATGGCAAAGACTATAAAGCAGTTATAGACAGTTATATTGATAAACATAAAAGTTTTATACAGGTAATGATGTAGAGCAACAGTTAAAGTACAAGAGAAGTAATGTAACTATTTTCCATAAATAAATTCACTTTATTTATTGTATTTCTGAGAAAATTACAACTATAGGAATCCGATCTAGAAGACGATCGCTTTATCCCTTGGACGATGTGAAGAAGAAAAGCTCTCAAAAATGCAACAGCAATTTAGATATCTATGTATCTGTACAATGAATGAGAAAAGAACTCTATTTATAGAGTTAAAAATAACTGAAAAGATAACTGTCTTCACAACCTGTGCATAGTTAAAAATCATGCAGGATTTAACATAGCAAGGTTATGAGCAGTTACTGGACGTGGCCTATAACTGTTGGACACATGGCAATCATGCATGAGTCGTGTGCAAGTTACAGGACACGCAGATGAGAGATCGGTGGCATGGCTGCCACGTACTCCAATTTGATAAAATCCATGCAGGCTTGTTGAGGACGAAATCCACGCAGACTTGGGGCAGAAAGCTTCAAAATTCACGCAGACTTGGTGCAGAAAGCTTCAGAATCCACGCAGACTTGGTGCAGAAAGCTTCAGAATCCACGCAGACTTGGTGCAGAAAGCTTCAAAATACACGCAAGCTTAAGGAAGGAACATAGAAGTTCGAAATACACGCAGACTTGAGTCAGAACTGCCAGCTGTCTTGATTCGACGTGCCTCGACTGACACAAAATCTCTGACATTGATTGCCTTTTATCAGTTGCATTAAATAACAATAAGCTCTTTTGGTACGCCAACTTGATGAAGGCTGAGTCTTGTTGAAGAAGATTTCAAAAGTCACGCAATAGTCGGCTGTGATCTCTCGAGTCCCGTGCATACATGGCATACGAGAAGACATTCTTTGACTGTCGTACTGTCAGTCATAATGACACTCTGACAAATAATGAGCTGTCTCTGCGTGTATTTGAGGAAATAGTTTGTCTAGATCAACTCAGCGTGACTTTTAGACTTTGTCCTGATCAACTCAGCGTGACTTTTAGACTTTGTTCTGATCAACTCAGCGTGACTTTCATTTTTTAGGCCTACAAAATCCCCTTCAAAGTTTTCAAAAAATGATAAATTATTTCAAAATACTTTAAAATCGAGATGATAAAGTGAATTTAGTCACGCTGAGATGACTTTAAAGAGAGATTTACTCCGAAATGATTGGACTGTTGGGATTCTGTGCAGTTAGGATCCCGTGCAAAGCTCCTAAATCGAGGGCAAATAATGATGTTGCCGTTTAGAATTCTTTATGAGCCTATAAATAAGCCATAAACCACTTCTTTTATTCTTTACTTGCTTTTAGAGAGAGAAAATCCACAGAAGAGAAACTTCATCTCCTCCGACGAACTTCATCTTCCTCGACTTCTTCTTTCCCTTCTCAACAGCAATGGCTCCTAAGAAAGTCGATGCTCAGGCCAAGGGGAAAGCTCATACGACTTCCTCGCGTGCCACCACTGACAGACTCCCTCGACGCGAAGTCACGCATCCTCCTATGCAGCGTAAGTGATGGATGAGGATACGAACTGTTGAAGATGACTTGATGAAGATGACTTTGATGAAGATGAACTCTACATAGAAATCTTAGGATCTTAAAACAAATAATGAACTTCAGAAATATATCCCCCCTTCTTAGGGCAAAGGATATTAATAAAGTATGCTCCCTCTTTAGGGTCGGCCATACTTCACATCTTCGTGTTTACGAAGCTCTGTGTTTCACGCAAATGAGCATGGCTCTCATGACTCTACGTGATTTTTCATGTATTGGCAGAGATGTCTTATTCACGCAGCTTTTATGACTCTGCGTGATTTTTCACATGTTGGCAGAAATGTCCATGTTGAATTATTCACGCAGCTTTCATGACTCTGCGAGATTTTTCACATGTTGGCAGAAATATCCATGTTGAATTATTCACGCAGCTTCTGAGAGTCATCTTCTGGATAGATTAGTCTTTGATCTGTCAGCGTATTTTTGTCATTCTCACTTTAAATGTGATTCTGGCAATGATGCGTGACTTTTCATTCTAATCTGTCTGGACTTTGCGTAAATTAGTCATCTGCGTGATTTTTGATAGTATATATGTCTGAATTCTGCGTGACTTATGAAATTTCTTTCAAACACTGCTATACACGCATAAGGCTCGTAGACATAGAAAACACATCTGACCTTTGTCTTTTTTTATTTTCTGTAGTGAACATCAGAAGTGAAGAGGCAGATTATGAAGGGCACCTGAGTTTTTTATTTAAACATGATTTATCTCATGTGAAATTTCCTCAGTTTGACCTTCCAGAAGCTAGATTGTCGTTGTTGGCAAATCAAGACCATACAACTCTACTCTGTTTGATGAACGGTGAACCCTTTCAGAGCCTTAATTTGGTGTTCCACAAGAAACCAGCATTTCTGTTCGGGGATGCCATAGCACAAAAATCACAACCAAAGGGCATCAGAGAGAAAGTATGCTTCTATTTCGAAGGCGATGCAGGACAGCCTATGTACTGGCCAAAGGTTTCTAGGGGCTTATCTATCATGAGATTCATGCATGCTAGTTATCCCCGAAAGATGTCCTGGTACTTAACAGAATATCAGCAGGCAAAGGCGAGCCGTATCATTTACAGGAAGGAGGGATTCTTCAGTTCCCCAGAGAATCATGTACCGTGTTTCGAGGTTTGAAGCCAGGATACGTACCACCTGAAGACTCATCAATATTGATGCCATTCCGGATGCCTATTTTCATAAACGAATTCATGGCCAATGAGAAGGCATTTTACCCCACTGATTCGACGCCGAGGATGAACAGCTTAATGAATCAAGAGAACGTGAGGTGGAGGACTTTAGTCTATTGGGCTCTGGAGAAGTTCGAGAGTGAGCTGAAGAAGATAAACCTTTATGACGCAATCGTCAATTCATCATACGGCTTCAGACCCAACCCCTTTCTGTTCCTTGCCTTGGTTGAGAGGTATAACTACAGGACGGGGACATTTATGACTCCCAAAGAGGAAATGGGCTTTGCCCTTCATGAGATGGAATACATCTCGCATCTGCCTTCAGGCACATTACCGTATGAAGAGTATGTGCCTACGACAGAAGAGCTGAACTTTCTGTCAGAGAAGAATCCAGAGATGGTACACCTGTTTGAAGAGATGATGTGCCATTTCGGCACATGTACTCTATATTACAAGAGTACCAAGGAAGAAGCCGGCAACCACATTTAGAAGTGGATGTCCTATCTTTTCATGAACCGTAAAAAGGATGAGAAAAAGATAAACGAGAAGAGATGGTACCAGATTAGCTCCTTCAAGCCTCTCTCTGAGAGTGAAATCATTTATTTACTAGAGAAGTATGATTGCAAGGATTTCACGATCGATGAAGACTGGTACGAGTATAAGGCTGGAACCACCTTCAGCTCGTATGTGAGACAGAGTGGAAAGACTCTGTCAAGGAACGGTCACTTAGCCGGATTCCTATCTCTTTGGTTAAGAAGATTCATCGTTCCTGGCTCCAGCTCTTTAGACAGAATTCATAGAGGCGTTATCTTTGCAGCAGTGCGCCTTATATATGGTTATAAAATAGACTTGTTATCAGCGATGACCTGTAGACTGAACGCAGGTCTTCGGAATTTTGTGACCAACATGCTATCTGATCAGAGGAGAATGACCGATGAGTTCCCGAGAATAGAGATGCCCTTCACATATCTATATGGTTGGCTTCTTCTACATCATGACGGTCTGATACCTCCAGGAGCAGAAGGGAGTGGCAGTCTCTTCTTGGAGAAGTATTCTGGGGAAACTTTCTGGAAGGTTCACACTCTTCCAGAATACAGAAATGTTCTGAATCGAGCGTCGCATTGGTCCATTCAATGTGCACCTCCACCACTGGGTTATGAAAGCATGCCCTAGAATATGATAGATAGAGATAAGGGGAACAGGCTAGATGATGTAGCCTTTCAGTGGTTGCAGAGAATCCGGCCCTCTCATCTAGTATACCGTCATGAAGAAATGACGTATCTGGAGCCGTATTTACCAAGCCGATTTGCCAGACAATTCGGATATGACCAACTGCATGTTGGGAATGCCACCACCTGCCTTTCTGCTCGTGGGGGGCTTATTGATGGAGCTCGGGCCTGGAGATATTTTGAGGCTAGAGATACAAAAGTTGTATTCTCTATGCCTAATCCTTTATCCAGTACGGGGACGAAGATGCTTTACACGTATGCTCGCTTCTATGTTTCGTCAAGCACCTTCATGTCAAATTTCCATCTGAAGACTTTTGTAGCGGAAGACGACCCAGCTCCATCGAAGAGGTCGAAAAAGAAGATCGTTATTCAACGATTTTCTCCGAAACCGAAAGATGAGACAGCGGAGGTTGAGCCCCTGTATGACTTATTTCAAGAGCAAAATTTTCCTGATGAAGTTCTTCCTCCCATATTTGTATCCCTTTCTAAGAGGAAGAGAAGTGATGAATCTGAGACAGTCTCGAAAAAGAGTACTAAGTCTCAGACATCTAAGAAGAAGAAGAAAGGGGTCTCAGTAACTGCCACTTCATCTTTAGGTGGCATCTCAGTTGATGAAGATGACGTCACCGATAAAGACGAAGATACCGATAAAGACGATGCTCCTTTGATAACAAAGAGGTCGAGAGGCAGGTATGTCAAGAAGACCGTCGGCAAAATGAAGGGCAATGATCTCCTAGAAACGATTATGAGTGGAGGGGTCTTGCCAGAGATTAATGAAGCGGCTTCTACTGAGAAAACAGAATCTGATGATGTTCATCGTCCAGCAACTTCAGCTGAACGAACTGAGGTAGAGTCCACTCGAGCTCAGGAAACGACTGCTCCGACAACAAGTGGAGTAGTTATTGAACCCTCAGAGACGAGGATGATCCCTTTTGAGCATGGGATAGAGGGCGTCATCCAGGCATTGGATGACCAGATTGAATATTCTGAAGAAGAACCAGCCCTGCAGAAGTTATGGAACAATCGGAAGTTCCAGAAACTCAGGTAAAAGAAAATATTTCTTTGGCCAGAGGCGATGAAGATGTGCCAACGTCCGAGCTATCAGCTGCTGATGACTTATTGAAGAATGTTTTTAAAGACATCGTTCTTCGAACTGATATTCCAGGGGAAACTGAACCGGCAGTCAATACTGAACTTGCTATCATTAATGTTCCTGAGATTCATCCATCTCAAGAAATAGATGAAGATGTGAACATCATGTACTCCGGATCAGAGACTCATCTTGAAGCCGGGAATGAAAAAGAATCTGAAGAAGAAGAAGAAGCTGAAGATGGAGAGGATTGGCATGCTGGCACTTCTACTCCTTATGATGAAGATAAAGTTAGAGGGAACAGAATGGAACTCAGCCCCGAACCTGCCCAATCTCCGGACAACACTCCAGCACCCAGTAATTCTGGAGCTGGAAGCAGCCACATGAAGCAGGTGTCGGATACCATCATGGACCGGCTACGAGAAGACGCAAGACTCCCCCACCACATAGAATATGAACCTCAGCCTGGTCTAATTTTATTTCAGATTCTATTTTTACTGCTTCTTTTTCTTTAGATGCTGATTATTTTTCTTTGACTATCAGGAACTGCTGCAGCAATGAGTTCAACTCATGCTCCACTTATCCAGGCTGATGCTGATGAAGGGAGTTCACACTTGCCAACTTCTCCAGTGGCACATACTTCCGTTCCCAGGATAGAGAATGTTCAAGCTTCTTCTTCCATGATGACAGCGACTCCTGGGTTTGAGACTGGACTAGCAAGAACTCTGGGAATGTATTCAGAGATCATTTACTCATATCTAGATACATACTCCAGACGTTTCTTGAAGGACGAAGCTATGCCCTTCTCTGAGCTTCGCACTATGATCAATTTCCCGCTCATGGCGTTGCGACATGCTGGTTGCGAATCTCAGTGCATCTTCTTCGAACATCTCCTGGATGAGTTGGAAATAACTATCCGAAAATACTGGAAGACTAAGAAGGAAGATATTCATTCTTTAACGGTGGCTGAGATCAGTCAACTAGAGCATGAAGCCCAGTCCCAGCAAGCTGCATTAGAAGCATTTCTTGCCTCTTCTTCTGAGAAATTAGTAGAAAAGGGTGAAGAAATATTAGCTACTCGTCAGAGAGTAGAGCTTCTAGAGAAAGATAAAGCATCTAAGGCTGAAGAGCTGCAGAAGTTGAAAGAGGAGTTGGCTCGTCTTCAAGAACGAATTGCTGTCATAGAAACAGAGCAAGCTGAGGTCAATGCTGCCTATATTTCTGAAGCCGAACGCTGTGAAACTCTTCAAAAGGAACGAGAGCAGATGCAGACAGAGCAAATTGAAGAAGTTAACCGTCTCCAATCTACTATTATCATTTTTGATGAACAAAATGTCACAGTGGAAGCAGCTGAAAGAGTTCGAAAAGCTCATGAAGAGAAAATGAATGCTGTTCTTGATCGTATCAGGGAGCTAATAACTCCTAATAAGTGAATCTTTTTCATTTTCACTTGTATTCAATGTTTTGATTCTGAATGAAAACAAATAAGAATTCTTGATCTGATTTATAGTTTTGCTGTTTTGGTAATGATATATTCATAGAAAATATGTTCAGAGGTAAATAATACATGACACATTTCAATAGAATAGAATATACAAACAAACTTTGTAATTCTATCAGATGATATTAAACCAGAAATGATCTTAGTTTAATACTGATTAGAAAAAATAGAATTCAGATATAAAAATATCTTTGAACTCAATTTTTTATGAATGGATGAACCGTCAGGCATTAATGAACGGACGAACCGTCAGATGAATATGATAAATGAACGGATAAACCATCAGGCATTAATGAACGGGCGAACCGTCGGATGAATGTGATAAATGAACGGATGAACCGTCAGGCATTAATGAACGGGTGAACCGTCGGATGAATATGATAAATGAACGGATGAACCGTCAGGCATTTAATGAATGGGCGAACCGTCGGATGAATATGTCGCTTCATTTATTTGAGGAACTTCTGCCTATAAATATAGCAGAAATCTAACAAGAACGAACACTTCTACTCTTCAACATAAAAATGTCGTCTAAAGAAGCATCCAAGAAGACTAAAATCGTCCCGAAGGTTCGAAAGGGCACTGAAGAACGTCCTGCCGATCCAGTTCAGCCGAAGGAGTTAGAAGCAGGCGAAGGTTCGTCTGCATCCAAGCCACCACAAGATATTTTGGACTTTCTGTTTGATCCAGGAAGAACTGAAGAAGAAAAAGCAATGAGGATGGCTGCTTGCAAGTTCCTCATGGGTTCCAGCAAAGAAGTTCTCAGCTCTTTTGCTGATCACGTTTTCGAGAAGGACGGCAGCGGTCCGCGTCCAAATGTAGAGAAGGATGATAGTGACCTTCTTTAATATCATGTACTATCATATGATAAAATAAAATTTGAATTTTATTCATGAACTTGAGCTTTGATTGATGATTTACAAGTATTTATCTTTATACATAATACTTTTTAAGGAATTTGCCATTAATAGGCATCATAACAATTCGACCATCCAGTTCTGAGAGTTGATAAGCTCCATTTGAAAAAACTCTGCTCACAACATAGGGACCTTCCCACTTTGCGTCGAATTTGCCTTTGCTCATATGAGTCATAGTCATAGGACGCCTGACTGTTAGAACAAGTTCTCCTTTTTGATATGCTCGAACTCTGACTTTCTTGTTAAAAGCTCTTGAGATTCTAGCTTGATAGAATTCGATATTCTGTTGAGCAGATAATCGCTTTTCATCCAGAGCTTCTAACTCCTAAAGTCGAAGACGATCATTATTCTCGACGGTAAGTTCATTAGCGATTGCTATCCTTAAAGAAGGAATTTGAATCTCTAATGGAAGAACAGCTTCACATCCATACACCAGAGAGAAAGGTGTACAATTAGTAGCATTACGAACTGTAGTACGGTAAGCCCACAAACATTCACCGAGTTTCTCACTCCAATTACGTTTATTGGTAGAGACAAACTTCTTTAAGAGTTTGATGATGGTCTTGTTGAAAGCTTCTGCTAATCTATTAGCTGCCGGATTATATGCAGTAGAAGCCACATTGTTGATCCGATGATCGTCACAGAATCGAATAAATTTCTGGCTGACGAACTGTGGTCCATTATCATGAATAATGCGTCGGGGAACACCAAATCTGTAGATGACGTGATGCTTGATAAAGTTGATGACATTGGAAGTTTTGACTTCAGATAAAGGAATAGCTTCGGCCCATTTGGAGAAATAATCAGTTATTGCGAGAATAAACCGATGACCTTTTGATGACGGCGGATTGATCGGACCGATAATGTCCATGCCCCAAGCTTCGAAGGGCCATGATGCTGCCGTTGGATGTAGAAATTCTGAGGGTTGATGAATAAAATCTGCATAGATTTGACAAGCTTTACACTTTCTTGCATATTCGATGGCATCTGATACCATAGTAGGCCAATAATAATCCATACGTCGAATACGGTCTTGAAGTTTTGGTCCAGGCTGATGTGCTCCACAAATTCCATCATGTGCTTTGCGAATAATTTGTTGAGCCTCATCACCGGCAATACATCGAAGAAGTAAACCATCATAAGCTCGACGATATAAGGTTTTGGTAGTATGATTGTAATAGAATCTGAGTGATCGTCGTCTGATAGATGCTGCCTCACTCGGATTGTCTGGAAGAATATCATACAACACGAAATCTAAGAAAGGAAGTCTCCAATCTTTATCCGTATTCTGAGTCTCAGCTGAATTACTGAAGATGAATTCCATGCTAGAATCAGATGAAGATGATAATGATTTACGACTTAATCCAAACCCTCTTGTTGTATTGACATCATGAGATATTGATTCTTCAATGTCAACTGGAAGTCCTAAAGTTAGATTGTTTTCGAGATGAAATAATTCTCGATTGCAGACAACAATCATTTGTTGACGTCTAATTGGAATAGCTAACACCGTCGTAAGATTAGCAAGAGCATCAGCTTCTGTGTTACATGCTCACCTAACATGCTCGATGAAGAACCCTTCAAATGAAGAAGCCATAGATATAGCCGATCTATGATAAGGAACTAGATCTTGATGGCGAACTTCATAAGTACGCCTTATCTGATTGACAATGAGTTTAGAATCTCTCCATATGCTTCCAAATGTTGAATATTCAGATGTTTAGCGAGTTGAAGACCAATAAGCAGTGCATTGTACTCAGCTACATTGTTTGAACATGGTTGATCGAGATAATAAGCTCTTTGGATAGCAAGACCTTCTGGCGACACAAGGACGATTCCAACCCCAGCGACAATGTCACCATTAGGACCTATTCTTGAAGCTCCATCAAAGAATAGATGCCAAGTAGGATCTTCTTCAGCAATTTGGTTTGAGTCTAGGACTTCATCTGGGATTTCATCATAGAGTTTTGAATTTTCTGGAATTGAATGAGCAGCCAAAAAATCAGCTAAAGCTTGTCCTTTGACTGACTTCTGAGGGATATAGTGCATATCATATTGAGCAAGTAAAATTTCCCAGTTAGCCAATCGAGAATTTAAAATACTCGGTTTCTTCATCATGATCCGTATAGGATTGATCCTGGAAATGACATGAATGGTCTGGCCAATGATATAATGTCATGTCTTTTGGACAGCGAACATCAGAGCTAGACATTCTTTTTCGACCGGTGAATATCGAGGTTCAGCTCCGGTCATAGTACGACTGAGATAGTAAATGGCTTGTTCATGACCATTTTTATTCTTTTGAGCGAGCAATGCACCCAATGAATGACTCATTGCTCGGGTATATAGGAGGAATGGTATTCCTGAGACAGGAGGTACCAATACTGGAGGGCTCATCAGATATTGTTTTATATCATCGAATGCTTTCTGACATTCATCATTCCAGACAAAAGAAACACCTTTCTTCATAAGTTTATTGAATGGTCTGCAGCGTCCTGAAAGATTAGAGATGAATCTCCTGATATAAGCGATCCTTCCTTGAAATCCTCGTAGCTCATTTAAGGTGCATGGAGGACGCATCTCTTGGATGGCTTTGATCTTCTCGGGATCCACGTGTATACCTTTCGAGGTAATGACGAAGCCGAGAAATTTGCCACTAGAGACGCCTAAGAAGGACTTAGTAGGGTTCATCTTTAATTGATGTTTACGCATTAGATCAAAAATAGTCTTCAAATCTTGGATGTGATCCTTTTTTTGTCGACTTTTGACTGCAATATCATCAACGTAGCATTCGACTATTTTTCACAAGTGTTCACGGAATATAGTGCTTATGGCTCGTTGATAAGTTGCTCCTGCATTCTTGAGACCAAATGGTATCACTGTATAACAGTATGTACCGATCGGCGTTCTGAAAGAAGCGTATTTCTCGTCATCTGGAAACATTTTAATCTGATTATACCCAGAATACTCGTCCATGAATGACATTCGTTCAAATCCACAGGTATTATCGATCATAACATCAGTAATTGGTAGAGGGAATTCGTCTTTAGGACATGCCGCATTGAGATCGCGGAAGTCTATGCATACTCTGATTTTGCCAGTCTTTTTAAGGACAGGAACTATATTAGCCACCCAATCGGGATGTTGTTCCTCTCTAATAAACCCGGAAGCCATGAGTTTATTGACTTCAGCTTCAATTGCATCCATAATGTCTGGACGAAATCGTCGCTGTTGTTGCTTGACCGGTTTAGCATTTGGCATGATATTGAGTTTATGAGTTACGATTTGTGGATCGAGTCCTGGCATATCTTCATAACTCCAAGCAAAGACATCGATGTATTCACGAATAACTTTGATCATGTCTTGCTTATCATTTTCTGAAAGACTTTCACTGATGAATATTGGTTTGGGAGATCCCTCTTCACCAACATCTATTTGAACAAGTTTATCTTCAGTTGGAGGTTCTTTTTGCTCGAATTGGAACTCCCATTGATTATCTAACCTTTGGGCCCATTGTTCTGATTCAGGTGAGATGTCAAATTCGTCTTCGTCATCTTCTTCAGAACCATCGACGGAAACTATGTTGGAAGACAAGATATTACGGTGGAAGTCACCGATACTTGTATCAGAATCCCAAGAGGTAGTACTGGAAGAATCAGATCTCTTATCTTCGTCAGATTCGGGATCTTCATGGACAGTATTGATAAAGGGAGTAGGAGCAATATAACCTAATCCGTATTTTGTCCTACTATATTTTAAAGGAGGAATCCGAACAGGCATTCTTCTTCCTCTCCCATTACTGAGGCCAGTTCTGAAGTCATAACCCATGTTTTTAATGATGTCTTTAGATTGCTGACTATAACGACGTAGTTGTAATCTTCCGGTATCATCATTTTTGTCATCATCTTCTAAATTAGAAGGATTCTGGGGCCCTTTGTAGAAGAATATTGGAATGTCTCCTGACTTTCTACTAGGAACCAAAAAGTATGAAGTTTGTACTGATTCTAGGGATACGTCTGTATGAAAAGTCTGTACAACTCCTATGGTTATTGTTCTCAAGTCATCTAACAAATATAAATAACTATGAACATGATTACACACATCAATATACTACAAAGATGGAGACTTTTCATTAAATTTAAAAGTAGCAGTATTTACATCAGAAGGAGGTTGAACCTTAGAAGGAGGTTGAACCTTAGAAATTTTAGCCAAATCAATGACTAAAGGGGGAGAAGAAGAATTAGAAGGAGTTTTGTTTCGATTAAGATCGATAACAAATGGATCAGAAGAGGTGAGCTCCCTTGAAGCCTGAGATGGAAGAGTGGTCCGCCCTCCAACAGGGATTACCAGAGTATCCTGTTTTATATGTGAAGATACAAGAACTGTAGTACGCCCACTGACAGGAATGATCAGTGTATCTTGAGTAGACGACTGAGGTAATGGAGAGATCCGTCCGCTCACTGGAATATTGAAAGAACCTTCTCCAGAGGGTTTAGGAGATTGTTGCTGAGTAGTTCGACCTTTAACAGGAATTATCAAGGTCTCACTTTACGAATCCTCTTTTTTCATAGCTTGTATCACCCTTGTATACTCTTCTTTATACATTCGGGAATCATTGAAATAAGCTTCAACCCCATGGAAAGGATTTATATCAGCAACTTCCTTTTGTACTCTTCTATTGCTGTCAATGTATTTAAAACACTGATGAAGAGTAGAAGGCACCACATTATTTTCATGAAGAAAGGGCCTCCCTAAAAGAAGATTATAAGATCCTACGATCTCGATCACATAGAAAGTGACTTTGGATCTGAAATCGCCTATCTGAAGTTTCAGATGAATCTTTCCCAAAGGCTCGCTTCGGCTTTGATTGAATCCCAGGATAGTAGTAACCGTCTTGGAAAGCTTGTGAAGAGAGATTTTTAGTTCATCCAACAGACTCTTTGGCATTATACTTATAGCAGACCCTGGATCAATGAGGATACGGTCTACCTTCACCGTATCGATATAACCGGTGTAGTAGAGAGGCCGATCATGTCGATTATCCTCCAGTAGCATGTCATCTTGTGTAAAGCTGATATTTGGGATAATCTCCAATACACTGTTGCAATGTAAGCAAGTAGCAGGTTCTTCATCTGGCTTCTTTAATTGTGCAAGACAAGAGTCAGCCTGAAGAAGGGCCTCACTTAACGTCTCCCGAGTCTCTTTGGAAAGACGTAGAAGTTCAAAGAGGGACATTCTAGCTGGAGTATTAGCAAGTTGAGCTAGAATGTCGAAATTATAAGGTTTCTGAAGCCCAAGAGGAGGGGATTTCTTGATTGGCTTATCAAATCGAGCCTGTTGTTTGCCTTTCTCAAGAGCTGTGGGCTTGGAAGGAGTAGGTACAACTAGTACAGTTGAAGGAATAGGTGCAGTGGATGATTCTTCCTCAAGAGGAACATTAGGAGCATCTTTGTCAGCAGGAGGGATATCAGGAGTATCCTCAGGACTCTTGGAATAATCCTTCAGATAAGGTTTCCCTGTTCGAGTAGCACCAGCAATTGCTTCTGCCTTATCTTTCGGCTCTGTGTCGGAAGTAGATTCGAAAGAAGTCATATGACATGACTTAGTTTTCCCAGCCTTCTTAGATTTTCGGGAAGTAGTCTTTTGAAGAGGGGGAGATTCAAAATCTGCCACTAGATCAGGATGAATCCATATGATTTCTCCTGTTTCCATAGTGATTAGTACTAATCCTTCAGACTGTGGAGGAGGAATATTTACTATTTCAAGAGTTGCCTTGGGAATAGGAACGATCCCGCTTTCAAGGAGTTGAGGAGGGAAATCTCCGAATTGCATAGAGACGACGTTGGAGGTGACGGTCTTATCTTTCGGAGTAAGAGTGATAGCTCCAGATTTAATCATTTCTTGGATCTTTTCTTTCAGTACATAACATGTACGAACTGTGTGACCCAATATTCTGTAGTATGGACAGTATTTAGAATGATCCGTTTTACCAGCTTTATCAGGTTTCTTGATTTCAGGTAATTGTATTTTATTACCTTTCAGCAGACATTCAAAGATACTAAGAACATCATCATCATCAAAAGAGTATTCTTCTTTGGGGCGAAGTGCTCTTGGTTGTTGAGTTATAGAGGCAGGAGGAGTTTGAACAGTCGATGCATCTTTACTTTGAAGATTAACTTCAAGGGTTTCTTTTCCCTTGCGAGTATTGGATTTAGCATTATTGTTAGTACTTTGACCTGTTTCTTTGGGAGTCATCTGTACTCCTAAACCTTTGAAAGTTTCAGCACTAATTTCTGCGGCTTTGGCACTAACTATGAAGGAACGCCAATCTTAAAATTGAGTAGATCCTGTCCACATGCTGATAATTGGCAACAAATTTGATTTGTATGTGTCGATGGTGACAGCATCAGGAGTTCCAAGAGGCATCTTCAGAGCTTCTCTTCGAAACCGTTCAATGAATTCCTCTGTAGTTTCATTATTTTTCTGCTTAATTCTTATAAGAGCAGACATAGTCATGTCATTGAGCCCTTCATAGAACCGTTCAAGAAACATTTGTTTGAAACCGGCAAATGAGGTAATACACCCATCCGGGAGACTTCTATACCATTCATATGCCGTTCCTTTGAGACATCCAACAAACACCCGAGTAAGGAGGGCGTCACTTGGTTGCAGCTGGTCAGTCATCACTTCAAAGTGATTAATAAATTGACTCGGAGAAGTGGTTCCATCATAGAATGAGATAGTAGGAGGCTTGTATTTAGGAGGATACGATACTTGCTTCCATTCTATCGGATAAGGTTGCTTGATGCCTAACCTTTGTAAACCATCCTTCTGTTTGAATGCCTCAAATTGAGTTCGGAGATTCCTCAATTCTTCAGTAACAACTTCGGAGGATTGTGGAGTTGTAGCTTGTAGAGAATAGTTGGGAGGAAGAACAGCATTATAAGCACTACCCCCAGCTCCAGAGTGACTAGAAACTGGTTGAGCTTGCCCAGGAGTATTGGATTGTACTGCTGGAGGAACATGTACTGGACTTACACCAGTGTCAATTGGTATGGGATCTGGTACAGTCTGTCGATTTTGCAACTGGGTTGCCATGAGTTCATACATCGACTTCATAGTATCAGCCATAGATTTCATTTGCTGTTCCAAAGAAGCAATCCTTTGGTCTTGAGGAGTCATCGAAGAAGAAGGTTCATTGTTCAATTCAGTATTCCCATCCACCATATATGTTGTGACTGTACGAGGGATTATTGATGAATTAGTGGATGTTGTATGTTCTGAATCACTGCTTTGTGTGTCAAAGTCATTTGTAGGAGAATGACCCCCAGTAGGAAGAGGTGGGAAGTTAGATTCATCAAAAAATTCAGAATAATCTTCAGAAAGCGAAGTTCTTTGATTAGAAGCCATGACTCTTGATCTGGTGCCTCTATATACTCCATCTGGACTATCAGTTCTACCCCCAGTATCCCGAGAGGTCATGTTGACAGAAGCAAACAGAGGTTCATCTTCATCAGGCATAGGTTCACACTGAATCCGATTGAAGATAGATTGTCGTTTATTTTGACACCTGCAGTGCATTGTGACTCTCGGTTGGAAGTCACATTCATGATCAGCATGGTCATGATCCATTGATTGACATCTGCATTGAATTATGACTCTTGGCTGGAAGTCACATTCAACATGGTCATGATCCATTGACACAAAATTATTCCTTCTCTTCTGTTGAAGGTGTTCTCGTAGATCTGTCTGTGAAGATTGAGGTACATCAAAGAACATTCTTTGTGTATTTTTAGGAATATATTTCCGGTTCTTGGGTCTTGATGGCTCTTGGTTATATAGAGAGTGATTAATGTGAGCCATATAATTTCTAGCATACTCTGCATCTGGATCTCTTGCTTTTGTTCCCGATTGGTATGGTTTTTTGACACCAGAAGTGCTTCCTAAACGGATTTGATCAAGTTTTGCTCTTAGATCAGTTGGAGGTAACACATTGGTTTTTGAAACTTGGAGTTTTCCTTCCATTGATCTGGATATTTGCAGAGAAGGAAGAGTTGAACCATTCCCTTGATTAGGAGTTGGTAACAGCCCCTCTTTTATGGACAAATTCTGTGCCCAATTCGAAGAAGTCGTAGAAGAAGACATTAAGAAATGTTTCTTCTTAGACTTATTCAAGTTTTGAGACATAGAATGTCCAGAAGGAAGAGTAGTCAAAAGACCATCTCCTTTTCTTTGACTAACAAAACTGTCAGTCAAAGCTGTTCCTGAAGTAAACACTACAGGAACAGAAGAAACAACTAAAGAGTTATTTCTTTTCGAAGGGACTTTGTGTTCATTTGTGGAGGAGTTCTAGTAAGACCACCCACGGTTCTAGTAGAACTTGGCAAAGAAGAAGAGATAGCTAAAGAACTATTCCTCTTAGAGTATGTTGGTGACAATTTGGCTAAGGAGCCAGTATTGTCTGCGTATAAAGTCTTGGCTAAAAAGCCAGATTTTGGTGAAATACACGCTGGAACAGATTTGGCTAAGGAGCCAGTGCTGTCAGCGTGACTTTTGAATTTAGAAATACACACTGGAACAGATTTGGCTAAGGAGCCAGTGCTGTCAGCGTGACTTTTGAATTTGAGATTGCACGCTGGAACAGGCTTGACTAAGGAGCCAGTGCTGCCAGCGTGACTTTTGACTGCCGTCGTCTTCGAGCACACAAGAGCGTGCGTGCTTGCAGTAGAGTCCTTGCCAGTGTTAGAAGTAGACACTGTGGCAGAAACTTCACCATTGGTTGCCAACAGATTCTTAGGGACGTAGACAGATCGTCCCTTCGACTTGGCAGTGGTGGTGGAGGCTGAAGTGGGCTTGCCACTCTTAGCCCGCTGCATTTCTTCGTAGGTGAATTGACCAAATTGGATCGATATCACCTTCTTCGTCGAGCCGACTGACAAAGTGTCGCATTAAGTTGTTGCCATTTCAGAAGAGGAGATGGTTTTTCCCAGCAGAGTCGCCAATTTGTTTTCCATAAATAAATTCACTTTATTTATTGTGTTTCTGAGAAAATTATAACTGTAGGAATCTAATCTAGAAGACGATCGCTTTATCCCTTAGACGATGCGAAGAAAAAAAGCTCTCAAAAATGCAACAGCAATTTAGATATCTATGTATCTGTACAATGAATGAGAAAAGAACTATATTTATAGAGTTAAAAATAACTGAAAAGATAACTATCTTCACAACCTGTGCATAGTTGAAAATCATGCAGGATTTAACATACGCAAGGTTATGAGCAGTTACTGGACGTGGCCTGTAACTGTTGGACACATGGCAATCATGCATGAGTCGTGTGTAAGTTACAGGACACGCAGATGAGAGATCGGTGGCATGGCTGCCACGTACTCCAATTTGATGAAATCCACGCAGGCTTGTTGAGGACGAAATCCATGCAGACTTGGGGCAGAAAGCTTCAGAATTCACGCAGACTTGGTGCAGAAAGCTTCAGAATCCACGCAGACTTGGTGCAGAAAGCTTCAGAATCCACGCAGACTTGGTGCAGAAAGCTTCAAAATATACGCAAGCTTAAGGAAGGAACATAGAAGTTCGAAATACACGCAGACTTGAGTCAGAACTGCCAGCTGTCTTGATTCGACGTGCCTCGACTGACACAAAATCTCTGACATTGATTGTCTTTTGTCAGTTGCATTAAATAACAATAAGCTCTTTTGGTACGCCAACTTGATGAAGGCTGAGTCTTGTTGAAGAAGATTTCAAAATTCATGCAATAGTCGGCTGTGATCTCTCGAGTCCCGTGCATACATGGCATACGAGAAGACATTCTTTGACTGTCGTACTGTCAGTCATAATGACACTCTGACAAATGATGAGCTGTCTCTGCGTGTATTTGAGGAAATAGTTTGTCTAGATCAACTCAACATGACTTTTAGACTTTGTCCTGATCAACTCAGCGTGACTTTTAGACTTTGTTCTGATCAACTCAGCGTGACTTTCATTTTTTAGGCCTACAGTAACGAATCAAGAGATCATGGCAATGAAGACTTTAAGTAAAAAACTAGCTGAACTAGAATAACATGATATAAGTTCAGACAGTATAATATAAGTCGAGTGCAATCCCAGTGTGAGTCTAATACAATATGAGTCAAATGTGATTCCAATGTGTCTAATACAATATGAGTCGAATGTGATTCCAACCAACGTTCTAATAAGGTGGTGCTAATAATGATCCATGATGGTTCTAATGATGATTCTAATCAATACGCCAAGTGTATTTTAAAATATTGAGATAGACATGAAAACGGCGAAGGGGTAAATCCGACACATCGTACACCTGGCCAAGTGTGGGATGGCTATTGTTTGAATATAGTTCACAGAGGGGTCGTTCGAATAATCGGAATATTCACATGTCTACTCAAGTATTTTCTCGCCCAACAATACAAGTGAATCTATAATCTGACACATAAATCGAATACAAGTCCAACCAGCACATGAAGATGCTAATAGGTGGTTCGAGTAGTAGAGGCTAGACAAGTAAAGTATGTGTGTCGCATACATGAATTCAATAATACCAATCCGTGTTTGTAACAGAGAATCAAATAGAACTAACTAGAACTGAAATACAGTAATCGACAAGTAAATAAAAGAACTATCAGAGAATGTACTCACCTGATCCCTGAATGACTGATGAATACAGATGTCCGAACCGGAGTAACAATGTCCTATTTAGAGCAATACAGGTTAAAATATGTTCTATATATAGTAATTGAAGTTTACAATGCAATCTACATGATAATAGGTCAATCTAGGTCAAAGTCAACTGTTGGTCAACCTTCTAGTCAAACTAGGTCAACAACAAGGCTATCTTGGTCAACTGTCTAGGGTTTGGTCAAACTCTAGTCTACAAGTTCAATTAGGTCTATTTGAGTCAAATCTAGATCATCTATAGTCTACCTCAAGGTAGACTACGATACCAAGATACCACAACCCAGGGTATAATACAATACTTATATATATATATATATATATATATATATATATATATATATATATATACTCTCATAATGCACACACACACACACACACACACACACACACACACACACACATATAGTTAACTTTACCTATATATCCAGTAACATATATATAGTATATAACAATATCTGTACAAGTATAACCCATATGTATCATAACCTACATATGTATACAACCTACACTCAAACTCCATCTCAAACACAAACCTAACAACCATCAACCCTCAACATAAAATCATACTAGTCTAACATATATATATATATATATATATATATATATAAAAATATATATATATATATACACCATGTTATCCCCAAACTCTTTCATGCCTATAACTTATACTACAATCTCAGAAAACTGAGATACTCTCATACATAACATATATAACAGATCACAAACCCCAGACTACCACCCCATTGATACCAAACAGTGACTCCCCCTCTAGTTCACATACTCTCACTCCCATGACACCACTTCTATCCCCCTATATATATATATATATATATATATATATATATATATATATATATATATATATATATAAAAATATATATATATATATATATATATACCATGTTATCCCCAAACTCTTACATGTCTATAACTTATACTACAATCTCAGAAAACTGAGATACTCTCATACATAACCTGTATAACAGATCACAAACCCCAGACTACCACCCCATTGATACCAAACAGTGACTCCCCCTCTAGTAAGAAGTAATCGAGGTGGGGAGTACAGGTCTCATGAGTTCGCATCGTTCTGTAAAGAACATGGAATTGTCAATGAGACTACGGCTCCGTACTCTCCTCAATCAAACGGAGTAGCAGAGAGGAAGAACAGAATGTTAACAGAAATGATTAACTCAATGTTGTTGACTGCGGGTCTTCCTAAGTGCTACTGGGGAGAAGCTGCATTGACGGCCACTTTTATTCTAAATAGAGTGCCTCATGCAACTTCAGACGTTACTCCTCATGAACTCTGGTTCAAGGTCAGACCTAACTTGAATGTCATTCGAGTGTAGGGATGTCTGGCATATGTCAAGCTTCCAGATCTGAAGATTCAGAAGCTTGGGACAAGGACTACTAAGACGATCTTCTTGGGGTATGCCGAGAAGAGTGATGCTCGGAGATTTCTTGATATTGAATCAAATCATATCATCGAATCTTGCGACGTAGAATATTTTGAAGAAAAGTTTGCAAGGCACAAGAATATTGTTCTTGCGGATGTACCGGAGAATAATGAGGGTGTGCCAGAAACTGAAGTCTTCAATGAAGATGTGGTCCAAGAAGATGTTGTTGTTGAAACAACGATTGAACCAGAATAAGCTGAGCCGTCAGCTAAGCGTATGAGGAGGCCGAAGGACTTCGGAAGTGACTTTGTCACCTATCATGTGGAAGCTGATCCGTTTACCTATGATGAGGTGATGAAGACCAGAGACGCAGTTTTCTGGAAGGAGGCGATTGACAATGAAATTGATTCCATCACCTCAAATAACACTTGGGTGTTGGTTGATCTTCCTGAAGGAGCAAAACCCATCGGATGTAAATGGATCTTCAAGAAGAAGATAAAAGCAGACAAAACTATTGACAAGTTTAAGGCTAGGTTGGTAGCCAAGGGTTTTTCTCAGAAGCAGGGGATTGACTACTTTGACACGTATGCTCCAGTAGCCCGAATGACCACCATCAGAATGTTGATTGCTCTCACAGCAATACATTATGTGAAAACGGCTTTCCTAAATGGCGAGCTGACCGAAGAGATTTATATACAACAGCCAGAGGGATTTGTCGTCAAGGGTCTTGAAGACAAAGTCTACAAGTTGGTGAAATTTTTGTACGGTCTTAAACAGGCTCTCAAGATATGGCATGAGAAATTTGACAAAGTTATAAGGTCAAATGGCTACATGGTCAGCGATACGGACAAGTGTGTTTACACGAAGTTCACTGATGGAAGAGGTGTGATCGTTTGTCTGTACGTAGACGACATGCTTATCCTAGGTACGGATATTAGTTGTGTCACGGAGACAAAGAAATTCATCTCAAGCAAGTTCAGTATGAAGGACTTGGGGGAAGCTGATGTGATCTTAGGGATCATGATCATCCGGATAGACACTGGACTAGCGCTGTCACAGTCTCATTATATTAAGAAAATAATCACTCGTTATGGGTATCGGAATCTTCCAGGGATCGATACGCCGTACAGGTGTGATCTGAAGCTGAAGCCTAATTCAGGGGAAAGCGTCAGGCAGCTGGAGTATGCAAGCGTAATCGGAAGTTTGATGTATGCTACTACTGCCACAAGGCCTGACATAACTTTCGTCGTGGGAATGCTGAGTCGTTTCACGAGCAACCCAGGTGCTGAATACTGGAAAGTTGTGAAACGGGTTATGAGATATCTCAAGAAGACTCAGACATATGCACTGTACTACAGCGGAGATCCGCCGATAGTGGAAGGCTTCAGTGATGCCAGCTGGTGCTCAGAGGTGGAGAGCGAGAGGTCCACAGGTGTATTCATTTTTACAATGGGTGGAGCTGCTATATCGTGGAAGTCGAAGAAGCAGACTATGCTCTCGCGGTCATCCATGGAATCTGAGTTCTTTGTACTTGATACCGCAGCCGAGGAAGCAGAATGGCTTCGGGAGCTCATGTATGATCTTCTAGTGGTTGGGGCACAAATACCGGCGATACCGATATACTGTGACAACCAGGCGACTGCGGTGGTAGCATCAAATGACCTCTTCAACGGGAAGAAGAGGACTGTGCGGTTGAAGCACAGGACAGTACACGATCTTATCAAGAGAGGTGTTATTGCAGTGATTGATGTTCGGAGTCAGGAGAACCTGGCAGATCCGTTCACCAAGGGCCTCAAGCGCCACACAGCTTGTAAAATGGGCTTGAAGGCATTCTGATATTGTATTTTTGTATTCCTACCATAAAGTTTTATGCTAATAATTCAAAGAGAAATCTAATAGGCATCTAGCTTTTGGTTCAAGGAAGGACCACTAATCGGAAGAATATCAGGAACGGTGGGTACATGTTCTATTGGGCATGGAGAGGTTACGGACCTATAACCACTGTTGTCTACTGTTGTTTTCTGCGGAAAACGGTTCCTGTGGAAAGGTTGGCTTAATTGCCTTAATGAGTTCTCAGGTAGAGTGAATGCCTGGTATGCTTTACAGGAAGCACGGTAGAGCAGCACTACAAGGAGTAAAATGTAGGAACGAAATCGTAAAGCACAATACTCTAGAGGGGGGGTGAATAGAGTAGGCAGCAGAATATTGCTAATTAAAAAAATATTAGCAGCAAGATCACAGAATAATAATCACAACTAAGTAAAGTAAAGGCAGAGATAAGAATGCAAACGCAAAGACAGCGATGTATACTGGTTTTCCTCTGTTGAGGACTAATCCAGTCGGTAGAACTCTTGCTACCAGTTGAATCCACTATTGGCAAAACCGCAAGTTTTCTTATGAAGTCCTTGCAACTTCTACAACGCGAGCTTTGATATGAAGAACTCGTCCAACTTCAAATGTGAAGAGGTATTCTTCAATCAAGGCTTCTGATTATAATTTCTCAGAAACTTCTAGACCGTACCGCACTGGCAAATCGACTAGAGGATTGTAATTGGCTTGGGATCTGAAATTTAAAGCTCAAGACAAACTCTTTGGAAGACTGAAAGCTTTAAATAGAGAGAAGATTGAAAGTGAATGAGTGAGTTGAAATGATCGAAATCCTTCTATATTTATAGGAATTCCAAAGACAGAATTCTGGCAGAATTCGGGCAGAATTCGAACAGAACTCTATGAGGAAATCTCGATCAAATTCGCAACTGCAGGAGGACCAAGTTTCAGAGAATTCAAAAATCAAACGGCCACCAACCGAACTCTGGCCGAACTCTGGCCGAGTTCTGTCAGGGTTAGGTTAGGTTTTAAAAATTAGTTTTGATGATTTTTGAAAACCTTTTTGAAAACCTTTTTAAAACTTTTGTTTAAATGAATGTTTTTCAAAACAAAGGATATTTTAAAAGTATTTTGAAAATATTTTGGAATAGCCTATTTGCCAGTACGACTTGGTGTACAATGTATTCCTAGACTCAATAAAATAAAAAATATATTGCTCAAAGAAAATACAGACTCGAACAGGCAAACATAGCTTTGGTCTTGAACTGTGTAGATAGCTGTTCTTGTTCATGTCCAAGAGTCCGATACATCCTGACTAGCTTCACATATCGAGACAGAGTTTGATCAATTATTAAAATCAGGTTGACCATATGACCAATGGGCCAACAATCTCTCCCATTTTGATAATTGACAAACTATGAATGATATAACATTTAAGCTTGAAATAAAATCAAAAATTGTTCATGTCCTGCATTTTCTCAAAAGAATGTTAGATCTTTATTTTCTCCCCCGTGGTCACTTAGCAAAATAATTGCAAAAGAGTAAAAACTCTCCCGCAATCAATGCATAAATAACAAACAATAAAGAAACACAAAAAAATAAATATGATAAACGATAGAAATAGTAAAGAAAAATTTGAATAACATCACAGGCATGTATTTGTATTCAGAATTATATCACAGGCAGTTTATAGTTAAGAAGCAGATAAAATAAATGCTAAGTAAATAAACTGATGTGAATCATAAACTACGAATCTCATAAAGATGAAATGATGTTCGGAAGACATCAATAAAATATCCAGTACAAGTCCTCAAAAGAAATACTGATAATAAAGTCTGAAAATAGAACAACTTGGAATGTCGGAGCATTTCCAAGTGTACAGTAGATAATGTCTAAGTCTCAAAAAGAAACATATCACAACTTCTCATCATCATCATCATCGTCATCATCAGCATGACGACCAGCATGTCCAGAAGGACCAGCTCCAGAGGTATCCGCGCCAGAAGGGTGAGGAGGAGCGCCAGTGTAAAACTCATCGACATAATCACGAAGAGGAGCACGGTCAGAACGGTACCAATCATATGCGTTACCGGGCTTGAAGTAGGCATGAACAGCCTCATCCTCACAGTGGTAACAAGAGAAAGCTGGATCTCTAGGGATGGAACCGGCTGAATGTCCAGTCTGGGCGAAACGAAGATCAGCTAAGGAATTTGCAATCGCCTGATAACGGGTGACGTCGCGGAACTCACGTTCGTGAGCCATGTCTGTCATGGAGACATGCAAATCTGAAATGTGCTGGTGTATGCCCTCAAAAGTCATAGCATATTGCTGAGGAGGTGGAGCAGTAGTAGGAGCAGTAGGAGGAGAAAATACAGTCATACTGTGACGAGATAACTTGAGAACCTTGGGCTCAGGGTCTTGAGCACAAATAGATAAGTCAATGTCGAAATGCTGAAAGATGCGTGGGAGAATCATCGCATAAGAGAGATTTCTATCTCTTGTACGATAACGTCCCATCATCTGAATAATGGTCTTAGGGGCAGAAAAGGAATCCCCTTAAGAATGTGATACATAGCAGATAATTCAAGAGACGTGACATCATCCTTCGAAGTAGACTTCGGAATGAGAGTAGAATAAATGATACGGTGCAATTCAAAATTAAACAAGTTCAGGTTGTTTGCCTTGAACTTTCCAGAGCGAACTCTATTAGGTGCACAAAGTTCAGCTTTGAAACTGGTAAGTGTCGTGCCTTCGGAGAAATCAAACTCAGTGATGTCAACAAGCGGTTCACCTTCGTTGGGAATACCAAGGATCTCCGCTAAGAGAACATCATTAAAATTGATATCTAATCCTCCAACACGTGTGCTTACATCAAAAGTGTTTAATATGATATTGCAGTAAAACAGTCTAATGGTATTAGTTGCTACGGGAAAATAGAGTTTAACAAAATGCTGTAACCCTAATGCCTCAAAGAAATAGCGATGATCAGAAAATACAGTCCACTTGATGGGTGCGCCTGTGCATATGGATCTCATGGAGAAGTCTCCATACCACAGTAAGGCTTGTTCTAGGGATTGAAAGTAAAACCCGTCGAACGCGCCGTCGCTAGACTGGACTGGTGAAAATAGGGAGTTAGTGGGTGGATCCGAAGATGAACCTTCCTCACTTGGGTTGGTTGTCTTCTTCCTCTTAAAGGGGTTGAATTCCTTAGGTGCCATTTGTACAAATAGAAGTAAATATGCACTAATTGAAAAGTGGATAAAGATGGAGTTATACCTCCCGAAATCAAAGTATGTCGAAAAGAACGACGAACTTCGCACGAATCCAAAGTTTGGATTGATTTCACCACTTGGATTAGAAGATAGGGGGTGGTGAAGAACTAGGGTTCGGGGCTCCTTCGCAGCTGTTGTTGTTGGTTATGATGTAGTTTAAAAGCAATGAGGAAGAAAGGCTCTCGGGTTCTGGTATATATAACCTGACACCCTCAACCGAACTCGGGCCGAATTCGGTCCGAAGTCTGGCCGAATTCGCCTGGGTTTGGTTTGAAATACTTTCTTTTTCATTGGCTCATTTTAAATATTTAATTCAAAGATTAGTAATTTGACATTTAAAATAATATAATTAATGTTATTTTATAAATTAAATTCTGTTATACAGCGACTATTTCAGATTAGCTATAGGAGTACTGTCCCAGCTGGCGGAGGTTCACCGGGGAACTCTTAAGTACCGCTTCGCTTCAACCGTAGTTGTGGTGACAGACAGACTCTTTATTGGCTTGTCTCTAACACAGTTTTTGCATATTGAAATAAAATCATAAAACAAAATTAATTAATATTATTGACGTCCAAAATTCCTAATTTTTGACGTAAATAATTGAAACGATCTTCCGCTAGAGGTTTTATGAAAATGTCAGCTAATTGATTCTCAGTATCTATGTATACAAGGTCAATATCTCCATTTTGATGATGATCTCTAAGAAAATGATGTCTAATCTCGATATGTTTAGTACGAGAATGACATACAGGATTCTTAGTCAAATTAATAGTGCTCGTATTATCACAGAAAATGGAAATATGTGTATAAAATAAATCATAGTCTTCCAATGTTTGTTTTATCCACAAAATCTGAGCACAACAACGTCCTGCGGCGATATACTCAGCCTCTGTTGTTGATAGGGCTACAGAATTTTGCTTTTTACTAAACCATGAGACTAAAGCCTTGCCTAAAAAATGACATGTGCTACTGGTACTTTTTCTATCAACTTTGCATCCGGCAAAATCTGCATCCGAATAACCAGTAAGGTCAAAGGACTTAGTTTTGGGATACCACAAGCCAACAGAAGAAGTGCCCTTAAGGTATCGAAAGATACGCTTAACTGCGCACAGATGTGATTCCTTTGGATTAGCTTGAAAACGTGCACACAGGCAAACACTAAACATTATATCTGGACGACTAGCAGTTAAATAAAGTAAACTACCGATCATACCTCGATACTTACGTGTGTCGACCGGCTTGCCTTGTTCATCAATATCAAGATTTGTTGAAGTTGCCATCGGAGTGCCAATAGGTTTGACATTGTCCAGATCGAACTTCTTTAGCAAATCTTTTGTATACTTGGCTTGATTTATGAACGTCCCATTGTCAGTTTGTTTGATTTGCAGTCCGAGAAAGAATTTTAGCTCTCCCATCATGCTCATCTCAAACTCATTCTGCATACACTTAGAAAATTCTTGACACAGAGATTCATCAGTAGATCCAAATATGATATCATCTACATAGACTTGTATTAAAAGAAGCTTACCATTAAAGGACTTAATGAAAAGTGTAGTGTCAACCTTGTCTTTTGAAAAAACGTTGTCAAGTAGGAAAGAGCTTAGACGATCATACCAAGCACGAGGAGCTTGTTTCAAACCGTATAAAGCTTTCTTCAACTTGAAAACATGATCAGGGTTTTTAAAATCTGTGAAACCTGGAGGTTGTGCTACAAAAACTTTTTTTTTATAAAACCGTTTAAAAATGCACTCTTGACATCTATTTGAAATAATTTGAAATTATGAAAATATGCAAATGCACATAACATGCGAATAGATTCTAATCTCGCAACTGGGGCATAAGTCTCATCGTAGTCGATACCTTTTTCCTGATTGTATTCTTGTGCTACGAGTCGAGCCTTATTACGAGTTACTAAACCATTCTCATTCAGTTTATTTCGAAATACCCAACGGGTGCTAATGACTGGACGATCAATAGGCTTGGGAACAAGTTCCCAAACTTGATTCAGTTCAAATTGGTTTAATTTATCTTGCATAGCATCTATCCAAAAACTATCACTACATGCTTCATCAATAGTTTTGGATTCTAGCTGTGAAATAAATACAATACTAGAAACAATATCTCTACTGGATGTACGAGTACTTACACCTTTGGTAATGTCACCAATTACCAAATTCTTTGGATGATCAGCCGTAAATTTTAATCTTTTCGGCAGACTCTGAAGGTAGCTAGTTCCTGGATCTTCTCTAGAAGGATCAGCTAGTGCTGAGCTTGGTTGAGAACCAGCTGTTGTTGCGCTTGGTACAGTTGGATCTTCGTCATTGTCATCGATAGTCATTTGATTCAGTTCATCAAAAGTGACGTTGATTGACTTTCGATAATCATGGTTCGTTTGTTGAAGACCCTGTATCCTTTGCTCTTGGCCGCATAACCTAAAAATATACCTTCATCGGCCTTTTCATCAAACTTTCCCAAATTATCTTTTGTATTAAGAATAAAACATGTACAGCCAAATAAGAAACTGATAGAATTCTATCAAACCATAACTCAAATGGATTCTTCTTCGATTTGGGTCGAATTAGAACTCTATTGAGAACAAAACAAGCTGTATTGACAGCTTCAGCCCAGAAATATTTGGGTTGACTAAACTGGTTTAATATTACTCTGGCCATTTCGGATAGAGTTCTGTTCTTACGTTCCACAACTCCATTTTGTTGTGGAGTCCTAGGGCAGGAGAACTCGTGTACAAAACCGCGTGTGTCACAAAATTGCTCAAACTCTGCATTCTCGAATTCGCCACCATGATCGCTTCTAATACGAGTGATCATGTAACCTTTTTTATTCTGAAATTTCTTGTAAAATGCGACAAATTCGGATAATGCATCATTCTTGCGTGTCAAGAAGTATACCCACGTGTATCTAGAGAAATCATCTACAATTACAAAAGCATAAAGTTTACCTCCGAGGCTAGCAACTCTGCTAGGACCAAATAAGTCCATATGAAGCAATTGTAGAGGTCTAGTAGTACATACTACGTTTACTGACTTGAATGTGGTCTGGTAGCTTTGTTCTTTTCACATTGGCTGCATACCTAATCCTTCTTGAATGTAATGTCCGGTAAACCGCGTACTAGCTTCTTTGTGGATAATCTTGATATTGTGTCCATATTTGCGTGACCGAGTCTCATATGCCACAGATGACTCTCATCGCTTTTAGCAATTAAGCATCTACCTGAAATGTTAGTTTCTTCCAACAAATAGAAAACATATATGTTGTCTTCCCTGATACCTTCAAAGATAGTACTACCAGTTGAGCTATCAACTATAATACATTTGTCTTTGCCAAAGTTGATGCCATAATCATGATCAGCCAAATGACTTATGCTGAGTAGATTATGTTTCAACTCGATAACCAGACAAACATCTTTAATAATAGGATAGGGAGACTTACCAACATCACCGATACCAATAATATATCCTTTCAAATTATTACCGAAGGAGACATAGCCTTCCTTCTTTTTCTTCGACAGTGTTGCAAATAATGTAGCATCACCGGTCATATGCCGTGAACAACCGCTGTCGAGGATCCATTTGCTTCTAGTATGTGAAAGGTGCTCCATCTATAAAACAGTTTACAGATGAAACTTCTGGTACCCATTTCTTGTAGGGTCCTGAAATGTTAGCCTTTGGTATCCAAGCATAAATATTTAAATCAACAAGCTTTCTGATTCTACATGCAGATGAAATATGACCAATGAGGCCACAATAATGACATTTTGCATGTCGAGTGTTGAAAGCTGAGTGGTGTGCATGGTTGGTAGGTTTAGGTTTTCTAGTATAGAAGAAAGCATACCTATAATCCTGTTTGGGCTTAACCTTTTGGGGTATAGGTTTGATAGGGTTAGGTCTGACAGTGTTTGGCTTGGAAATGTTCCATTTTTTCGGTAAGTGACACGTGTTAGGGAAGGAAGCAGCAGTCTCAGGCTGTTTTCCTAACCTAATTTCCAATCTTTTGGAAGTGTCATACAACGTAGTATAATCAGAAGTGAGTGTTTTCATTTTGATTTGTGCACTTTGAAGACTTTTCTTCTCTTTAGAAAGTTCTTCCTTGAGTTGGTCAATAACTTTATCTTTCTCTTCAGATGACTTGGTAGTCTCGTGTAATAAGAGCTTTATTGAAGAAAGCTCACCAGACTCACTAACATTATTTCTAACCTCAGCTAGTAGGTCGGTAAGTCTACCTATTTCACCTTTGTACTCTTTGAGTACCTTCTTAGAGGTCTGATACTTGCTACGCAGTTTCCTGTAATCAGTCATCAGTTCACTGAAGGCATCTCCTAATTGCTCAAAGGTGAAGTCATCATAAGTATCAACTACAGGTTCAGTAGGTACCTGATCGGATGCCATAAAGCATAAGTTTGCAGCGTCTTCTGATTGTTCGTCTTCTGAGTCGCTGGCTTCACTTTTATGCCATATGCTGGTGTTGGCATACTTCCGTGATGTTGATCTTTTCAGGTTCCCTTTTTCATACCTGTTGCTCTTCTTGTTTGATGACGAGTTTGTAGGACAATCTTTCTTCATGTGTCCCTTCTTCTTGCAGCCATAGCAGACAGCATCATCTTGATACCAGTTGTTGCTGTTGTTTTCTTTGGCTCTCTTCTCATGTCTTATGAATCTCTTGAATTTCCTTGCTAGGAAAGCTTGATCTTCAGTATCAGATTCACTGCTGTCTGAGTCACCTTCAGAAACTTTTCTGTGCTGAGCCTTGAAAGCGATCGTCTTCTCTTTTGGTGTAGGCTCTTCAAAATCTTGTAGCACCAGTTCATGAGTGAGTAGCTTACTCATGAGTACTTCGAGGAACATAGTTGTGAGGTCGTTTCCTTCAATGATTGCAGTAGCCTTTGGAATCCAGTTCTTGGTAAGTGCTCGCAGGAGTTTGCGAATCTTTTCATGGTTACTGTACTCTTTGCCTAGGGAGGACAAAGTATTTACAATATCTAAGAACCTTTCGAACATCTGAGTAACTGTTTCGTTGGGCTTCATCTTGAACACCTCATACTCTTGAGTAAGTCTGTTGACTTTAGATTCTTTGACTTGAGTCGTGCCTTCATGTGTGACTTCAAGTAGCTTCCACACTTTATTAGCCGTTGTGCAGATAGATACCCTGTTAAATTCAGTTCTGTCTAAAGCACAAAATAGAGCGTTAATAGCACGTGCGTCAAGACTGGCCTTTTTTTTTCTTCCTCTTGTATATCTGCTATGGGGTTTTTCAACTAAAACTCCATCAACATTTATACGAGGTGGCTTTGATAGCCATCAAAAACAATAGACCATAAATCAAAGTCAAGTGATTTCAAGAAGAAACTCATCCGTGTTTTTCAATAGGTATAGTTTGTACCATCAAACAGTGGAGGTCTGTTTGTGGCCTGGCCTTCACTTGTGAATTTTACAGTTGCCATGTATTGTGCTGTGATCTATATAACAGTTAATTAAAATGAATAAATTAATTGCACTATTACCTTTGTTTTACCTGTAAGACCCGCTCTGATACCAATTGTAGGAAAGAAATCGTAAAGCACAATACTCTAAAGGGGGATGAATAGAGTAGGCAGCGGAATATTACTAATTAAAAAATATTAGCAGCAAGATCACAGAATAATAATCACAACTAAGTAAAGTAAAGGCAGAGATAAGAATACAAACGCAAAGACAGCGATGTATACTGGTTTCTCTCTGTTGAGGACTAATCCAGTCGGTAGAACTCTTGCTACCAGTTGAATCCACTATTGGCAAAACTGCAAGTTTTCTTACGAAGTCCTTGCAACTTCTACAACGCGAGCTTTGATACGAAGAACTCGTCCAACTTCAAATGTGAAGAGGTATTCTTCAATCAAGCCTTCTGATTACAATCTCTCAGAATTCTAGACCGTACCGTACTGGCAAATCGACTAGAGGATTGTAATTGGCTTGGGATCTGAAATTTAAAGCTCAAGATAAACTCTTTGGGAGACTGAAAGCTTTAGATAGAGAGAAGATTGAAAGTGAATGAGTGAGTTGAAATGATCGAAATCCTTCTCTATTTATAGGAATTCCAAAGACAGAATTCTGGCAGAATTCGGGCAAAATTCGGACAGAACTCTATGAGGAAATCTCGGTCAAATCCGCAACTGCAGGAGGACCAAGTTCCAGAGAATTCAAAAATCAAACGGCCACCAATCGAACTCTGGCCGAACTCTGGCCGAGTTCTGTCAGGGTTAGGTTAGGTTTTAAAAATTAGTTTTGATGATTTTTGAAAACCTTTTTAAAACTTTTGTTTAAATGAATGTTTTTCAAAACAAAGAATATTTTAAAAGTATTTTGAAAATATTTTGGAATAGCCTATTTGCCAGTACGACTTGGTGTACAACATATTCCTAGACTCAATAAAATAAAAAATACATTGCTCAAAGGAAATACAGACTCGAACAGGCAAACATAGCTTTGGTCTTGAACTGTGTAGATAGTTGTTCTTGTTTATGTCCAAGAGTCCGATACATCCTGACTAGCTTCACATATCGAGACAGAGTTTGGTCAATTATTAAAATCAGGTTGACCATATGACCAATGGGCCAACATGAAACTCCATGCTACAGTGGGGTGACTCCACAATGAAGTTCCTATATGTGGGGTGCTGCCCAGAAATAGGATAAAGCCTAGACTTTGCAGGCCAAGTCACAGCGACGTAGCACCGCAAATAGGCAGTTAGCCTAATATTGTATGTTAAAATAAAGAGGGGTGTAGTCAGCACTACAAAGAGGAGGAGTTCCTCATGTTACAGTGGCATGACACCACGATGAGGTACCCGGTTAGGGATAAAGCCTCGGCCTTGCAAGCCATGTCGTTGCGGCGTAACACCGCAAGGGAGCCTAAGGCTTCATGCTGGGTAGTTTGGCACTACAAAGAGGCGGTTGCATCATGCTACAGTAGTATGACACTACGATGAGGTTTCCGATACGGGATAAGGCCTCGGCTTTAAGCCATGTCATAGCGGCATAGCACCGCAAGGAAAGCGCAAAGCGCTTCATGCCATGTCTCTTTATAATGAACTCACCTATAGTGTATGGACAAAGAGATATCAGGTCGTCTCTTGAGGGTAAACTTGTAGACGCCCAAATCTATACACTGAAACCAGGCTGGCACAGGGCCTTAAATGTGTAGCCAGAAGCACATGTAACTACATTATGTGAGTGGAAAGAATTTCAGCTACGATGCAGAATTCAAGGCTTAGTCCATTCTTGTATTATAGTCTGTTGTTTGAACCATGCGGGAAGATTCAAGTTGTCAGCGACATCTCTCGTAATGCATGATGGACAGTTACTGTGGGGAACACTTATACTCATATATAGAGATATGTGGGGGATTGTTGGGTTTTGGTCTTTTTCAAAAGTGAATTTTAGTCCCACATCGGCTAGACCAAAGGACTTGTATCTCTATATATTAGCTTTGCTAGTTTAGAGATGCACATGTGGTATGGAGGTGCACATGGGTGTGCCATGTGGGATTATTTTTCTAAAGGAAAAAAGGCTAAATCAACAATTGAAAGCAGTCATGCTTTTTGCTCTTGGGAAATTTATTTCCATGGGAGCTAAGCCCCGTAGGGGCTTAGCGACTCGGACTCGGACTCGGGCTCATGGGCTCATGAGGCGTAATGTGGCATTTTGTTGGCGCACTTTGCACTTAGCACGTCAGCATCGTCGCGAGGCGCATAGTGCGCTTTAGTTGCGCTCGTTGCGTGAGCCACTTGCGCTGCCCAGTTGCACAAGTCCAGTTGCGCAAGCCCAGTTGCGCTGCCCAGGTGTGCGCCCAGGTTGCGCCCAGGTTGCGCTTGGTTGTGCGGGTGCGCTGGGTTGCGCGGGTTGCTCGGGTTGCGTGGGTGCGCTGCGTGCGCAATGCGTGCAGTGCGCGCAATGTGCGCAGCTCAGTACGCGCTCTGTCGCGTGGAGTGCAAGGAGCGCAGGGTGCGCGCAGTTTCTGCAACTTGCTGCAGAACGTGCGTTTGCACGTTCTGGACGGTTGCTACATGTTCGGGATGGTTTTTACCATGACCCTAACTTTGTGACAACCGAACAGTTGCTGCAGGGCCTATATAAGGCATTCCCTCTCTCTCAAGGCTGTATACATACAAGTAAGAGAAGCCACAACAGAAAGTTTACGAAGTGTTTTTTAGCACAAGTAAACAGAGAATTCAGAAGTGTTCTTTAACACAGTTCTGATCGGAATTTGCTTGAAAAATCCAGCAGCCTTCGAGAGAGAGAGGAAAGGCGCCACACCAGCGTTGCTTTTGCACGGGAGTTCGTGTCCATCCGAGGAGTCAGAAGAGCATGAGTGTTCCAAGTTCTCCGACGAACTTGCTGGTTCCTGAAAGTTGTTCGTGTAGGGCGAATAAAGCTTTGAGCAACGGTGATTATTCACCCCAGCAGGAGTTCTTCCATCTTTCGTCAGTCATCTTCTTCATTGCTGCCAGTAATTATGATTGTATCTTCTTTTTAGAAGTACTACGATCGATTGCTGTTGATTACGAAATCTTTTTAGATTCTCGTAATTCAGGATCACCTTCCTTGAAGTGTTGATTTGGAATATTATTTTTACAATTGTTTCATTTTCTCTGTTTTCCATCGAAAAATTGTGCCCCGGCAATAACATTGCTGTCGGCGGACCTCCGAGAACTGGGATCAAGAAACCAATAAGTAATCGAGAATGGAATCGAGAGTACCTAGAAGCTTCAGAACTTGGTAGGAATCGAGACTGATACCATGAGCGAGAAGAAGCAGCAGTTTCAAAACCCTAGTTCCAAAAAAAGCTCCTCCACTCCAACTCCTTTCCTTTGCTTTGGGGGGGAGTGGCATCTACATCAGGGGTCAAGAGGAGGAGGGGGGGCGCGACATCACGGGCCGAGACAAAGAGGAGGAGGAGTTTTGGGGGGAACAAATTTTTTTTGGGAGGGATCGAAAATTTGGGAATTGAATACAAGTGTTGCTTGTATGGTGGATATATATTTTCCCTTGACTGAAATTTCAGTCGTTGGGCAGTAGACGTTTAGAATTTAAATTTTTCGAGTAACAACGAACGAAATTTGTTAGTCGCTAAAAAAGTTATGAGATAGTCTCGACGCTTTGCTTGTATGGTGGATATATATTTTCCCTTGACTGAAATTTCAGTCTTGACGCTTTACGTCGGAAAAGCGACTCCAAGTGACTTGAATTAAAAAATTGTAGATATTTAGTCGTTGTTTAGTCGCTGGTCTAATGACTAACTCATTTCAGTCGCTATGTCAATCGCTAATCTGCCATCGTTTTGTAGTGTCCTAGGCCGGCCCTGACGTCGGCGGTACCACCAAGGAGGACGGAACAGTAGGGGAAGGTGGTAGTAGTAGTAGTAGGAGGAGGAGGAGGAGGATGGCAGACTAGGAGGGCGGCGGTGGCCACCGCCCTCGGGGCCAAATGGCATTTTCACAATCTTCTTCTTCTCCTTTTTTTTTCTTTTTTTTTAGAGGAAAATAAAAGAATTTTCGCAATCTTTTAGATCGAAATCTGAGAGAAGTTTGCCTTAGTCAGTTTTGTTTCAACACGGAAACCTCTACAGAATAATGTATCTACATATATCATCAGATATTATGCAGCTAGCTATCAACAACCATAAACTACTGCTAAGTCCTTTCAAAGTATACATATAATCCTAGTTACAAATATGCCACAAAAGCAATGACAACATACATGTATGTGTGTATATATCCCCTCCCCCCTCCCTGTGGTTCTCAGCCCATAGCTCCTGAAACAGCTTCTTCAGTTTGAAGTTGACATGGTGGCACTCAGCGCTCTCCGTCGTCGTCGTTGTCTTCTCTGTGGCGGCAGCTCTTTGTGCATGCATGTCACTGCCCCAAGTCAGTCTACTGGAAGTCTCTCGCAGCGCCCCACCATGTTGCTTCTCGTCATCGACCGCGTCGTTCATGGTTACTGAGCCTGTCGAACGAGGTACACGATAAATATATGAAATGAAAACACTGGGCGTAACAAGAAAGTCGAGTAAACTAAGTATAGACTAATTCACATGAAAAAAATTCAAAAATAAAAATATATATTTGAAAAAAAAGCCAAAAAAGAAAAGGAAATGAGTGGAGCCCACCCCAGCCTCCTAAGACTATCTCCAATGGGGGTTTCTATCTTCCCTATTTCTATGGAAGAAATTCATTTTAGAAAAAACTTCTCCGATGATTTCTATCACCATTTTTTATCCTAGGTGGCAATGATGTTTCTACATGTAGAAACTCTCATAGAAATTCTCTCTCTCTCATGAAAATTATTATTAGGTCCACACCAAATTGTTTCTTTTATTATGTGACACATAGGATAGAAATGGAGAACTAGAGAGCATTTTTGTATGTCTATAATTTCTATGTAGAAACTTTTCCAAGTACAATGTAAGTAGGATAAGAACTCAATTTTAGAAATCACCTTTGGAGATGGTCTAAGTGGGTACCTTCCTGAAAATACATCCAAGATTAAAATGATGTGGTTGGCTATGGAACATTAAAAAGAACTCCATAATAAAATCTCCGAAGTTTTTATTATTTGGTAGGTTGGTAGACCTAATTTTTTGATTATGAAGTTCAAGATGGTTCAGTGCATTCTTACCTGAGGCGACACCGGCGGCACCGCCGGGGAATTCGCCTCCTGCAGCTGAGAAGCGTACTCGAGGTTCCACAACACGTCACCCATGGAAGGCCGGTCGACACCGAACTCGGCCAAGCACTTCTCCGCCGCCTCGACGAACTTGTTCAGCGAGTCCCCATTGATCGTCCCGGCGAGGTTCGGGTCGATGATCTTCTCCAGCACCCCCTTCCGCTTCTGCGACATGGCCCACTCCGCCAGGTTCACCTGCTCCCTCGGCAGCTGCGGGTCGAGTGCCGGGCGGGCGCACAGCGTCTCCAGCAGGACCACGCCGAACGAGTACACGTCCGACTTGTCCGTCAGCTGCTGCCGCCTGAAGTACTCGGGGTCGAGGTACCCGAAGCTGCCTTTCACCGCGGTGCTGACGTGCGTCTGGTTCATCCCCGGCGCGTCCTTGGACAGCCCGAAGTCCGAAACCTTGGCGACGAAGTTCTCGTCGAGCAGGATGTTGGTCGTCTTAACGTCGCGGTGGATGATGCCGGTCGCGGTGCCGGTGTGCAAGTAGTGAAGCCCGCGGGCCGCGCCTATGCAGATGTCGAGCCTTTGCTTCCACGACAATGGCGGGAGGTCCTTCCCGTAGATGTGGTCGCGGAAGGGCCCGTTCGCCATGTACTCGTAGACCAAGATCATCTCCGAGTTCTCGTCGCAGTACCCGATGAGCGAGACCAGATGCCGGTGTCTCAGTTTCGACAGCATCTGGATCTCGGTCTGGAACTCGGTGATCCCCTGCTCCGACTGCGGGTTCCCCCGCTTCACCGCGACCTTCGTGCCGTCGTCGAGCTCTCCGAAGTAGACGTTCCCGAAGCCGCCCACTCCGACCACCGCATTCTGGTCGAAGCTCTTGGTGGCCTCCTGGAGTTCTGCCAGGGAGAAGTAGCGGCCGAGGCCGAGGTTGGAAGTGAAGGTGAAGCCGCTCCTCGAGTCGCCCTGCTTGAACGTGCTGCCGGTGTGGATGGGGAGGAGCCAGGAGGAGAAGCTCTGCCGCCTCTGCCAGTCCTGCGGCCTCCTGCGCCAATTTGAGACCATCATACCGAGCCCGGCCAACGCGCCGAGCATCATCACCAAGCCGACGATGGCGATCACCTTCCCCGTCCTGCTGCCTTCTCCCGTCATCGAACCGTCGACCCCAAACTCGCCGTCCAAGCTCCCCACGGAGTTGCTCATTTTCAAGACCTCTATCCCGTTCAACAGCGCGTCGGGGTCGATGGAGCTCTCCTTCAGCGGGCCGATCTGGACGGTGATCCGGTCCATCGCGATCGACGCGGACACCACAATGTCCTTGTAGTACGCACTTGCGAGGTCGGACGTCAGTGTGGAGAGGTCTAGGCTCGAGATCGCAACCAACTGGTTGATGTACACCTTGAAGTAGAGCTGGTTGAGGGACTCGCTGATGATGTCGCAGAAGTGGAGGCGGACGAGGTACGCGAAGGAGGGGTCGACGCCGAGGTGCCAGGTCACGTTGAAGTTCTTGGGCCCGTCCCCGTCGGTCTTCATCCTGACGGCGGTCGCGTAGACCGACCTCGGCGCCACGAGCGGCGATGTGCCGTCGGGGTACTTGATGAGGTTCGTCTGCACCGATACCTTCTGCACCGTGGACGAGGGGGACGCCAGGGCGTCGCCATCCGTCGCCCACCGTCGCCCGAGGGTGTCGTTCGAGGACGTGACGAGCGCGCCCCCGACGTTGACCCGGTGCGTGGTCTGGTATGCGTAGGTCGTCAGGCCGCTGGCGTCGCTGACAGGGAAGAGGTTGGCGGCCGAGTCGGTGACCAGGGCGGCGGGGGCGGAGACGACCTCGATGGCGTTGACGAACGCGACGGAGCCCTTCATCGGGGAGAAGCGGAGGGAGAGGTGGTCGGAGGTCATGTTGAGGAGGTACTCCTTGAGGGTGTAGTTGCCGGGGCTGTCGGGGCTGAAGGTGTGGAGGAGGACGATGCTCTCGGTGTTGACGGAGAAGACGGCAGCGGTGAGGTCGGAGTCGGAGTTGTTGAGGGGGAAGAAGTGGAGGCGCACCCAGTGCCAGCCCGGCTGCGTCAGCTTGAAGCCGTAGGTGGCTTCCTCGTGGAAGACGCGGGCGGAGAGGTAGAGAGGGGAGGGGGAGTTGTCGGCGGAGGGGACGGAGACGAGGACCTCGTCCTTGGCGGAGAGGTGGGAGGCCGCCTCCTTGTCGGTCTTGAAGGTGCGGCCGTCGGGGCTGGCGACGGGGGACGTGGCGCCGCAGTCTATTAGGAAGTTGTCGGCGGGGGTGAATGTGGAGGAAGAGGTGGGGGAGGAGAGCTGCGCGGAGGCCGGCGGCGGCGGCACGGAGAGGAAGAAGACTGTGGCGGCCGCCGCGGCGAGGAGGAGGCACTCCATCTTTGGTTTGCTTGTTTGATGGGAGGAGCTCTCGTTTTTCTTTTTTGGCATCTCTCTCTCTCTCTCTCTCTCTCTCTCTCTCTTCTTGCTGCTGTTTCTGTTTTGGGAGTGTTCGTCTCCGGGGAGGGAGGGAATGGGAGGAGGAGAATGGTCCGGAAAGGAAGGAACAGGTCAAACTTACATGGGGATGAGGAAGGACATAACTAACTAACCTACCAGCTGTTTTGTCTTTTAGTTGTATTTTCTTTCTCAATACATCCCATTATTGACTAGGTGAAATCATGAGTTTCTATTTTATTTTATTTTATTTTTTTTTTAACTTCTACATTGGTTTCATCCTTTAATTTTCTGAATTCTCAACTTGTTAAAGAAATGAAAAAGTACACTTTCAATATTAGATTTTATTCCGAGTTCTTATTCTAATTTCTGTATGGTAAGAATTGTTGACCAAATTAAAGAAGCATAAAATGTTTACTACATCACTAAAAACAACTACTCAATTTGAACAAGGACGCTTGTGAATATGCCCCACTTCAAGAAGATTTCGTTTCAAATAATGGTATGTCTAGAGTAAGATAATTTTTATGAGGAAATACTCAATCTCCGAATCTTGACTATGAGGAAAGTCAAAGGTCAACACCTTTAACCCACAGAAAATAAGTTAAAGGCAAAGATCTCAAATGAATAAAAATGGAATGATATGCTGGCTAGTCATACCTACATTGAACCATCTAGTCATAACTTGTCACAAATATAATTTTTTTTGTTTTGTTGATCCAAATCAAAGACCATTTTCCTTGGGCTTCCTCTTGTCGTCGATGATCTCTTCCTCCATTCGAAGAATAATTACAACCGCAACATCTCAGTTGTTCAAAGTTTGTGACACATGAAGATGTGACTCTGAACGTCGCTAACCAGCAAGAAACCGACAACGATATCTCAAGAGGATTTCGATAAGCAAGAGATGAATGCTCATCAGGGCCGGCCCTGGGGCCGTGCCAATAGTGCGGCCGCACATGGCCTCCAATTTTTGGGGGCCCTCAAAAAAAAAATTAGGATTAGTTTTGTAATTTTGTATTTCAAGTTATTCCTTTTCTTTCTCAATTCCTACTCTACAAGACCTCCAATTCTTGGATCCCTATTCCCTACTGACTCTAAGATTCATATTTATAATCATAGAAAAAAGTTAGGATTTCTTAAAGATATTGCTCTAACCGGTGTGGTAATTGCTATTTTGTTTCTAAAGATCCCTCATTTGTTAGATGAATTTATTTTCTACAATAATGATCAGATTTTTTTAATATATATAATTTAAGAATTTGGATGTGCAGGCATATTTATTTAAGAAATAATGATGTCGAAGACCGGAGCTCTTGGTCTTGTATCAAGTTACTCAGGTCCATAGTCGGTCATATGATTTACGGAACCTATGACAAAATTTAAAATTTGGGCCATTGTTCTCACATAAATTAAATAAAATTAGCACTTTTACAAGCAAAATCATCTATTAAACTATCAAAATCATCAATCAAACTATTATATATGTTTTTCGATTGGAGCACTGGCTTTTTTATTGCTTTCAGATTGGGTCTTTGTTTTTTTCTTTTTTCTTTTTTGATATACCTAGTCTATTGTAAAATTACGGGACTTCCAAAATTGAGGGCCCATGACGGTCGCCCACCTCGTCTGTACCCTGGGCTGGTCCTGCTTAGGTCTTGGAGGCTCTAAATTGTGTGATTACATATTACTTCTCATTTGGGTATTGATCGTTATTCATTTTATTATATGTTTTCATCAACAGAAAAATTTGACGCCAGATTTAGACAATTTAACGGTCAGTACGTCTTCTATCTAAAACAACTTTATTATACTATATAATGTGTCTGAATATAGATAATTTGAGCTTTAATTATTTTGTTAGTAACTACCTATAGATTCAGTTATAATGTACAATCAAGAGCATCTCCAAAATTTTTGATAAAGACATATAATAATATATTTAAAAATATAAATAAATAAATTTAGGCCACATTTTAAAATTCGCACAGGACCTTCAGTTATTAAGGACCGGCCCTGATGCTCATGCAACACAAAGTCTTTAACCAACAAGTTCTGTCTGAAACAACGTCTATTTTCTCTATGGATGAAGGAAGACGCATCTCTCAAGGAGCAAGTATAAGTTTGTGCATTACCGAGAAGGATATTATATGTTTAGAAGATGTCAAATTAGTCCTACATACTAGACAAATCTGTCATAAGATATTTGGAACTAATGACGACAGTTAGGACGAGGATTTGGTGACAAGAGATCAAAGACAAGACCCTAAAGAGAAGGGTAACAGTCAGAACTAAAAGAATAGGTTTGGATCAACATTCAAATATAATGACGACAAGGTTTACTGTCATCGCAAAAAGGAAGGACATACGAAATATGCACGCTCGATAGAGGTTTAGAAACAGAACAAAGCAAAGGGGGCGAGAACTTCATATGTTGCTAGTGTCAAAGGGTGAGTCTTATGACGAGGTCGATTTGGTCCTATTAGTTGTAGATCATGAGAGAACACCATAAGAATGGGCCTTGGATTTAAGGTGCTCATACCATGTCTCAAAACCATGCAGATTGGGGCATTACATATGATAAGATGGAAGGTAAAAATGTCTTGATGGGCAATAATATGTCGTGTAAGATGATCGGGATTGGCACAATTAATATCAGGATGCATGATGGCATCGTTAGAAGACTTACCGACGTTTGATACGTCTATGACCAGAAGAAGAATCTTATCTCCTTAGATGTTCTAGATTCCTGAGGTTATTGATTCATCATCTATAGGTGGAGTTGTATATATGAGTCTCTATAGGCACTTTAGTGATGATGAAGGGAGTCAAAGAAAGAAGCGCAATGTACATCTTGTAGGGACAAGGTCACATGATTGATAGTTGTATCATTCACCAAAAAATCTAAACGGAATTGACGACATATGAGACTGTCACATGTGAAACAAATGCATGACTATATTTAACAAGGAAGTCTTGCTCGACGGCCACAAGTCTGGCGACCAACCATAGTGAGCAATGTATATTCAACGATCAATGCCAAACTCTATTATCAAGGCAGTACATTAGAACAAGTCGACGTTTGATTACATTCACTCAGATGTTTAGAGTCCTTCATATGTTCCATCGAAAGCGACACAGGAAACTTTCTCTTAATTGTCAATGAATACTCAATGATGGTCTGGGTGTGCATCTTAAATAATAAAAAGTGGCATGTTCAAGATGTTCAAGCAATGTGTTCAAGACGTTCAAACAAATTTGTGCTCCTCGTGAAGACCTGGTAGAATATGCACTCAGTGTAGAGAGGTGGAGTCTTCATTACCCTATACATATTAGTATACTATTTCAAGCATATAATCCAATCAGTGAATTACGACAATGGGTGAAGAGACGAAGTTTCTTTACAAGAATCAAACTTGGGAGCTCGTGCTACTTCCAAGAGGAAGAAATACAATAGGCCTCAAATGGCTTTAAAAGAAGAAGTCAAGGTTCTCAAGTGAAGTAGCGAGAAGACACAAAGCTCATTTGGTAGCTAAAGTCTACAGTCAGAGATAAGACGTGAACTACAATGAGATATTCTCTCTCATTATCAGATACAATTACATTTGGGTGCTACAAGCTATGATAACACATAAGAATTTGGGGGGCGCACATATTTATGTGAGGATGGTGTTTCTTCATGGAGAGTTAGAAGAGAACATTTTGATGAGCCAGGCAAAGGGGTTCGCAGCAAGGAGGATTACATCTTTAGATTGCAAAAGTCCTTATACTGATTGAACAAGTAGCAAAGAAGTGGTACTTAAGCTTTGATTGGTTTATAATAAAGAAGCCTGTAAGAACTTGGTAAGGATATTACCAGGAATCGCAAGCAACGTAGACTCTTGTTGTCACAAAAGAGCTACATCGGTATTATGTTGTAGAGATTTAATATGTCATATGCGAAGCCTTTGAGTTCTACACCGGCTGATCACTTTCATCCTTCAACAGTTGAGGAGCTATGATCAAAGAGATCATATCTCATATGCTAGTGCAATGGGAAGTCCGATGTACACTATGTTATGCTTTTGTTCTAAATCACATGCATTAGCATAGTCAAATGGTTTATGGTCAAACCTGGGAAGTAACATTGAAAAGCAGTAAAGTGGACTTTTTGTTATATGAAGGGAAATACAAGTGTGGGACTTATTCATGAGGACAGAGATACTTCTTTCGAAGTAGCTGGATACTCATATAACACCCGTATTCTCGTATCGATATTTTATACGGATACACGTCAACATTTTTCTCTCTCCTTATATCTCGTTCTCTCGGTACCTTGAACGTGAGTTCTCGTAACATGTAAATTTGTATATATTGATAGTATAACATGATCATCATAGTGCGAACACTCGATCATTAACACCATGGCTTGCTTGTATTTCTATATTTCTGACTTGGTATGATTTATTGTTTTTTTTTTCAATTAGCATATATCGAGTATCGAACTGGTGTATATCATGAGATATTCGTAGAGTTTTAGAATTGATTAATGTGATACGCAACTAATAAATATTTTTTGTTGTGAATAATCAGGCTTTCTGGCAAAATACTCGAGACCTATGGGGCTATGCAACTACTATATGATCTATCTAGGAGTGTGTGATAGAATGTATAACCTAATTTAGTATTTATCATAGGATAAAATGAATGGGTAACATGGTGTCAGTATACCGCCAACATGTCGCCCGCTCAGTAAAGACTTAGAATCAATGTTATTGGCTTAATCGTGACGGTCTAATTCACGATCTACGTTCACGATCAAACCAGAGGGTTTATATAAACCTTAATCTCTTCAAATAGCATATTATTTATCTCTTCCTCTTCCTCTTCCTTTGTTACTTCACAGAGTTCTTGAACTATCTCAATTCCTCCCTACACTCTATGAATTTGAGCGATTGAGAAAGTGAAGTTTGTGCTTTTGGGATGACTTAGAGGAGAACTAGCACATACATGCATATAGATTCGAGTGGTCGCATGGTTCGAGCGTAAGCAAGTACTTCTTACTCGATATGTACGTAGGCCATTCACATGGATTTTCATTTTTTTTTTGTCGTCCGAATTTGATTAATGTATGTGATCACTAGGATCACAACGTGTTAGATTTCAAGTAAATTTTAGATTCAACGAGAAATTCTAGTCGATTTTCAGTTTTTTGATATTTCTAAAAAAAAATAAAATGATATATATATATATATATATATATATATATATATATATATATATATATATATATATATATATATATATATTGTTAGAATTCTCTAAAGACACCGCACAAGTGTATATTGGAAGAAGACTCTAATTTCTTGTTCATTTCTTTTCTCAAGGCAGATATCCCATATTAATAGGAATACAAAGTGCTAGAATAAAGACCAGATACAAAATTCTAAAGAAAGGAAAGATCATTAAGGACTTTAATGACTTACCAAAAACTAAGAAAGGAAAATGACAACTAATTGACAATTAATTATTAACAATCAACCCCTAATTAGTTTGTCTTTCACATCCCGCACTCGAAGTCGCTCCCGCATTTCAACGAACTTGTTCCTTGCAAGTGCTTTGGTGAGTATGTCAGCAAGTTGGTCGTTAGTGTGTACATATTCGACCTCGATCATCCCACGCTCCACGCAGTCCCTAATGTAATGGTAGTGAGTATCAATATGCTTTGAACGATCATGATACACGGGGTTCTTTGTTAGTGCAATGGCTGACTTGTTGTCAATCATAAGAGTTGCCTTACACCTAATCCGCTTCCGAATATCATCAAGTAGGTTGAGTAACCATACTCCTTGATGTGTCGCAATCGAAGCAGATATGTATTCGGCCTCGCAAGAAGATAAGGGTACAATCCGTTGCTTCTGCGACATCCAAGTGATGATGTTTCGACCTAGGAAGTACGCAACTCCCGTAGTACTCTTCCTGTCATCAACACTCCCTCCATGATCACTGTCGCAGTAGCCAATTAGCTTTTGTCCTCCACAAGCATTCCTCTCATAGCAAAGTCCAAACCGGCTTGTGCCCTTTAAATACCGCAAGATATGCTTTACCACCGCAAGATGCTGGGTGTTGGGCTTCTCCATGAACCTGCTTGCTATCCCTACGGCATATGCAATATCCGGACGCGTATTCACCAAGTATCTCAAGCATCCTATTGCGCTCCTATACTCCGTAGGGTCCACCAAAGGATAATCGTCCGTCTTGCTCAACTTGAGCCTTGGTTCCATCGGAACTTGACTAGGGTTGCAGTCTTCCATCCCATACTTCTGAAGAATTTTTAATGTATACGAAGACTGACAAAGGGTAATTACCTGAGGTGTTTGGGATACCTCTATCCCCAAGTAGTAGGTGAGCAATCCAAGATCGCTCATGCTGAAGAGCTCTTTCATCTGAGTTTTGAACTTTTCAACTTCCACGCTGCTTGACCCGGTGATAATGAGATCATCAACATAGACTCCAACCAGCAGGTTCGAGTTCCCCACAACTTTCTTGTAGACGGCGTGTTCAGTCGGACTTCTTTCAAAGCCTAATGAGGATAGGCTCTGATCGAGCTTGAAATTCCAAGCCCGCGGGGCTTGTCGAAGACCATACAATGCCTTCTTGAGCTTCAACACCTTGTGCTCTTGTCCAGTAATGCCAAAACCTGGGGGTTGAGAGACATATACCTCCTCTTCCAGATCGCCATTCAAGAACGCCGATTTGACATCCATGTGATGGATGTCCCATCCCTCCTCCGCTGCTAAAGCAATGAGTAGTCGGACGGTTTCTAATCTCGCCACCGGTGCAAACATCTCGTTGAAGTCAACCCCTTGTCTCTGCACATAGCCCTTCGCCACGAGCCGAGCTTTATGCTTCAAAATATTGCCATCCGGATCTTGCTTCGTCTTGAATACCTACTTCAATCCGATGGATTTTTGACCACTTGGGAGATTGGTGATTTCCCAAGTATCATTATCCCGGATCGAGGCTAACTCCTCCTCCATAGCTCTTCTCCAGCTTGGATCGTCTTTGGCCTCCTCGAACGTTGTTGGCTCCCCTGCTGCAAAGAGGCAAAGCCTAGCCTCTTCCTGCTGCAAGTCCATTTCTTCGGTCTCGCCGTAGACCTCCTCAAGTGACCGGAACCGAATTGGTCTGCTCACAGTTGAAGAGGACCCACTCTTTGATGAAGACAAAGAGCCCATAGAGGAAGTCGGTGGTGTAGTTGGGGAGTTGTCGTGCACTGGAGGAGATTCTTCAAAACTGGACTTCGAACTCGCCTCGGGAGCCACGTCTACAAAGGAGGGAGCTGCGGCCACGGTGAGGGATTGCTGGGCCGTGGTGGGGGTGGCCAACCCGTCGTCAGGAGGGAGGGCGGGGGGTGCGTCCGTAGCGGAAGGAGTTGCTGCTCCTTCTGCCGTTGGCAGAATTTGATTTGAGACAGAGAGCTCATCTCCAATTTTTTCTTCCCAATCCCACTTCGCTTCTTCGTGAAAGACAACGTCCCGGCTGATTACTAGCTTCCCGGTTGATGGATTGAACAATCGATAGGATTTAGAGCCCGTCTCATAGCCGATAAACACCATCCGCGTGCTTCTATCCGCTAGCTTCGCGAGATTTGGCTTCGTTGTTTTTGCATACGCAAGGCAACCGAAAGTGCAAAAATGGTGTACTTTCGGTTTCCTTCCGTAAATCGCCTCGTAAGGCGTCTTTTCCACCGCACTTTGAGTAGTCGCCCGGTTGAGAAGATGCACTGCGGTTGCCACTGCTTCTCCCCAAAAACGCGCGGGCATGCTCTTGCATTTTAGAAGGCCCTCCGAACAGTCCCCATGACAGTTTGATTGCGGCGCTCCACCACGCCGTTCTGCTGTGGAGAATAAGGGGCTGTGAGGAATCGTTTGATCCCGACTT
>JANAVB010022600.1:1124421-1156921 GCA_029216955.1 Iris pallida | reverse complement strand
GGAGGAACTTTTACTAGGGCTATCAAAATATTCCACTCAGGGGGCTGTCCAAAGTCCACAGCCCCCCAAACCCAAAAAATCACTCTCATTTCTAAATTTCACTCTCTCTCTTCACAAACCCTAGCTTTCTTCTTCTTCTTCTATCCATCTTCTTCTTCTCCACCATTTCCATTCTCACATCTTCATCAAAACCCTAGTTTTTTTCTCATCATCATCATCTTCTTCTACTCCACCATTTCCATCATCACCATCTCCATCAAAACCCTAGTTTCCTTCTCTTTCCCAATTTCGATGGCACCCAAAAAATTAAATAAACCCTAAAATGTATGAAAATAAAGGTTAAATACTTCTTTACTGCCAGAAATTGTGGCAGTCCTGAAAGGAACTTGCTGTACAGCAAGTATCTTTCAGGACTGCCTCAATTTCTGGCAGTCCTCAATATGTTTAGGACTGCCAGAAATTGTGGCAGTCCTGTTGTGGAGCATGTCCCTTTCAGGACTGCCACAATTCCTGACAGTCCTCATTACTTCTAAGACTGCCAGCAATTGTGGCAGTCCTGTTGTACATCGAGTCTATTTCAAGACTGCCACAATTCCTGGCAGTCCTCATTACTTCTTGGACTGCCAGAAATTGTGGCAGTCCTGTTGTACATCGAGTCTATTTCAAGACTGCCACAATTTCTGGTAGTCCTCAATACTTCTAGGACTGTCATAAATTGTGGCAGTCCTGATATGAACCAAATTATTCTACAACTAGGATTTCTTCTATAGTTTTCTTCTACAACTAGGATTTCATGCATAATTCTTTTATTAATAAAGAAAAATTGGTTAATAGACTAATAGATTAATAGATTTGATAACCCAATTTCTTCTACAACTAGGATTTTATCCATAATGCCCAAACAAGAAGAAGAAAAATAAAGTAGGGTTTGGAGAAAGAGATCTGAGAAATTAGAAGAGAGCAAAAAATCAAAATAAACTAGGTTTGCAAAAATTGATGTTCTTGTTCTTGTTTTTTTTTCTTCTTGTTCTTCTTCTTCTTCTTCTTGTGAGGAATGGAGAGTGAGGAAGAAAACAAAAATTATAAGACTTATCTTTTATACCTACCACTTGGATAGCCCTGAGTAATTTTTTCAGTGACAAACTTGTAAATAATGGAAAACTAATACTTGGACAGCCCCGATCAAAATGTGTTGTGCCCTTATAATTTACCTATACTTGGCCCATATTTGCTTTCATCAGTTCACTCTTCTCCACAATAGTGAGTTCTTTTTGCTATGTAGGTGGTTTTCTCTTGTTTAGAATTTCTATCTTAAATCTCTTGTGTTTGTGATTGTTCGATCTTATTTTTGTGTCAAGCCATCAATTTGTTCTTGATCTATTAACAAAATATGTGTTTCCCACACTTTCAACAACCTAATCGTGAACCAATGCCTACATATATCTTAGAATTGCCTACACAATTCAGGTAGATGCATTTGGGAACCATCGGTCCCTCATGCCATACATTGTGTGCAACTGTAGTCTTAGTGAGTCCTGTAATAAGAGTACAATTCAAGCCGAACTCGAGTGACCATTGTGGTTACCTGAGAGATACATAAAACCCTGACTGGGTGGTAAAAGTTCAATAGATAGCGTGCACAAAATCCGGTACGTAATGTCGGACATCTCAAAAAGCGAGTATAATTCAAATTAAATTGTAGCATCTTCGATTTGGCCAATGTTCTGTGTCATGAATAAAGTTATTGTTTGGTAATTTATTCTGTGATGCCTCTATCGTGTTTCAGTGTTTGCTGTAAGAGTTCTTCTATTATTAATTGTCAAACCAAAACAATTCGAATATTTCCTGATAGTATTTCACGACAATATGATCATACTTGTCGCGTCAAGATTTTTAATAATACATTCATACTTGTCACATTAAGGGGACGTTTGGTGCACAAGTATTTTTTTTATTTCAGGGTAAATTTAGGGTGGAAAACTCATTCTCATGTTTGTTTAGGTAATAAAAATTTACTCCTGAAAATAAATGGGCCAAAATCTTGAGCTAAGCCCTACCCGTTTCACAATCATGTTCGAGACAGTGCAGGTCGGATCGAGCTTTTCTTCTTTTTGCTAGCGCAAGCAATCGGGCCAGCCCTAGCACATTTACCATCCCAGTTCAGAAGTGGAAAGTAAGTAAACACCCCATAATCGAACTCCATATAAAATCTATGACCTGATGTTTCAGTAATACATAATTAGAGTTCTACAATATGATTAGCATGATATGAATCGAGTAAGCACTCGTTGTCAACTACTTTCTAACACCATAGGTAGAGATTCGGCTCCCATTGCCATGTTATTCCATCTGCAACCGTCTGGAGGTGCAAAGAATTTGTACTTGTGGTTTGTCTACAAAGGAACAGCAATATGCACTACAAAAACACAAAATACAAAAAAAAAAAAAAAAAACAATTGTTACACATACAAGAAAAGGAAATCTTAAAGATGGATATCAAATTATTAATAATCAAGATATGATCATTGGCAGGTATTAGGTTATCAAATAACTTCTAGGTGCAATCAATCATTCAGCAAGCAGGACGATGACAGCTGATCGAGCTATATAAATCATTCAGCAAGCAGTAACTAAGCGGGGTTAAACTGTTATCCGAAGAAACAAGCTCGAGGCAACTTTGTTCAATTATCAATATCGAAATTATAAGCAGCATCGTATGTTGTAGCACGAGTCATACATAGGTGATAGGTGCAACCTAGCAACGAGGTTTTCACAATGTGATGCACAGCTTGTAATGGATTCAGCAAAGCTTCAAGATAAAGAAACTGAAAGGATGCACAATTTGGTTTTAAGGTCGAAAAGAGTAAATGCTAAACTTTTTTACATGTGCTTGCCAGTCCACTCGTGTAAGCCACTTAACCGACTATACTGACATCTTCATAGACATCAACTATCCGATAACAAGGATCAAGAAGCAATAACTAGGACCCACATACATACCAGGGTCAAGCCGCAACACCAACCAATGTACATTATAGTTAAAAAAAAAATCTATATCAAAATCGAGTGAAAGTAGGAGAAAACCTTTAGCTTAATTTTAAACTTTATACTCATTGATGTGCATCCATTTTGTAGACGACCATTTGTTCCCTTTAATCACAGGGCATCCACCTGCAAGAAATATATCACATTTATAAAATTAAACTTTTTGGTAACAAAACCCTTCAAACTCAGCAACCAAACCGTTCTAGAGTACCATCAGGCTTCATTAGATAAGTTATACAATCTAAACAGTGAAAAATTGATATAATAAGAAAGTTCAAAGATGGATAGGAAGCAAGAAAAGAAACAAACCATGCAAACTCGACGGATCTAGAGTTGCATCAGGCTTCATGCTCCAAAAGAGCAATGCATCTCCCATCTTAGGTTTAACAGAAAGACCTTTCTTTCCGCACTCTGACAGCTCATTATACCATGGTAAAGAACTGCTGTTAAACTTCGCAGAAGGAAAAACCGTCTCACCACCCTCTTCAACATCAGATCTGTAGAGAAAGATAAACTTAACTAATAGGCAAAGAAATGTTACTTTCAAAGAAGTAACTTATGGCAAAAGACATACAAATACATCAAAAGGGTAGCTATCCGCTGGCCCCCATTCTTAGTGTTGAACTCATCAAGGAAATAATCATAGTGAGGTTCATATTTTTGTCCAACTTCATAATGGAGAACCTGAAGCCCTTCCCCGTGCTCTGCAAACCATTAAATCAGCTTAATTTACACTCGTGTCGTGAAGATTGAAGAACAAAACATATATCAAAAAAGAAACTACCAGAAAATAAATAAGAGAGGAACTTTGTGCAGAAGCAATCATTACAGAAACACGAACCAAGATATTCCAAATTCTCAACTACTTGTAATATATTTATGACGACTATCAAGATCCTGCTCCATTAGGTAAATGAATATGTAGATTGATTTATGGCTGCAATTCTCCATGGACTAATTCATTTGATGAAACTATTATTCAAGGAAAGCACTTTGACATCTTTCCTCTTCTAGTTCCAGGGACCGTCTTTCGGAAGAATGTGGTTAGTAGAAATCTTCAGTTGAGCTAGGGCATTTCATTTGTCCCTCTTAGACTGTTCAATGTTAAGTTTGACATCCAAGATAGGTCCAACATCAAGAGAGGTGCATATGGTAGTCACTTAGTACCAAAAGTTGTTGGACTGAGAATAGAAATTGCATTTGGCTTGCAATTGTCACGCCCCGCTCCCGTAGGAGCGATCGTCCTCGCTAAGGCGTGATGCCGCACGAGCCTAGATTGCGCTCGTGCAAGGCAGTTCCATAACGGCCGATTACATCGGCGGCGACGGGGTCGTCGCACAGAAGTCCCAAGCAGAAACATTGAATCATTGCAGCGGAAATTTAAAGAAGAACATATATGAACACAAGTAACTCAAAAGAATCTCTTTATTGATATTGAATACAGGATTACATTTATGATGCAAATGAAATGTGACTTGAGTTTCGAACAATGATCTTGAAACGAGCTTGAGGAATAACGATCGTGCAAATGTCATTGTTCCGATAAATTCTATACTCGGAAAATTGAAACGTGTTGAGGAAATGATAAACTTGGCTCGAGGATTTTCTAGTTGAATGAATGACGGTCGGACTATCGAAATTAATTGGATGAAAATGAAATGCTTGGATTTACTTCGTCGATAACCACAACTTCGACATTCTTGTCTTATGCGAGCGCAACTCCAGCCTCGCACATGCGTCGTGCCGATTTGAGACGATCACTCCGCGTGAGCGCTGGTATGGTGATTCATACAGCGGGGGTGATTGACCTAGCTTGACGTGATAATTTGTATACTTCGACTTGTGGTTTGACGCGAAGGTGATTCGAAAATAAATTGTGTGTTTGAAGAACCGAATTTGAGGATTGCGTAGGTCCAATCCGCGTATCGAAAATGAGTTAGTCTAAACTCAAACAAGAGTTACGCCCCGATGAGAATGATTATTCTGCGAGTGCGTTGCGTGGTGATTCACGAACCACCGTGGATAATCGGACTCGCGTGAGATTGGGGCGCAACGTATTGTCGAGCTATATGACCTCGTGATCGAATGCACGAATTGGTTAGAGTTGGTGATTTGGATAAAATCGAATATGTGCAACGCATGCATTGATGCGAATAGGTGATCGTGCTCGATGTTTAGAAATCTGAGTGATGCGAGCTTGGGTAGAAAATCCCGTACTACCGACTATGGTTTGACCCTAGGATTGGGGTCAGTATTGGCATTATTGTTGGGGGAACTATGATTCCAATCCTGACATTGACTTAGCCTCGTAAAGATTGGCCTAGCGGTTAGGCGAAACGCCCCTGTTGCAAGTGTTAGCAATCGAAAGGATTGATCTTAAGGATTGGCATGGATGGATGGCGTGAATCACGAATATAGGAAACCCTGCTCACGAGACTCGGCTGACATGCATATATTCAGGGACGCCTGGGTATGTGCACGATGCGACTCGAGAGAGAATGACAAATTCTCTATCATGCGGCTTGGCTGAATGCATGTATTTTGGGGACGCTTGGAATGCGTGCATGATCCAGCCAAGTGATACAATGAGTTCAAGCAAGACTTGAAAAATGGGAGTGTGTCGAGATCTTGAAATCATGTTAACGAAAAGATTGATAGTTGTGAGAGCGTGGCTCGGAATTGAGGAAACGTGCAGGCGAAGTGCGTACGATTAAGTCTTGGCCATAGAAATGGTAGGATGGCTTGCCCTCAGGAAAGTCTCGAGGACGAGACTTGTTCTGAGTGGTGTATGTTGTAGTGCCCCGTCCCGCAAAGTCAATCGGAGAAACCAAAACGTCGACGACGTTGGAACTTAGCCTTGCAACGGCTGCTCGAAGGCTCGCTCGGTCGAAGCGACTCCTCGCACAGGTGGGAGAGTTTCGGTGAACTTGCTTCATCTTAGCCTTCACATAATAATTTGCAATGTTTTCTACTTGCACTGGTAGGCTAATCTAAAAGCTACGCACCAACATAGCTAAGAAAATAATCCCGTCGGGTCGGAATGTCCTAGAACATGGAAAATGGTCCCACGGTATACATAGAAGTCGGCTCAGCGTGCTTTAAAATGACACTCGATCCTTCGATCCCGTGGCTTGGGAGAAGGAAGTTGGCCTAAGTTTCTAAATTGTCCCGACACTTGAAATAGCCTAAGTCTTAGGCGTCGCCTACGTAATTGCTCGCTAAAGCAGGCACGGTCCCGTTGTGCAAGGCTTGGCGTAGCCTTCGCATGTCCCGTTGGTCCCGTCGATTCGTCCCGACACTCGAATTTGCCTAAGTCATAGGCGTCGCCCGTATGAATGCTTAACCAAGCATGCACTGTCCCGTCGACTTGTCACGATACTTGAAAAAGCCTAAGTCCTAGGCGTCGCCCGCACGAATGCTTAACAAAGCATGCACGGTCTTGTCCCGCAAGGCTTGGCACAGCCTTCGCACATCCCGCAAGTTAAGTCATCTTTGTAGGACTTGTTGGCTTAAGTCTAGGCACCCGAGAACTTGGTTGTTAAGTCGACCCCGTGCCTAGCACGTTCCCTCGATGCGTAGCTCGGCGTAGCCTTCGCTCGTCGAGTCATTGCTCGTACAAGTCAACAAGAGTTACTCTAGGCTAACGAAGCCATTCCTAGCGCTGTCCCGCTCTAGCTGCGGTTGTCAAGTCAAGTAGTCCCTTGAGAATAAGGCTCGTCGTATAAAGTATATGACTTGAGCGTTAGCGTCGCCTAGAGAATCATGTCTGTCTAAGGCACGAGCCACGGCCGAATACTTGATTAAGCATGCCGGTCCCGTCCGGTCATGTCCTGCCTGAATACTTGAATAAGCATGCCGGTCCTGCCCGGTCATGTCCTGCCTGAATACTTGATAAGTCCCACACGAGATCGGTCCCGCGGCTTGGGAGTCTCGATAGAATAAAGGAATGCATGGTCATGTTAAGGAAAGAACTGGATAGATGGGATAGATCGAGTCTTGCATGGTCATGGACAACTTGTCGACAAGGTGTAGTCTTCTCGGATGATCTCCTCCGGGGCACCGGGATCATTCGCCCGGGAGAAGCGAGTGTGGCTCAAAGTAGGATGCTGGATGACCGCATGGGAGTATCGGCGCTTCCGGGGCTAGCTACCCTTAGAAGGGCGGACCGATACCCCCGCCGAGCCATGTCCAAGATAGCTTGAAATTGCTAGTGACCACCTCATGTAGATGTGTCGGCAATAGCGGCACACCGCGTGTATGCCTTTGGATTGTGTCTAGAACATGAATGCTTGTCTTGTCGGGAACACAATATTTGGGCCTAAGACTGGGCTGCAGCATAGGCACCGTGCTTAGCACGATGGATGGCATCGAGATATTCATGAAGTCGAAATCGTATTTGACAAGTCTTGTCTAAGTTAGCAAATGACTCTAACAGGATGGCCGCAAGGCGGTAGCATGGATAAGTCTGGATAGTGAAGCCCGGCCTCAGTCTTGAATGTTCAAACAAGACTAAGTAAAGTCGAATGCACGACCTGCACGAGTCGTCCCGTTGCCGTCCCTTGGCACTTGAATCGTTAGCACAAGAATTGGTCTAGTGGCGCTTGAGTTTAATCAAAGGGTCCTGGCACGGCCGAGTTCACGTGAATTGCCCCTCGACAAAGCACAGTCTTGAACAAGTCTAAGTTTGGAATAGAATGTGGCACGACCCTGCCGTCCCGCCTTGAAGTCTGGTCAAGTACCTAAGCGATGAGGCACTGCCTCGATCGAAACACACGCTGGTATTGAAGCACGACCATGTCGTTGCACGTCGAGACGTCAAGTCTTAAAATGCATCCTAAGGCAAGACTAGGAAGACAATCGAAAGGGACTTAAGCTGCACAAAAGTAAATGAACGTGTCGGTTATGTATGGGTGGGCGAGAAGCTCACTCCACCAGTACAGTGGTACTGACACCCACACAGTGTTTCATGTGCAGGCACAGGTAGAAGCTTGTGGCGCGGAGCTCGCTTGGATGCGTCGAGGCACGGAGTTCCTTGGCAAGTCGAAGCGTGCGGTCGCGTGATCTGAAGACTTATACAGGGCATAATGTATGGACATCGCCTTCCGAAGCTTCCGCTGGATTCAAGCATTGTATCGAGAGATGAGAGAGAGCAGAGTGACTTGTAAATGAGTGAAAAGTGAGCCTGAGAGACTTGTAATTGGCCTTGCGCCCATAAATGTAATCCTGTATTCAATATCAATAAAGAGATTCTTTTGAGTTACTTGTGTTCATATATGTTCTTCTTTAAATTTCCGCTGCAATGATTCAATGTTTCTGCTTGGGACTTCTGTGCGACGACCCCGTCGCCGCCGATGTAATCGGCCGTTATGGAACTGCCTTGCACGAGCGCAATCTAGGCTCGTGCGGCATCACGCCTTAGCGAGGACGATCGCTCCTACGGGAGCGGGGCGTGACAGCAATAAGTTGTTGGAGTGAGAATATCATGCTTTCTTAATGTTAGCACCAAAGATATGAAGTTCCACGGCTTATTGCTTCATAACACCCCCCCCCCCCTCTTATCTCTCTCTCTCTCCCCCCCTCTCTCTTTCTTCACCGTGCGAGCGGGATACTGCCATACACAATTCTCGTTTTCTTTCAGAAATATAGATATGATAATGTTTCCCACTGAGATTGTGTTCAACAAATATGCATGTTAGGAAGATGCTATTTGCTGCTATAGAGTCAACAATAAGAGTTATGTTTAATGGTAAAAATTCGAGAGAAGAACTAGAAGATCGATGGGATCATGGAAAAAAAAAAGGAAAGTGAAATAAAAAAGATATAGATCCCAGATTGACACAGATGACCATGATTTTACAGTTGGTAGTATAAGATCCTAAGAAAATAAACAGTTATTGTATGGCCCACAATTGACAGGGTGGGCAGAATCTCAATAATCCATCCCATAGGTATATAAAGTCGTAAAAGGAATTCTAGAGCATAAATTTTGAAGGGGGCAGGTTCAAACACTTGCCCCTTGGTGGGTCTGCCCATGCTTGAAACTAAGCTTAAATCCTTCACTCTATCAAGCTTTCCAATTAAGATGATAGTAGCAGTTGACGATCTTCCAAGGGAAATTCACTTTTAAAACAATGTAAATTCTCGTAGCTCAACTAGTTTCCCGAGCAACCAAGGCAATTTGGGAGGTATCAATTTAACTTAAGGTTAAGATCTTTTGTGGCTTGCTTAAATTCCACACTCATGATCAGCTGTAAAAGAGATCTTGGCACTGTACAAGATTGTGTCCCTTGCTCCACTTCGGAGGAAAACTCTGCACATTTTTCCCCATTCTTGGTTGCCTAACATCTCGTTAAACTAAGATACTACCATCTTAAGATTCCTAACTAGTGCATTTATTGGCTTCCATTGCACATGTCCAAACCACCTCAAACCAAATATCCTATCTTATCCTCAATGTCCATCATCTCCAGCTTCCCATGAATACTTTCATTCCTTCTCCCTTACTTCATTGAATTGGCATTCACCCATCTCAACATTTCCATTTAAGCAACACTCTTTTTGGACATGTTTGTCGATAACCAAACATTCTGAACATAAAGCATGGTGGGTGTCGGACACGGCACGGACACTCCAAAATACACTAGGACATGTCCGTATCCGTGTCTCTGTATCCATATCTTGTTGTATTGATGCCTGTGCAACATAGATGAGTATTGATACTTGCATCAAATATTTCGCATATTGAAGGTTCCAAATATCTATGATCTGCTGTAGATCAGATCCAAGATTAAACTTCTATAGATCTATGCACACTTGCACAGCACGGAACAAACCACAAAATGTTAACAGTAAACCATGTAAATGGAAATAATAAAATAACATTAAGTTACATATGAACTGTAATCATGAATTTCATGAATAAACCATTATTCTTAAACACATACCTACAGGTATAAATGTAAAATCGGCAATCCTTTTCTCAATGGCTTGTATGGTTTTATCTCGTCCTCGTGAAAGGAACATACCCGAGCTCGTCCGGACTCTGTAGGGAGGTACGATATGATGAGAAAATTTCAACCAGAGTAATAAAATGCCAAAATAAGTGAAATAATGGCAAACCTGCTGTCTTTACTTTTACCGGTAGCACTATCAACAACTGTTGACTTAGCCATATGAGGCTCTGCCAGTTTAATTAGATATTCACACTCCTCCTTGGACTAAACATACACAATACTAATTTTTATTAGTAACTCCTCAGCAACGATAATTTTTTTATATGTATGATTAATCATTTACTAGCACTTAAAATTTACTTAACAAATGTATTCCAATTGAAACGTCAAGTGATGAAATTGTAATGTGATTACTTAGGAAGCCTTTCAAAACTTTATGGAACCAAAATAGACAACAAAAGCATTTTGTCGTGCATATATGCCACAATCACTTTTACAGAAAATGCCAATAAGATCCTAGATGTGTTATACTTTAGTTTTTAACTCATTAAGTCAATATGAATGCATTCCAAAAATTTATAGAAGTTAGTTATACCAAAAAATAAAAATTTATAGAAGTTAGTTATACCAAAAAATAAAAATTTATAGAAGTCAATTATCTAAATTTTATTTATAACTTACATGATTTACATCAAGCACATCAAGTACAATTTTGCAAAAGATGGTTGTATAAGAAAGTGTACTCCTATCTAGTTTATTCTTAGTTGTAAAGTTACAGGATTTTTGACATTCAGAGCATCCATTTTTTTTTGCAAAAGATGTATATAAGAAAGTGTACTTTATCTCGATGTAACTAATGATTGATATATCGGTACAAAAATCATGTGTGTAACCAAGTTGCATCTAGCACATCGTTGGATATACATGATTCTTTCTAATGAATTGCAAATTCGGTGAAATTCCAAGGAAATATATTAGGACCATAACAGTAAGATTATGTACAAAGTTTGTGATTCACCAGAATAGATCCTTGTATGATCGAACAGTGAGCATCCATGTAACTAAGTTAGCTACATACAGCTATTAGGCTAGCGCCAGGAAAGGATTTGAGACTTGAAGACAGACAGACAATTTTGAAAAAAAAAAACTCAATAGCTAAAATGTTACTTTTATCCTAGATGAAGCACCACATTCAAAATCTAGAATCCAAGTCATATCAGTTAAATAAGATCTTCGTTAATGGAAAAGCCTATTGAGGTTTAGAGATGTTTAGGTGAGAAATGATTGATGTGGTTTACTAATTTATTCAACAAAATCCTAAGGACTAAGAAGATGCCCGGTGAATGGAGAATACATAATTATAATAAACTATCGAGAAATTAAGCTTATGACTCGCACCATGAAACTATGGGAGAGAGTAATCGTGCAAAAATTAGAAAACAAGAGAAACAAATTGGTTTTATGTCAAGGAGATCTACCATGGAAGTTATTTACTTATTAAGAAGATTAACAAAAATATTTAGAGAGAAAAAGAGGAACTTTCAAATGGTTTTTATTGACTTGAGAGCTTAACAGAGCTGATGGAAGAAAATGATTCAACAAGCCGACCCCAAAATTTTGCTGAAATGGCTTTGTTGTTGTATTTTATTATCCACCTGGAGCTTCAATAAATTTGAGACTTTGAGAGTTAACTTGGACAATAATATAGTATACAATGATGAATATATGGCCGTCTCTTATTCAATATTATGTTGTTATGTTTTAATTTGTTCATGATGAACCCCTTGTTATAGACTGAATCACCAAATGGGAAAGGAAAATATTTTAGTATTGATTATTATCTCTGAATTTTTCATCACGATATGGAACGAAAAGAAGAGGATCAGTACTCTGAAATTCCCCGGTGTTGAGAATGGTTGATGGATGTTAAACAAGATTGTCTTCTCGAGTAAGAGGACCAAAACCTGGGCAATAAACCCAAATTTCAAATTTCAAGCATGAATAGTTGCAGATTGAGGTATTAAGACCCCTTAATGTAGTAATTAGTAATAAAACACTAAGAAGAAGAAAAAAAATAGGACTTGAATAGTATTTTTTAGTATTAGAATTTGATAGATAGTTTTTCTAGGTGTCATTCGACGACGGGGTCGAAAGGGTGTTGAATCTGTGAGGGACCACTATAACGGAGGTAACATCAATGTTACAAAGGTAAAGTTTCAACTAACACAACGATAGGGGTACTAGAACATAAGGCATTTTCACTTGGTCCATTCGATAAGAGGGCCAAAAAGGGTGATGATTCAGTGCGAAATCACATCTCAAGGGAGTCAAATGAGGAAGACAATGTCACAACTGTCAGGTTCGAAATTTGATGATCATGGTGGGGCAGGTCAAACGCTGAAGGAACAGGGCTTCACTCAGATGTCTACTTATCTTCTCTCTATTGGTCTTCTCTCTCCAATAATGCACTTTTTGGCAGAGGTCTTGCCAATGATGAAGAACATTTTGAGTGCTTGACGTGAGTCCAATCTATGAAGCTAGCTAGGATACGGCCATAGAATTATCAGATAAAGTCTTCTTGAAGTTTGTATGCTTGTTTTTTTGTCTCATCGTTTTCTCGGTGAAATCTAGTTTCGCATTTGTGATTTGTTTCTTTAATTATCTTTAGTGAAGCGCCGGGGGATTTAATTCTCATAGTTCTTCATCTCAAAGAACTTGATAAAGAGGTATGAAGACCCATAAGCACTAATTTTCAGTATCTTGGTGACGAGGTGTTAAACTCATTTTCCAATAACTCGTGGTATCAAAGCTCCATATATGTATTAGGATTGTGCTCAGTAAAATTAAGCAAGAAGTGGTGAATGTTGAATGAGCTTATGATATGGTCCGTACCAGTTACAGGTAGTTATTGAGTGATGAATCTATAGTATTTTGGTTGTTTGAAAAATTGAACTGTTTTTATCTCTCTTTACAATTTCAATCTGGAACATTGTTCAGACCTATTCTTTACTTACATATGCATATTTCAAGTTTTAGCATGTATAAAATATATATGGACATTTCCATGATTTAGCATGCATAAATAATTTTAAGAATTTTAATTAATTACTTAGATATGGAAATACATCTTAAACTATGTTGTACGGATACTCCTTGGATGGAGCATATCTTACACGTATTGCACATGATACTTCTTTGACACTCAAAGTCATAAATGGCTTGTCCTAGTTTAGGCTCTATAGGAACCCAAGATTAGATAGATAAGAAGAGATAATGGTGAAAATTTATATGGGTGTAAGCATAAAGATTAGATAGATAAGAAGAGGAGATAATGGTGGCTACTTCAAAATACTTAGGGAGGACAATGAAAATGAGAAAACCAACATACTCTCCTATGGAGAGATTCATCTTAAGAAGAGGACATAATGGTGGCTACTTCAAAATATTTAGAGAGAACAATGAAAATGAGAGAACCAACATACTCTCCTATGGAGAGAGTCGTCTTATTTATAATAGATAAATGATACAAATATGGACTCCTGACCAAGGTTCGCAGTAACTATATCGGAATCCATTTCGGACCCTCCTAATGAGAATCAGTATTGAGGGTTTCAGAAGTTTCAGTTGTTTTATATTGGAGTATCGAGTTCTTCGTCTTGGTTAGCCAAAAAAGATAATAAGCATTTTAAAAGGACAAAATATTTTATACATTGAGGCATAATTTTATATATTATATGTTGTTTCTTTTAGTTTTAAATGGAATAATATTCAACATTATTGGATTCCTTTAGACATAGTACAACCAAAACAAATAGTTCTGAATGAAAGGATATTAATATGGATTAATGTTATGAATTTATGGATTTTCTACTTCGAGAAAGGATAATGGTTGCAGTATGTCAATAAGGAATCTTATCATCGCATTGTAAAATTATCGATCGTTGGCACAAATGATGCATTATGTAACGTTCAATATTGGATCGGGATATGAAAAAATCGATATGATACGATTGGCTACTACGAACTATGCTCTTGACTAAATATAGAAAATATCTTCTAACCTCAATCTAGAAGATAGATTACATCTTTAACTAAATATACTACATCAATCATGCATATCCTAAAAATATTAATAGATTAAAACCTAAAATACACCAAAATTGGTATTAACCCAATATTCTAACTTCATCATATTTTGTCAATCGTGACCAAATTTATGATAACATATTTACCATATTCTTCTCCACTCCCCCTCAAGTTGAACATATGGAGAAACATGTACAATTTGCAACTAAGTACTCCTTATTTATTCTTTCAAATTCCCACTCAAATGCATACGATAAAAACATGTACAACTTGAATTACAAACTTTTCGAAGTTCTAAAAGAGCTGAAAAGTACAAACGATTATGATCATCAACCATTCTGACTTCTTTATTCTTCTTCCAACTATTATACTGGTCTGCACATACGTTGTCGTTGACTCATCTCACCACCACCTCGCATCATATTACACCATTTTTCTTTTGTTGGCTCTGATCTCATTGCCTTATTGCAGACATGTTGCTACAAAATAATTTGCTTTATGTCTACATATTAAACTCTCCTACACTCCCAACATGTTCAACTTGAGGGGGCATGTAGAATAATATAGTAAGTAGGTTACCATAAATTTCGGTCATGATTGATCGAAATTATAGTCAAGTAAGAGTATTGGATCAACAACGACTTTGGTGTATTTTTTAGGGTCTCTAGGAATTATTTTGTAGATTTAGTCAATCTTCTATATTTAGTCTAGAATATTTTTTCACTATTGAGTCAAGTTGAGTATGGTGATAAACTTATAGATAGATCAATTTAGAGATAGATCACCGGTCTTACCATGCAAGAAAAAAATATGGAAGATCAATCTAAATTAATAGCTTGGTTTGTGCTATTTTAATTACTACCGTCATAATGTAGTGTCACCACCAATAATTAAACTATATGCTCGATCTATGGAGCCTTCTAATAGGCCGTTGACGTCTACGACATGTTACCATGTCATTGCCCCTCTAAGAAGGCCTATAACCATCGCATGTAGCTCTCGTCCTTACTATATTTTATGCATCATTGTTGTCATCTACGGCATGCTACCATGTTGTTGCCCCTCAAAGGTAGCATAGAACCGTTCTCTTTCGATCCTCACTATAATCGACGTCTTGTCGTTGTCATCTATGACATGTTATCATGTTGTTGCCTCTCCAAGGAGGAGTAGAACCATCGTCTCTAGCTTCTGATACTCACTAAAGTCGACACCTTGACGCGGTACACCATAGGGTATCCCTCCACTCACAAAAACTAATCTTTTTCTTCTTTATCTTCATCCTCCATTTCTTGCCTATGGACCGAAGGAGATCAATCATAACCTTCTGGCCTATGGACCAAAGGAGATCGATCACGACCACACAACCTAGAAATAACACTCTTTGATAGTGCCAACTCGAACTATCCTTCAATCATCATCGAATCCGCTCTCATACCATATCGTATATTTATGTGGGTGTAGGCATAGAGATGGAGAAATAAGAAGATCACAATAGCTACTTCTAAATATTTAGAGAGTAATCTTTTGGAGAAAACCAACACTCTCCTATAAGGAGATTCTTCTTATTTATAATAGATTATCTATATAGATATCGAAAAATACAATTATGAACTCTTTTGATTTTTTTTTTTATATTTCTTGAATGAAGGATTCTAGCCTCTTGACTTAATATAGAAACTCTTCTCGACTCAATATAAAAGATTGACTAATTTTTTGATTAAATCTACTAATTCAATCCTAAAGATCCTAGAAAATATTTCTAGACTAATCATATACGACAAAATTGGTATTAACCCAATATTTTAACTTGACCACAATTCCGATTACTCGTGACTGGAATTTATGGTAACCTACTATCCATATTCTTCTGTAATATATAAGAAAGTTAAAAATTCCAGCTAATTCTTTTTGAAACATTTTTTTGAGAGAGATGATGGTATCAAGGAGATCTCAGCCAAATTTCATTTATAACAGATCTAACAACTATCGAACGAATAACTAGAAACAAAAAGTCGAAGTTGAGAAAATAGAACCCGGAACCAAACAACTGGTCAAGATAGGCAATCGAGTTCTATTATGAGCATCCTTGGACATATTTGTCTCCATAGTGTCAGTTCATTGCAACTTTCCGGGTCTGGAATGCAGCTTCTACCTAAAATAATCGGATCTTCTCAAAAAAATTTAGAAAAGAATTGGAATCGACTGACTTTGACTTGTTCTCTGATTTCTTTCATGCCAAGCATACCATGGTCATCATAGCATAGTCACCAACAAGTAACACGTTAGAATAGAGTTTCTCCGTAAGTTCTAATAATTCACCAGGCCCGTAGGCTTATTTATAATAACGATGAGACTATTAATTTTCTCCCATATAATACTGACGAAGCTACAATGGACGAAGAGATAATTAAATGATTCATCAGCTTCCCAACATAGCATGCAAATATTAAACAAAGCAAATCCTTTCTTTTTCAAGTTAGTTGCGAGCTACATCTAAATTCTGGTCTTCAAAAGTAATTGAGGTCTCCAAATCTGTTTTGATGGTGTCCAAGTTGCATCGGTCAAATTCATTACTCGTATAGAGATTTAACATTATATGAACCATCATTAGACTATTTCCATCTTCAGAAATCGGTTTCTGAAGACAGAGAAATATCAAGAAGAGATGCAGAGATAGTTTCAAATTCTTCATTTAATTCCTTGGCAAATACTCTTTTGAATTTGAGAGCCCATGTCCACTCACCATCCCTCCAAGTTCCTTGATTTGAAATTAAGTCATTATGATCAAGTGCAATCGAATAACGGTTAGGATATAAGGAAGCGGAATCGTCTGGTCTGCACCAAGGGTCCGCACCAAGGGTCCGGACCAAGTGTCTCTCTAGAATTTATAGCAAGGTTTGCAGTATCGATATAGGAATCGGTATCGCACCCTTCCTATTAGTATCAGTATCGGCGATTTCGAATTAGAGTATCGTTTTTTTGGTATTGAAAAACAAATATTTATTAATAAAATTTAAAAACTTTAGAAAAAATATTTTATATATTTATGCATAATTTTAAGTATTTTATGTGTAGTTTCTTAGTAGTTTTGAAATTTAATAGCCACCCTTGTTAGTTAGTTTACATTTGTATGCTTTTACAACCTTACTTACAATGCATTTACACACTTGTTGATTGGTTTTTGTTCAATTTTTATCTACAGAATTAACCGGGAAAGAGATCTCAAACGTTGGTATCGGTCAGTATCGGTAGTGGTCGGTATGAGATCGAAACATGTCAAACCATATCGGTATCGGTCAATACTACAAACTATGTTTAATAGTTGTGCCATGTTCCCATTTTATAACAATGTCATCTATCATGAAGGGTTCTACCTTAATAACTCCTCTTTAGAAAGAATACATAAACCCTTAACTACTTGAGTCCATATTCCAAACATGCATGTTTGAGTAGTAGTTAAGCTTAGCAAGGTTGCACCTAGAAGCTTCCATCTCAATTTGCATAACAAAAAAATACTAAAATTTTTCAAATTAAGGACCCTAATTTCTGCTTCTTTTTTTGTTATGCATTCAGAGATCACTTCACTAGACAATTGTAATGAGCAATTTCCTTATCCCCTTTCCAAATAAAAGATTTTCTTATCTTATTGATCCTCTTAATGACCCAATTAAGAGTATAAAATAATGAGAGATAATAAGGGGGTATAGCAGAGAGCACACTAATTACAAGGATCAATCTACCTCTAGCATTTTATGAAACATTTTGAATCTAATTAATATAAAAAATGCTTAAATATGAAATCAGTTAGTTTTAAAGTACAAAACACGTACACAAATATGTTCCCAACTTCTAATGTTTTTATATAATTGTACCCCATGTACCCATATCTCAATTTCCACCGTATTCTAAAATTGTCATATTAAGAATAGGTATCTTTTCCATGCCTATGTATATATTTGTACTCACCCAGACTCCCTCACAAGACCTCCTTTATGGTCTCAACTTGCAGCGGATACCTCAAAAGCCAAACCAGTGTCGGACCGGGACCAAAGCTATTGTCATGCCAAGATCAAATAGAAGAGATCTCGTCGATGATCCATTATTCTTCCAATGGATGGCCAATTTGCTGAGACAGTAGTCGGTATGGGTTTGGGCTTGCTCAACGGCTTGAGAGAAATAGAGAATGAGGGTTTATTTTGTATTTCCTATGGTGGATACTGAATACATGCCTAATATTTTCCTCTTCAATCGCAATTCCAAATCAAGATTTGCAGTACCGGTATCAAAATTGGTATTAGAGCCTTCCTGAGTATCGGAATCGGCGGCACTGACAGTATCGACAGTTTCGGATCGGATTATTGGATTTATTTTGTATCGGAAAGCAAATAATTATTAAAAATTTAGGAAAAATAATAATATTTTATACATGTAGACATAATTTTAAGTATTTCATGTGTTGTTTTTTAGTAATTTTGAAAATGAATAAAATAATAGTCATCCTTGCTGGTTGGTTTACATGCCATACATAAGTTTTTTTTGGTTAACATTCTTTTCCAACCTAATTATGCTTTTACACCCTTAATGATTGGTCTTTTTCATTCAATTTTCTTTGTTGTATTGACCGGGAAAGAGACAACACCACCACCACCCCCCCCCCCCCCCCCCCCCCCCCAACCACCACCACATGACAGTATCGGTCAGTATCAATATCGATCGGTATCGGATCGGGACATGTCAAACCGTATCAGTATCGGCCGTATCGGATTGATATCGGTCAATATTGTAAACTATGTTCCAAATGTCTGCTTCCTCCTCAGGTAGCAACATCGAATCAAACCATTCTCACTTCCTCTCCTCTGCCTAATTCCCTTACTTACCGGAGAAAAAAAATAGTGCAGTGATTGGGCGCGCTACTGCAAATTTTCCAAAAAGATTACGGACCAGCCCCCTGTCGATTGCTCGTATCGGTTAGATATCTAAGCATTGAAATAATAATTCAAGAAACTATTGCATTGCTTCTCGGATCTATCAAAAGGCATGTGTTATTAACAATTAACCAAAAAAACGAATAATAAATTCGACCAGAAAATTAAAAACAAAAACTAAAACAAAATGAAGAAAAGAAAGAAACCAGAAAATTGTGATAGATGAATGAACGGGGTTCCCAGGAGAGGATCTCCGTCCACTGCTTCCCCCTCTCCCCGATCCCTTCCCTACAAAATCAATCAAAAAAAAAAAATCAATCAAGAATCAAAAGAATCAAGAATCAATAATAAAGAATATAGAGATAGAGAGAGGACGGGATTAATACGTACTTGGTGGACTCGTAGACGGATCGGTGAGGGTGGGACTTGGGCGCGTTGTCGGAGTTGATGGGGAGCGAGAGTATCCCGAGGGAGAGGAGCATGAGGAGGACCATCGACAGCGCCAGCAGCGCCGTCAGTATCAGGGTGTACGGCGACGACCGCCGGCCCGCCGAGAACACGCGCGAGCTCCGCGCCACCGCTCGAGCCATTCCAAATATTTTTCAAGAGAGGAGGAGGAAGAAGAAGAATCGAGAAGAGAGAGGGATCTGGGGGGAGAGGAGGAGAATTTTTATTTATGGAGACAGCATGCGCGAGTGCGTGGCGGTTTCGCTTTGCTTCTCTCTTTCTGGGTGTCGCGCCGCCGCATGTTAACGACTCGTGGATTTGCTGGTGGTGGGGCCATCCAGGGATTCTAGAGTTACTGACCCAGATTTGTGTGCATTGCATGTAGGGGTGCCACCGGTTCGCGTCAGATCCGAATACGGCAGACCCAATGGATGGGCATACGGTTTTGAGGACCGCAGCTTCGATCCAATCCGAACGGTAAAATGTCTAATCAAATTGGTTCCTAAATTTTAAACTTTAAATAGAATGGACCAGGACGAGTCGTATGACATTAACAGATCAGAACGAGTTCCATTTTTAAAATAAACGGATCCTCGTTCTGACCTATTTCTGGATATATATAATATATTTTTATCAATTTCTGGATTTTTTGTTTTGTTATTATAGTTTACAGATAATAGAACATTTTATCGTTTAGTAAACAAATTTTAGAAATTTGAAAAGACATTAGACTTGTTTTATTCTTATATATAATAGAACATATGTAAATGTTTGCTATTATAGTTTCTAAAAATAATTTACTTTATCTTTGGACCATTTGGACATGTGGGTCGGTCCGGTTCGGACCTGTTTCGAACTGGTCGAGTCCGTTCCGGTTCAAATATTTTTTGGACCCTTCATGTCCCGTCCCGCCAACTAATGTGGCATGTCTGGGTAAATCAAATTTGGACCCGATTCGACCCGTACCCAGCCCTAGGAAGTATTGGTGCATGCGGTGGGGTACGACTATATTTGTATTCTAAGAACTAGTCTTGGAACACACGGGATATGTTTGTGTGTGTGCAACGAGTTTTAGAAATATTGATAAGAGTGTTGTTACTTTGTCCGCCTACGAGCCAGTCCGTCCATCAAGTGGCACCGTTCCATTGGTAGATCAATCGACATAGGATCCGTGAATATAGGAGGGACAATGGAATTCGGCCACGCGGTGGGCGAGCCAGCCTGCCTACAGGCAAATTATCTTTCTCCTATTGATAATAACAAAGACAACACAACCAAACTCTTTAACAAAAATTATTAGTTTTAAATAGGATATTTATTTGGTTGGGAATGTTGATACTATCATATGCAACAATGAAAGTATTTAACCAAAGTTACTCGATGGAAATACTAATTTTCCATTAGAAAATCACCCATATAACAAAATTATAATAACGAAATGACATTCATCAACATCTTCATTAGCTGGACTTGACTGCTCGTCCTCGCTTACTTATAACATGCTGATAGTCACTGTCATTTGCAACATGCATTGTCCCGCTAGAAATAAGGAGCTGTGACAGGAACTGCAAAACAATGGATGCTTATATTTTTCCACTTGAAATTCCAATGAACCGAACACATGAATATCCAATTCCAAATATAGCTTATAATCTACTTTCCACCTCAATTTCAAGTCAATGTGTGCGGTGGGCCCGGTTGGACTGGCATGAACCCAGTTTTGACCGAGTTTGACCGGATCTGGGCCATGCCGAGCTTAGTCCAGATGGAGGAGCGATTCAGGCCGGGTTGGGTTTAAAAATTTGAACCCAGCCCGAACCCATGGTCCGATCTTGGGCGGGCCGGACTGAACCGGACCTTGGCCGGGCCAGTTCGGGTTGGGTCGGGTCGGCCCGACTTTTTTAAAAAAATTCAGGACAAAATTTAAAATAAATAAATACATGTTATAAAAATTGTAACACTCAAAATTTAAAGTCCAAGTTTACTTGCAAATTTTGAAAGTTTAATAACACACAATTTATGACTCATACAAGAATCTATAAAATGACTCATACTAATATTACAAGTACATAAGTTGCAATTAATGACTTATACAGAATTACTAGATATCCATACAAATTTTTATATGTCTGCGTAACTTTCATGTACCATAGCTATGATCATATTTGATTCGTTTCCTACAATGCAGATATTCAACAAGAACTTTAGTGCAGTATCTTCTTTCTGTAACGCCACTTTCGCGCTCATGGTAAACTCCGCTGAAATGATGTCAAATATTCGATTTTGATTCAAACTCTTGTTGTAGCGTGTGGTAAGGTTGTAGTGCGGGTTGTGGTTGCTGATCTTGTAGTTGTTGTGGTAAATGATCATTATCCATGATATTAAATAGCCTCTTCACACTAGGTTGTTTGTAAATATTGTAAGAGAAAAAAAAAATTTGGTGTGATTAATTTTGAATATTTATGGTCTATTTATAAGAATTTTTGGGTACGAAATTACTCCTAATATCCTCAAAATGTAGTTGTTGTAAGGATAAGTTTGATGATTGTCAGCAAAATGACCAAAATATAGTTAAAAGGTCAAAAAAATAGCTCTCAAAATGAGGGCATATTGGTCTTTTCCGATCCCAATGGTTAAATCCCAAAAGACAAAAACAAAAAACAGGTCGGATCGGATCGGGCCGGGTGTAACACCCAGTTTTTCAGATGAGAGTAATTTTAAAATTTTGTAATTATAATTATTATTTATTGATAATTATTTTATATTATGATTTTTGGTGATTTTTAATCATTTTTAAACTATTTAAAATTATGACTTGTGATTTTGACATTTTACTATTGTTTGGTTTTAATTTCGAGGAATTTGTCACCCCCAGTTTTCAGGAACATGAGTATTTTTGTCATTTTGTATTTTTGAAATATTTTTTAAAATTTATTTTATTATTTATGATATTGTTTTGGGGTTATTTGAGTCGGGTTCGAATTTCAGCTCAATCCGACTTGAAACGGGGACCCGGGGGTAGTGTTAACTTTAGTAGACCCATACATTAGTTAGCCATGGCCCACATGATAGAAATATTTTAGTTAGAGGTTAGACTAATTATTATGGATAAGGTTAGTATGTTTAGAGACTTTAGAATGACTAATTTAGCCCCAACCAATTAGTCCTTTCCTAATACTAATAGAATAGGTTAGTGGGGGCATTTTGGACCTTACCATAATAGGACAAATAGCCCCATATGGCCAGCCACTTTGGGAGAGGATAGGCTCAAGTTCATTTCATTATTCTCATCCACACTCTCTCTCTCTCTTGTTCTTCCCCAAATTTCTAGAGAGCAATCCCTAGCAATTTCTCCACCAAATCATTCCATTTCGCCACCAAATCTTCTTCTTTCCTTCTCCATTCTAGCCAAGGAGGAAGCTACCCAAGTTTGGGAGGATTCGGAGCTCGTTCGTATTCTTTTGGAATCTCTACATGTCGGTGTCGCTCCGGGAAGGCTTTTCTTCGATTCGATCTACCGGGAGGTATAAATTCCTTCTCCTTTTCATTTCTTCATGCATATAGGTCTATTTTGAATCCATAGGAATGATCTCCATGGTTGTATCTCCATTTGTGTCCATTTCGTGTCCATTTGGGGGTCATAGGAGTGTCCTTTGTGTTGTGGTTGTGTCCATGTAGGAAAATCCCAAATTTGGACACACTATGTGTTGTTGTTATGTATGAATGAATTATTACATGTTTAATCTCATATTTTTGTATTGGAGATGTGTTCTATAGTGTCTCATATATATATATATATATATATATATATATATATATATATATATTAGTGTAGAGAGTGAATTCTTAATATATTATGTTATATACTTGTGTTCTTTTGTCTCAAACTACCCAAATTCGTCATAATTTTTATCCACGTTTTTAGTAGCAATAGCAACTTAGAAATGTCATAACTTTTAGCTTAAAACTCCGATTTATCTCCCGTTTTTTTTAAAAGAACCGTATCGAAGTTAGCTTTCTAAATATATATTTTAATAAGCCAAATTCTTTCTGTAACTTTATGTAGAATTATTTGAGTGTCAGCTGTACGAAAGACGAACGCGTTTCGGTATTTTCGCGATTCCGGGAGCTTCCGGACACGAAAATGCGATCCGTTTGAAGTTTCGGAAAGCTAACATGAAGTACTACAACATACTTTAATCCTAGAATTTAGTGAATGCCCAATTGGTACAGTATTGATTTTAAGTAAAAGAGTGACTATACGATATATGCATTTTGTGTAACCTATGAGCCTATGTAGTATGAATATTAAATGAATATAGAGTATGTAATGCATGATATGTTAGATGAATGAAATGATATATATATGATATATATCCTCTTTACATTAATGTATATATATGGTTGAATGCAAGCATGTAGGAATGCAATTAATGTAATATATGTAAGCAATACATAAATGCATGAATGAAAGAATGATATACAATGCATGCATGAAAGTATATAATGAATGCTAGATATAAATGCAAGGTATATATGTAATGATAGATATGAATGCATAATGTATAAATATTATAAATGCAATATCAGATTTCATATGTAGACATAGAACCAATGCATAGCTGATATTTAGATTGAATGTTAGTTCATTTTAGGTTGTTCGAACACTGAACTGTCCATGTAAGCATATATACCTTCCTTTTCCTATTGCCAAGCCAATTTCAGTTTTCAATATAGTGGAATGTCTATGAATGTAATGTTAACCTTCAACCCCTTAATTCGAAATGTTAGTTAATTTCAGTATTAGACAATGCATGAGCTGTATGCATATGGGATGTTGGCTTAATGGCAAATTTCAGATAACATGGTTCATTTTATGTGGTTAGTTACACCAGTTTATGGGATAGCTCACTTTAGTTTATATGTAAATGTGGAACGAAACTGAGAATGAACTTCACCCTCTGCACAAGGACACCCCACTCTATATCAACCACCATGTCATGTAACCCTTCTCTAAATGATTGCTATAATATATATAGATTTATGCAAAGTATAGATGCATGTTAGTTATAACTTAAATAGTCTCTACTCTAATGTATATAGATGTATACTTGTAGCCATGCATGTTAAGTATAATACATGTGTAATGTAGATGGATTAGCTTTGTGCCATGTGTAGTGTAAACTCATAACTAGTGTTGATTTCTCTTTTCATGTACACCTTCATGTTCACACACACACACACATAGCTTTACATGTTAGTTCTTTTCTCTTATATATATATATATATATATATATATATATATATAATGTTGAATATGCATGAATGTGATGTATCGTGATATGTGACTTGTGTTGGCTTGTATAGCCTTGGATTTATATGGTGTGTACTAGCTAGGGTAGACTGGTTAGGCCTAGTAAGAATTCATTGAGTCTATGTTGACCCAGTTGACCTAGCTTTGACTAGATAGTTGACTAGAGTTGACCAAGTGTTGACTTTAGCCTAGTTTGACCTAGACAGCATGTAGATGCATTGTAGCAGTCTATTTCCTTATTTTAGATATGTTGTAACTTGTGTTGCTCTGATTAGGAGACAGACACCTCTCCTCAGGCAGTACACCCTCTTCGGATATTCAGTTATCAGGCGAGTACATTTTCTGACCGTTTCATACTTGTCTGGATTTACATTCTTGCTCTAGATTACTGTACTTGATGCTGACACGATTGTTATCACGAATTGGTACTATAAGGATCTTCTTTTGGGATGTTATCCCCTTGTATTCACTAGATACATATTGTGACGTGCGTTTCACTTCCATATTGTATTTACTGAATACCTATATTCTTGTACACTCATTATGCATTTTGTACTCTTATTATCACATGAGTTCCAGGGATAGACCATTGTACACTATTGTATAACATTGTACAACTATTGTATAACATTGTACACCTATTAGATAATATTGTACATCCATTGTATAACATTGTACACTATTGTGCAAGATAACGTAACTGGAGTGGATCCTTGTGTATTGATTGGGGAGGGAGAGTAGAATTGGTTATGTAATCAAATCCTATTGTACAAGATTGTATAACTATTGTATATGTCTATTGTACACCCACGTACAATGGAGTTACCATTGCATTTTCCTAGACCGTTTACATAACCATATTGTACTCTAAATCACAGTAGGCTTACAGTTCTTACTTATCATATTTAGATATTTCCTGTTATCAAATCTCTACTATTTTTCATACACTTCTTTTTTTCAGTGTTTCATGTACCTTACTCTATTGCATGCTCCTAACATGGTATGAACTGCGTGAGATATTTTGTGCTCGCTCCCGTCCTGACTGGACCTGTTGAAAATTTTACAGAGGATGATGAGGAGGAACCCTGCACCCTTACTTGGAGTTTGCCTAGTTGACACTCGCGACCTGGACCCCTGGGGAGATTCAGGCAGCTGCTCAGGATGATACCTTGTATAGTGTAGATAGCTTAGACTGTCCTTTCTTTTCATGTTTAGCTGTTGTCTTATTTTTAGAGTTGTATATTTTAGAGATGTTGAGACTTTGTTATTTCTTTCTGCTGTACCTCAGTTGAGGATTTCTTATCTATTTTCATCGTGCTACATTCTACCTTAGATTGTGATTGAGTTGTACCTCGGTGTTGGCCTCCTTTTGGAGAGTATATTTCATGTTATGTAGTTATAGTTCATGACCTAGAACAGCGTTCTACCGCCGACACTGCGGCGTAGGCTGGGCGCTGTTACGTACTCGTACCCTCACGGTGGGTGCGGGTCGTGACACGTTTTTAGTGGTGGCCCATGCAGGTCGAGTTTATGTAGTGGTATTCAAACTAGAGTATCACTACAGCCTGCAGTAGGATTAGGATATTTTTGGGGTACTCAATCACATTAGGAAAAACTCTTAATCAGATTCCTTTTATCCAATTGCTGCTTATTGATTTCCCTTGAATATAAACTGTCCTCCCTTGATTTTTCGCTTCATTCTCAGTAATTGCTTCTTGTTTTGATCTGTCTTCATGATGGTTATGAAGACACGATCTCATCGCTTCGGTTCGGGGGATACTATCGAGAGGCTGGCCACCTCTCGTCCTGTTCATCAGGGCCTCGAGACCGCAGCTTCTGTTGTGCCGACTCAGGTTGGCGTTTCTGCTATATTGGAGGTGCACCTCCGTCTGTACAGAGACTTTTCCCTTCATTTTTGGTTTCTCTCAGCAGCAGCGTTTCATGCAGCATCAACAGCAGAGATTTGTGCAGTATCAGCATCAGGCTGGAGGAAACCAGCAGGGCGAGCTATCGTCAGGATAGTCGAGGATGCACAGACCGTTAGAGATCTTGCTACAAGTTTCGTTCTTCTCAATTCCATTCCCGCAATTGTCTTTTATAATTACCTTGAAATCCGATTCCATCTGTTCCTTGTTGATTGATTAATTTTGTCATGTTACTCTTTTGTTGTGTTTTTTTTTTCTTCTGAGAAAATCATATGGTGTCACTTCCCGTTCCCAGAATACGTATTCTAAATACATGTACTGCTGGAATGTATTCATTTAATATTTATCATGTATTATTCTGTAATTAAATTCCTTTAATTTTCTGTTAATTAATTTCCTGCAATTTTATTTTTGCACTTTACTTTCTGCTTTTATACTCTGCTTTAGCTTTGCTATGGGTTCGGCTCAGATTGGTTTAATTATGTTGGTTCATCATGAACCGAAATAAACCCCACCTACCACCACTCCTTCATTTAAAGCCCATCTCCTTTCTCTCTCTTCATTTACTTCACTATTACTCTTCTTCTTCCTCCTAACTCTCCCACCAACCTAGGAGAGCAAGGCAAGTGCCAACTTGCTTCTTGATGGATCTCCATTTTTATTGTTCCATCATCTTTCCTATTTGATTCTAAGTCTCTTTAGCACTTAGCATTTTCAATTTCCATGGCTTATTTGTTGTAGATCTAAGTTTGATACATTTTCGGTTTTTCTTGGATTTGATCTCTAAAACTTGGTTATTTTCGAAAACTAATAGTTCTATGTTGTAGAGAATTCAATTTTATTTAGTTTTGGCTTTTATTTCGCTTGATTTCGGCTTCGGATGAGGAAGTTATTGGCATAGCAAGTTTTTAGGACTTTCATGGCTGAACTTGCTGTTTGGGGACGATGAACCCCATGCGCCCGGGAGGCCATGCGCCGGGAGGCCATGCGCCATGAAGTCCCGACAGCGCGTGAGATTGTTTATTTCCCAATCATTTCCTCAGGCGCATGAGATTATTTATTTCCCAACCTTTCCCACAGCGCGTGAGATTGTTTATTTCCCAATCATTTCCCACAGCGCATGAGATTATTTATTTCCCAATCATTTCCTCAGGCGCATGAGATTATTTATTTTCCAATCATTTTCCTCAGCGCATGAGATTATTTATTTCCCAATAATTTCCTCAGGCGCATGAGATTATTTATTTCCCAATCATTTCCCACAGCGCATGAGATTATTTATTTCCCAATCATTTCCTCAGGCGCATGAGATTATTTATTTTCCAATCATTTCCTCAGGCGCATGAGATTATTTATTTCCCAATTATTTCCCACAGCGCGTGAGATTATTTATTTCCCAATCATTTCCCACAGCGCATGAGATTTATTTCCCACAGCCGCATGAATCTTCATTCCTCAGGCGCATGAGATTATTTATTTCCCAATCATTTTCCTCAGCGCATGAGATTATTTATTTCCCAATAATTTCCTCAGGCGCATGAGATTATTTATTTCCCAATCATTTTCCACAGCGCATGAGATTATTTATTTCCCAATCATTTCCTCAGGCGCATGAGATTATTTATTTCCCAATCATTTTCTCAGGCGCATGAGATATTTATTTCCCAATCATTTCCCACAGCGCGTGAGATTATTTATTTCCCAATCATTTCCCACAGCGCATGAGATTTATTTCCCACAGCCGCTTGAATCTTTATTCCTTAGGCGCATGAGATTATTTATTTCCCAATCATTTCCCACAGCGCATGAGATTGTTTATTTTCCAACCTTTTCCACAGCGCATGAGATTATTTATTTCCCAATCATTCCTCAGCACATGAGATTATTTATTTTCCAACCTTTACCACAGGCGCATGAGATTACTTATTTCCCAATCATTTCCCACGGCGCATGAGATTACTTATTTTCCAATCATTTCCCACGGCACATGAGATTATTTATTTCCCAATCATTATTTATTTCCCAATTTTATTTCCCGAATTTGGCATTAATGAACATGGATTGTTATCTTGATTAATTATTGATCATGCGTTCCTAGATGGAACTAAGAGACTGGCTAGTCGTCTTATTGAATTAAATGGAATAAGACACGTTCATAATTGCAGTCGATTGGCCAATCCCGAATATTGACATATAGATACATGCAGGCTACAATTATTTATTTATTTTATGAAAGCAGCATGTGTACTCTATGGTCAAGGCATGATTATTCTGTGGTTAGTTTTAATTGTTGCATTACGCTATGTAAGACCTACAACTTAACCGCACGGGTATCGTTGTAGAGTTGGGCATATCGTACCTTGTACGGAAGTACTCATTCTGAATGACCATGATCCACGGCATGGAATTTCACTTAACATAGAAGCTACTAAGTTAAATAAAATAATGATTGCATGGAGAGTATGGATTTCCGAGTTCTTACATGGCAGCCCTCTTTGGGACTATTAGTGCCCGACAGGCCGGCTGGTTCCCACAGATACTACAAATCTACCACACGGGCAGGGAGCGGTATCTGCTTATATTATTGTATATTGTATATTGATGACGGGCGTCCCGCTGGGACTCGTCTAATTCATGATTGGCGCAATTGATTAATTGGATAGACTAGCCTTGCTTGCCCATAGTAAGAACTGAGAAATCCTTATTGCATAATTCCAGGATAACTTGGGACTCACAGTAGTAAGTCATAGGAGTTGGATGGCCGTTTAAGTTGATTTGTTTGTGTACTGTACCCACTCTGTTTCCTAACTGAGATGATCAGAGCATCAGGACATGACGGGCCAACTTCTGTCCTTGTTTGGTTGGGAGGTTGGTTCGAAGTGTCGTGATGTGACGTGAATTCCAGTAGCAAGCAGAGATCTATTATTATATTCTCTTATTTACTGGTTTAATGTCTCATATCGTGCTTCCTTGCGGTACTTGCTATTAGAGGTATAACCTCTCTGGTTTTGCATGGCCAGATTTAGAGCCGGTTCCCGAGGACTCAGCTTACCTCTACCTCCAAGATGGTCAATACTAGAGGAATGATCGCAGGAGGACTCGAGTGGGTTCCTTACTTCCCCGCTCGTTTTGTTATTTACTTTATACCTTGTCGTTTGGCACCGACATGTTAGTCGGATCGTCTTGTACTTACTTTTACATAGTTGTAACTAAGTCAGGCTGCAGCTGATAACAATTGTGTATATTTTTGCTACATCATCTGGCTATATTTTGTAAAGCCAGATATCAAAAACATTTTGACTGAGCATTTGGGACGCCTTACTGCTTTATCTTACATGTTCTCTATTTCTGTTTCTTATTTGAATGATTGAGACAATAGATGTGAAATGACCATAGTGAGACTTTCATGTAGTATGCACCCCCTCGTCTTTTAGACATCATTGATCGTATTATACGGTATTCATCTACCCGTAATACGTAGCTGGCTGAGTCATTCCCCCGCTCTCCAGTATTCTGGTTCTGGGGCGTGACATATGGGCTAGGTCGCCTAAATCATGGAATCTAGAATCCTCGATAGTCATGTTAGTTGGCATAGTGAGGACATGTAGTCATATTTTGGATGTATTCTCGGGTATGGGAATTTAAGGTTTTCGCCGTCGCATGCGGCAGTACGAAAATTTTAAATACCATGAACCTAGAGGTACGTACCTTAGTCAAAGACTCTGTGATTATCGTAGCCTTGCTCACTAGCATGATGAAGACTCTGGACAACATGATTTTGGACAGACGCATATGATTAACAGATTATATCTTGAGAAGGTTTAAACAGCATACCCTTTTGATTGTTATAAATGACTTAGGAGTAGGGATATTTAGTTTTGTAGAGCTTATTCATAGGTAGTTCCTTCATAGTATAATGGTATGATGACTTGTAGAGTGTCTGTACCCTAGAGGTGATGGTTAGCATTGGTGTTAGAATAGTAACCCATTGCAAATAATTCTCCTGTTATCTATAATACCAACCAGTTACACATAGGATATTAGTATGCCTTACATCCTTGATGATTATTACTACTTTCCCTTACCTTTTCCAGTGAGGCACCCATGACCAGAGCCTGCCTTTGAGTATAATTGTAGTTTCACCTAAGACCGAGAGGTCTATTTGCATAGATAGATTGCAGATGATATTGACATATGGGATATAGGTTAGTTGGTATCTATAGGACATTGTTGTATAGGGTTATAAACATGTTGTTTAGCCTATACTTGGTTCAGTTTTCCATTTTAGTTAAGTTCCCTTCGTGTTGAGTTCCTTTGTGTTGATCACCTTTATAGGCAGTGTGCAGACCCTTCACTAGATACCATGTCCCCTTGATTCAGACCATTCATCCTTAGCCTAGTTCTAAGCATTGTTTCAGACCCTTATAAGTTTTGTCTGCCTTAACCCTTGGTTGATCAGTCATGTATATATATAGATGATATACTTAGGATATATGTGATGGGTTATTGTTCTTGAGCATATATATATATATATATATATATATATATATATATATATATATATATATATATATATGTGGTATTTGGTATTCATGTGCTTAGCTTGTAGGTATTTAGTTATAGGTGACTTGATAGGATTGGGAAGTTAAGAACTAGTCTATTATAGAGTTTCTCTTTTGCTAAATTCTAGTTGCCAACACCTAAATAGCTAGCATAGGTAAAACCCTAAGAAGTTGACCAGTTGATGACCAAGTACTTGGATGTTGAGAAATTGACTAGTGATTGACCCTTGACTATGTTTGACCTAGAAGGGGGTGCGATCATCTTAATTTCGAGGACGAAATTTGTAATACCTGTGTTCGTATTACGTATTTTGGGATACGTATACGTATTTTATTCTGTATTGCATGATTCCTTGTTTAGCTCTCGGCTTGGTTTAACTCTCGGTTTGGATTGGTTCGGCCGGCCCAATGCTTGGTTCATCATGGGCCAAGGGTGGAACACCTTAGCCTATGCTTCTCCTTCATTTCCACCATACCCCCCCTCTTTATTATCCCCACCAACCTTCTCTCTCCTCCATAATTCTCATTTACTTCTCCTTCCCCCACCATTACTCTTCTCCACCAACCAAGAACACCATAGGCAAGTGCAACTTGCTTCCACAAGAGAACTCCTTTTGATGGTTTCATTAGCTTCTCCTCATGATTCTAAACCACATTAGAACTTGTCATTTTCCAATTTGGGGCTTTAATTCTTGTAGATCTAGAGTCTTGCTATTTTCGGATTTTTGGTGTTTTGATCTATCAAGCTTCTTTGTTTTCAAGTTTTGATGGTTCCATGTTGTAGAGAATTTTATTCTACCCAATTTTGACCTTTGGAAAGTTGGATTCGGACTTGTTTTGACCAAGATATGGACAATTGAAGCTTAGATTCAACTTTAGAGTTCTTGCTGTTCTTGCCAATTGGAGAAGACAGTGAACAGTGAGCTAGCTTTCTAGCTTACGCTACTGAGCTGCGCGCGCTCTTTAGCCAGCGTACGCTAACTTTGGTACGCTGCTCTTTAGCGTGCGTACGCTAGCCTTGATACGCTGCCTGTTGGCAGCGTGTCTTTGCGTACGCTAGCGTGAGCGTGCCCTAGACCCTTTGGTACGCTAGCTCAAGCGTACGCAGTCTTGAGCGTACGCTGACCTGTAGCTTGAGCGTGCCCTGGTGTACGCTGACCCTTGCGTACGCTTCCCATTGGAAGTGTATGGACCCTTTGGTACGCTAGCTCGAGCGTACGCAGACCTGATGCGTACGCTAGCT
>JANAVB010022600.1:850472-1088821 GCA_029216955.1 Iris pallida | reverse complement strand
TCCTATTGATGATGCAGAGCTACTGATTAGTAGCTATTATGATCCTGAGTTGTATCCAGTTGTACTACCAGATGAGGCTGGACTTGGAGATGACGAGTCTACTTTTTAGTTGTTGTCATTTACTATTTTCCAGTTGTTGTTATTAAAAGACTATTTATTTTATCAGTTGTAATTTTTGTTGGACAAATTTTATTATCGAAATATTAAAGTTGTGACAAATAGAATTTGTGTTGTTGATTACCTGCATGAGTGATACAGCTTACTGCCGCCGTCTCAACAACGGTGCAGGCTGGGCATGATCCGATTCGACCCAAGAAATTGGGACCGGGTCGTGATATATTTTTAGTGGTGGTCTATGCAGGTCAGATCAACGACTTAGGGAAACATCTAGAAACATTTAGAACACTAGAACATTAATTTATCACAACATAGGACCGTTATATATTATAAATATTTTTGTTTGTTATAGACGGGTAGGCTACCTTGCTTATGTTTATATCCTAAACCTTCCAGAGAATGGCCACTGACAAGACCAATTCTGCTGGCGATGGGGTATCTTCATCCTATCATACCCCACCTCCCCAACCAAGTCCGGATCCTACACCTCGACAGCTGGCCGACCGTCCCCATAATACAACGGCGGATCCCATCTTCCCAGACAGAGATGCAGCCCCCTGTGGTAGTACCCACTCCAGCTCCCACCGGTACCTGTGGACCCCACCGACCTCATAGGTCTGCTACGAGGAGTGCTAGAAGCCCAGAGAACTCAAGCTGAAGCTCATCGCGAGCAGACGGCGATTATGAGAGAAGGCATGGAGAATGCCCATAATGTGGCTATGGCCGCACTAGAGAGAGGAGAAGCAGCTCAATAGGAACCAAGGCCTGCCAAGGTAAACATAAATCTAAGGATTAATTTATGTAACATTAAGGCCATTTAAATTAATGGGGATCATATTGCCAAGGTGGGCGATATTGAGAGTTTCAAGAAGCAGAACCCTCGACCCTTCAAGGGAACCGAGGGAATCGTCTATGCTGACGAATGGCTCGATAGCATGGAGCGTCTCCTAAGCGTCGCTCGACTTCCAGAAGACCTCAAGGCTGAAGCAGTGGGACTCCAACTACAAAGTGTAGCAAGCACCTGGTATCGGAATGAACCCCGACTCCAGGACAAGCAACTTGACGGGGACACTTTCAAGAGGTTGTTCCAGAGGAAGTTCTTCCCAACATCAGAGTTGCGGGAGATGGAGAGGCAATTTCAGAACCTGAAGCAATGAAATATGACTGTTGGAGAATATGCGACTGAATTCGGCCAACTCAGCCATTTTGCCAAGAATATGGTAGCTGATCCAGATGACCGTGCTGAAAGGTTCAGATATGGGCTGAGAGAGGAGATCCGCACCCATGTGATCTCAGGCGGTGCTAAGACTTATGAAAGGATCCTGGAGCGGGCTCAAGATATAGAGAAGAGCCAACCCGCTCGCTCAAAGAGGGATTATCCTGGAACTAACAACTTCCAGGGTAATCAGAAGAAGCCCAGCAACAACAACAACAACAACCGGCCTCCTCACCACCAACAGCAGAACCAACAGGCGAGGAACAATGATAGAGCACCTCAGAGGCAGATCCCTGTCTGTGATTTTTGTAAGAGGCCAGGGCACCAGTCGAACATCTGCAGGAAGAGGCTAGGATACTGCCTAGTCTGTGGGTCTGCCACCCACCAAGTGAAGGATTGCTCCTCGTCGATGCACCGGACTGGAGCTACTCAGCAGAAAGGTCCTCTGCCCACTCAGCAACAACAATTTGGACAGCATCAACAGAAGACTGGGCGAGCTTTTGCCCTAGCAGCAGAGGAACAAGAGCTAGAGCAGGAACCTACAGCTGATGTCATCGCAGGTTTTATTTATGTGCATTCCTATCCTGCCTTAGCTTTATTTGATTCGGGTGCATCACATAGTTTCATATCCACAAAATTCATCTCTGCACACCACATAGTTATGGGCTTTAGCAAGAAGATATATAGAGTCATGACCGGTGGAGGACCCCTACCCATCACTGAGACCTGTAACTGCCCTATCACCATATCAGGTCACCAATTCATAGCACCTTTGCTTGTGATGCCCTTATCCAACTATGATGTAGTCCTAGGGATGGACTGGTTGAGTAAGCAGCATGCGCTGATAGACTGTCACAAAGGATGTGCAGTCTTCAGCCCACCTGGAGAGCCGGAGTTTGAAATCTCTCGAACTCCGGAGGATATGGAGTGTGTTTGTAATGCCCCGCTCCGCACGGCGCATTACGCTGAAGCGTTGACTCAACGAGTCGCGTTGACGGAAGAGAATGTATCGATGCAAAACGATGCGAGAGTTACGTTGTCCCGAGCAACGCATCAAACTAAGTTGATGCGAAGAGTTGCCTTGTCCCGAAAGAATGCATCGAGTGAATCGATGCGAAGCGCCGCGTTGCCCCGAAGGATGAGTGCATTGAATCGGCTCGAAGATTCTAAGAAATTGAATCGACCAAGGCGCAAGTCCGAATCGAAGCAAGTATTGATTTTAGTTGGTTTCGTGTGCAGGTTATACTTTGACGGAAAAATATTAGAGGTCGATCTTTTGCAATATTTAGTAAGGGGTCCGCGAAATAAATTGTCGCCTTGCGACGGGCCGAGACTTGGGCACGCTAAAGCAAATCGGACGTATAACTCAATGAAGCACGGAGTGCTCGAATGGCTAAGTCAGGAGAGTGGCCGTACAACAAAGTTAGGAAATTGAGCCGCATCGGCTCGGCGAAGCGACGAAGGCGTATCGACTCAAGGTGGGAGGATTGACTTCTTTTTACTCCTTCATTCGATAAGTCAAATATATCATTGTATGCTAAGTTAACCTATCGACGCCACGGGCGTGGCCGATCGGAGATAAAATCATAGTGTGAGTCGAACACTAAGTTAGAACAATTGAAATAAAACGTGCATCAATATGCACGAGTCGCTATGGGACATTGGATATCGCTAAGGCGAGCGCCTCGGTGCGCAAGCCGTAAGAACATGGGATAACTGTAATCGGCGAGTGCCTTAGTGCACGAACCATACCGTGCCTTTGCTGCACGAGTTAGACGGCTAGAACATTGAAAGACAATAGGCGAGCGCCCTAGCGTGCAAGCCCCGAACATTGAATGCTAAGTTATATAACATGGGAATATGGTCGGAACATGCCTACGTGCACGGGATAATAAAAGATGGCTTCGTTGCGAGAGAATACAGTTGTGGCATGAATGTGGCGGAACTGTCGGATATGACATGGTGCCTCGAAAGGTGTTCAAGACCTTCGGGTCGTTCGGTTGACGACCTTCGGGTCGTTCGGTTGACGATGCCATTGAATCATTAAAACGAAGTATGAAATATAAGAACACAGAAAGCTAACGAAAGGGATGCGAGATGATAAGTCTGAGTCTCGGACTCAAGACTATGTTTGGTTGTTTGAAGTTAATTGCTTGAATGATAGGGTGTTGCATGGTCGATTGGAATGGACTCGAGATTAATGCGATATCGCCCGTGCACGGGTGTTTCCTCCAAGCGGTTAAATGCCGGATGCGCCCCGGAACCGCTTGGCCTAGGACGAATTCGAATAATCTTTGTAGGCGCACATCCTTAAACAAGATGGGAAAAGCCGCAAATGATGGTATACAGTGGGAACGTTTCGGTTGTTGGGATGTGACCCAACCCGTGAAACGCCGGGCAGCCCGACCAAACGATGAGAAAAGGAGAGAAAAGAAAAAGGAACTCCTTTAGTCCATTCCGGCGCGGATACGCCAACGGCCCTCATATAGTTAAGGAACGATGGATTGAAAGTGTAGGCGCATATGCGTCCCGCATAGAGATCCTGCTTAGAGATGCACAATAACATGACATGGAAGGATTACGGCGTATTCACCTTGCGTCGGTGCAAGGGCGAGTGCGTCGACTTGGTAAGTCATGCCACGAATCAAACACGATATTGTTTGTTTGTTTGCCTATTCAATTCGATAACATGCTGCTATGATAACATGCTTTACGCTTTCGAAGATGCCATAAAATTGACCCTAAGGAGAACATAGCAAGATCATAAGCTAAGTTGCATGATTCAACATAAAGATTAAAATGTCGGTTTGGAAAGATGATCTTTGCTTCAGTACATGCGAGGACGAACGTACTGATCCCCCACCAGCTTCATGCAGGGTGCAGGGAATGGATTGCTCACGGCGAAGCGATGCTTGAACGTGTTAAGGCTTGGAATGCCGAAGCGCATTGAAGCGTGCTATCGTATTGACGCTCGGACTACGCAGCTGGATTGATGCAGCCAAGATATAGAAGGCATCATGTATGGAACGGTGAAATCCTTTGTGGGCAAGAGAGAACCTGAGTGTTGTAGCCAATCTGGCATATTGTTAGGCTATCGAAAGCCATTGTAATCTCAGTTTCGATTATCAATAAAGAGAATTGTTTCGTATACTCTGTTTTCCTTTCGTTGTTAATATCGAATCAAAAGATAACCATTTGAGAACTTGTCATCTTGCCTTGCACGAACGCAACTCCAGGCTCGTGCAGCATCACGCCCCCCGCGAGGACGATGATTCGGGTGATTCCGGGTCGGGGCGTGACAAATTGGTATCAGAGCTCTAGGCTCAATTTCCTCTGGACGCTTGCTTCATTACAATTCGAAAAGTTGCCCACCACCACTTGATATCACTCTTGACTCTACTCGATGCCGCACTGGATGTTCCATACAATAAGTCTAATACAAATCGTAATTTTGCCGCATGTGTTTTGGAAATTACACGATGTTTGCTAAGAAAGTTGCGAGGGGTATATTGCATTGAATGCAAACGAGCCGTAAAAATGTTAGTTGCTGCAAGCACAACAAATTGTGGAATACGATTTGAGATACTGTGGCAATAAACATGTTGAATGAGAAATAAAATGATGCACGAAGTACAACGAGTAATGGTGAATATGCGTTAAAATGAAAGTGAGAAGTGATAAGCCAATACCGAATGTGTTAAACGGATTGTGCATTGACTTGGAAAGTCGAGAGTAATTCGTTGCACGAGGTGCAATAAATATCAGAAATGATCGTTGCACGATGTGCAATGCGTATTGAAAAGTAAAAATTATTGCACGTGGTGCAACGCATATCAAATTAATCGTTGCACGAAGTGCAAAGGAAATTTGAAATTGAATCGTTGTACAAAGTAGAATGAAAGTGTCAGAAATAAATCGTAGCACGACGTGCAACGCGTATCGGAAGTGAAATTTGTTGCACGGGGTGCAACGCGTATCTAAATAAATTGTTGCACGAGATACAACGTAAGGAAAGAATTGAATTCATAAATCGATAGAACGAATCGTTCGGTTGCACACCAAACTTATGTTGGCAAGCGAGAACATTGACCGGATCGTGTCGGGTATTGATAAAAATCAAAGTTACGGTTGTGATTAAGCACGATCACTGCAGAAATCGTGAGTCGAAAGAAAATGTTGGCTTATACTAAGTATAATGCGAGGAAAATGACTTGAGTTCCGAGTGGTATATGCCATACCACGTAGGCGATGAATGACTCGATTTCGAGTGGTATATGGTATATCACTTGTGCGATGAATTGCATCGACGCGTTGTGAGAATTACGGAAAGTTTGTCCGCAACGGACGGGGGAGTACCGAGACTCGATTGAAAATTTGTATGACGGTATGTTGATGCAAGTGTTCTTCAAAATTCGGTTGGGACGATAAGGCGAGACTCGTATCAATGAACGATACGTTGGACGAGAATGATAAGTCGGTCGGACGACCGAGACTAGCAAAACGATTTTGCCTTGACGCAACAATCGGATCAACGGGAAAGGAATACTCGAGCTTACAAATGAGTCGCACGACTTGCGATCTCGGTAGAAACGTTGGACGAGACGAATCGAATCGTACGACTTGCGATCTCGATAGAAATGTTAGGCGATGCAAACAATGAAAGTGAATCGCACGATGTGCGACTTCGGTAAGAAAGTTGGTTGACACGAGAAACCGTGCCTATGAAATAGTTGGTTAAGTTACGGCGACACTCATTTGAGTACGACTGAAAACGTACAAAACTTAGCGGGCGAGATCGTATAACTCGAGGGCACGATGTTGGATAATCGGTAACTCGGTTACGCGAATCAAAGTATAGCAGGATGCGATGAATCGAAAAACAAGTTGATGCGTATAGAAAAGTTTGTGGCGAACTTGGGCATATGCGATGCGAGTTAACTCGACGTTGAAACGGATTCGAAGTCGACCTAATTGCTATCGAAATTGATATGAACTATCAAGATCGATACGCAAGAAAACATAAGCATGATGTGAGAATACAAAATGGAATGCGCCTTGCGCTATCAAAATTTTGTAAGAAACGATACGAGAATGAACGAACTTGGTTGATCGTAAATTTTGTGATTAATCAAGATGAGACTATAAGTCATCGACGATTGCTCGATGCGTATAGCATCTCGTGTGTCGACCCGCGAATAAGATAGACTCGAATTCGATACGAGTAGATGTTTCGTAAATTGCAAAATCATCGACGGTAGTGCATGAATTTACTCGGAGGATAGTTGCGCATCAGTTGCGCCGATAGAAATGGTTTTGTCCAAAATTGGATAGTCGCATAGAATCGTCGGAACGTGATTTGGCTCCGAAATAAGATATAGCATGGTTCATATTAAAACTGTCCTTCGATGATGATCCACAATTATCGAGCGTAGCTTCGGGGCAGCTGACCCTAGAAGACTTGACCGCCAAATCAAATTGAATGTTGCAGACCGTAAGATGACCCATACGATATCGCATATGAGATTGCACCGATAACAAATATAACACGGTGCATGTTGACGGTAAGTCTAGGCGATCGAGAATTGTTGGAACAACTTTCGATTGAGAATGATATAGGTGGATTTTGAGTATTCGTCGGATGAATGCTTGAATGATTATGTTGGTCGACGATAGAACTTGAAATTCACCAACGGACTTGGTGATTCGGATAGGCGATTGCGAGAAACGTGCTATGCACGAGAGGGAACGATAAGGGAATGACTTACGAGTCATGTCGTTAGATTCTGATTCACATTGCAATTTAGCTTGCGTGAATCAAAATTTACATTCGATGTTGCACGATGGATAAGTTGGGAATTTGGCTAGTGAATTCCTAGTCGTTAGGAAATTGAATGTAAGATGCGTCGTAAAGACCTTCGTGCTAAGGCGATCGTTGCCTTGAGCACTGTCGCCTTGTTGTAAACTTTCATGTCGGATAGATTGTGGCCTTTGTGCAATGTCAATTTAAACTTGCGTCGAGAGAATCTAAGCACGGGCACTATGTAAGTAACCTAGCAGACGTAGCCCTGGATGTTGATGCGTTTGCAAGTCAACAAAGAAAATCGTATCGAGATAAATTGCATAGCCAGACTTCGAAAATAGTTGGGTGGCGATATCGAACGTAAGGCGTTGCGAAGGATCGTTGCGATCGGATGCGCGACGGCTGGACGCAATGCGTAGAATTGATAGTCCTGATGAAACATACGAAACGAGAAAGGCGATTTTGAATCGCGCGCGTGCAGTGACTTTATTGAATAAATCACGTATGTATTGAATATACGTATGCGATGAAATTTCGAGAACGGTTGCTGAGGATAAGTCAGATCGAGAGTACGGAGATGGCAAGCATAGGATTGAAATTTACCTGTCAGCTTTGTTCCAATTTGCTACGACTGGACTTGGTCGAAATACACATATCTTCGGGACGCCTTGAATATAGGTACGAATCCAAATCGAGTTGTATCCAAATTCAAATTGAGCTGCAGGAGGACTTGGAAATGTTAGTGAAAAGCTTGCGAGATAGTATGAAATCGAACAACATTGGTGGGACGAGATCGTGAAACGATCTGAAAGACATTTAGTCGGAGTGTTGGTTTTGGTTCGAGGACAAACCTTGTTTTGAGTGGTATATTCTGTAATGCCCCGCTCCGCACGGCGCATTACGCTGAAGCGTTGACTCAACGAGTCGCGTTGACGGAAGAGAATGTATCGATGCAAAACGATGCGAGAGTTACGTTGTCCCGAGCAACGCATCAAACTAAGTTGATGCGAAGAGTTGCCTTGTCCCGAAAGAATGCATCGAGTGAATCGATACGAAGCACCGCGTTGCCCCGAAGGATGAGTGCATTGAATCGGCTCGAAGATTCTAAGAAATCGAATCGACCAAGGCGCAAGTCCGAATCGAAGCAAGTATTGATTTTAGTTGGTTTCGTGTGCAGGTTATACTTTGACGGAAAAATATTAGAGGTCGATCTTTTGCAATATTTAGTAAGGGGTCCGCGAAATAAAATCGTCGCCTTGCGACGGGCCGAGACTTGGGCACGCTAAGGCAAATCGGACGTATAACTCAATGAAGCACGGAGTGCTCGAATGGCTAAGTCAGGAGAGTGGCCGTGCAACAAAGTTAGGAAATCGAGCTGCATCGGCTCGGCGAAACGACGAAGGCGTATCGACTCAAGGTGGGAGGATTGACTTCTTTTTACTCCTTCATTCGATAAGTCAAATATATCATTGTATGCTAAGTTAACCTATCGACGCCACGGGCGTGGCCGATCGGAGATAAAATCATAGTGTGAGTCGAACACTAAGTTAGAACAATTGAAATAAATGTGCATCAATATGCACGAGTCGCTATGGGACATTGGATATCGCTAAGGCGAGCGCCTCGATGCGCAAGCCGTTAGAACATGGGATAACTGTAATCGCGAGTGCCTTAGTGCACGAACCATACCGTGCCTTTGCTGCACGAGTTAGACGGCTAGAACATTGAAAGACAATAGGCGAGCGCCCTAGCGCGCAAGCCCCGAACATTGAATGCTAAGTTATATAACATGGAATATGGTCGGAACGTGCCTACGTGCACGGGATAATAAAAGATGGCTTCGTTGTGAGAGAATACAGTTGTGGCATGAATGTGGCAGAACTGTCGGATATGACATGGTGCCTCGAAAGGTGTTCAAGACCTTCGGGTCGTTCGGTTGACGAGCATTGAGTTGAGGCACGATGCCATTGAATCATTAAAATGAAGTATGAAATGTAAGAACACAGAAAGCTAACGAAAGGGATGCGAGATGATAAGTCTGAGTCTCGGACTCAAGACTATGTTTGGTTGTTTGAAGTTAATTGCTTGAATGATAGGGCGTTGCATGGTCGATTGGAATGGACTCGAGATTAATGCGATATCGCCCGTGCACGGGTGTTTCCTCCAAGCGGTTAAATGCCGGATGCGCCCCGGAACCGCTTGGCCTAGGACGGATTCGAATAATCTTTGTAGGCGCACATCCTTAAACAAGATGGGAAAAGCCGCAAATGATGGTATGCAGCGGAAACGTTTCGGTTGTTGGGATGTGACCCAACCCGTGAAACGCCGGGCAGCCCGACCAAACGATGAGAAAAGGAGAGAAAAGAAAAATGAACTCCTTTAGTCCATTCCGGCGCGGATACGCCAACGGCCCTCATATAGTTAAGGAACGATGGATTGAAAGTATAGGCGCATATGCGTCCCGCATAGAGATCCTGCTTAGAGATGCACAATAACATGACAGGGAAGGATTACGGCGTATTCACCTTGCGTCGGTGCAAGGGCGAGTGCGTCGACTTGGTAAGTCATGCCACGAATCAAACACGAGATTGCTTGTTTGTTTGCCTATTCAATTCGATAACATGCTGCTATGATAACATGCTTTACGCTTTCGAAGATGCCATAAAATTGACCCTAAGGAGAACATAGCAAGATCATAAGCTAAGTTGCATGATTCAACATAAAGATTAAAATGTCGGTTTGGAAAGATGATCTTTGCTTCAGTACATGCGAGGACGAACGTACTGATCCCCCACCAGCTTCATGCAGGGTGCAGGAAATGAATTGCTCGCGACGAAGCGTTGTTTGAACGTGTTAAGGCTTGGAATGCCGAAGCGCATTGAAGCGTGCTATCGTATTGACGCTCGGACTACGCAGCTGGATTGATGCGGCCGAGATATAGAAGGCATCATGTATGGAACGTGAAATCCTTTGTGGGCAAGAGAGAACCTGAGTGTTGTAGCCAATCTCGCATATATTGTTAGGCTATCGAAAGCCATTGTAATCTCAGTTTCGATTATCAATAAAGAGAATTGTTTCGTATACTCTGTTTTCCTTTCGTTGTTAATATCGAATCAAAAGATAACCATTTGAGAACTTGTCATCTTGCCTTGCACGAGCGCAACTCCAGGCTCGTGCGGCATCACGCCCCCCGCGAGGACGATGATTCGGGTGATTCCGGGTCGGGGCGTGACAGTGTTACCTACACTTCTATCACAGAAGAACCCGGACCTCCCCATCCTATCATAGCGGAATTTATGGATGTCTTTCCTGATAGTCTTCCCGGGTTACCCCCAGACCGAGACATAGAGTTCACCATTGACCTAGTCCCCGGCTCTTTCCCTATTTCTAAGGGATGCTATAGAGTCAACCCGAAGGAGGCCAAGGAGATGAAGGATCAGATCAATGAACTGAAGGATTTGGGATTTATCCGAGACGGAGCTTCACCCCGGGGAGCACCTGTCTTGTTTGTACCCAAGAAGGACGGAACTGTAAGGATGTGCATCGACTACCGGGCGCTGAACAATATCACCATCAAGAACAAGTACCCTCTGTCCCGGATCGATGACCTGTTTGACCAACTCAGTGGAGCCAAGGTGTTCTCGAAGATAGACCTCAGATCCGGCTACCATCAGATGAAGGTCAGGAAGGAGGACATTCTAAGACGGCGTTCAACACCAAGTATGGGCAGTTTGAATTCTTGGTCATGCCGTTTGGACTGACGAATGCTCCTGCTGTGTTCATGAACCTTATGAATAAGGTTTTCCATGAATACCTAGATCAGTTTGTCATTGTCTTCATCGATGACATCCTGATCTACTCGAAGACTGAAGAAGAGCATGAAGAGCACCTCAGGAAAGTTTTGGGAACTTTGAGGAAAGAGAAGTTATATGGTAAGCTATCCAAGTGTGAATTCTTTCTAGACAAGGTGGATTTTCTTGGCCATGTTGTCACAGGAGAAGGAATTTCGGTGGACCCTAAGAAGATAGCTGCTGTTGAGAAGTGGTCTACCCCAAGCTCAGTTGCTGAAATCAGAAGTTTCTTAGGCTTGGCTGGCTACTACCGGAAGTTTGTGAAGGATTCTGCCAAGATTGCTGAACCAATGACGAAGCTCACTCGGAAGAATGAAGAGTTCATCTGGACGGAAGCTTTCCAGGCGTCGTTTGAGGAACTGAAGAAGAGGCTTACAACAGCACCGATACTTGCGCTACCCGCAGGTACCGGCGGTTTCTCAATCTACAGTGATGCCTCTGGAAAAGGACTGGGTTGCATTCTTCAAAAACATGGAAAAGTGATTGCTTACGCATCTAGGCAATTACGGACTCATGAGAAGAACTATCCCACACATGACCTGGAGCTTGCTGCGGTCATCTTTGCATTGAAGCTATGGAAGCATTATCTCTATGGAGAGAGAGTAGAAATATATACAGACCACAAAAGTCTGAAATATGTTTTCACTCAGAAGAAGCTGAACATGAGACAAAGAAGATGGCTGGAATTGATGAAGGATTTTGACATCGACTTGTAGTACCACCCGGGTAAGGCTAATGTGGTTGCAGATGCACTTAGTTAATACCCAGTGGCGATGTTCTTGACTAAGGAGCGGCACTTGTTGGAGGACATAAAGAAGCTTGGTCTGGAAATTGTACTGCCTGAGGAAAAGATGAAGGAACTGGGCGAGAAGCTATTGTACCTGGAGCCGACTCAACCATGATGCAGTTGCAATTGCATTCAAGTCTGATGGATAAAGTCAAGGAGACACAATTCCAGGACGAGACGCTTTGCAAACTCAGAGATAAAGTACTGGTAGGAACACTTGAAGGATTCTCTATCGCTAGTGACGGAGCATTGAAGAATGGTACGAGGCTGTGTGTACCATCTAGCGATCTGAGGAATGAGCTGATGCAAGAAGCGCACCAGTCGCAGTATTCCATACATCCTGGAGCTAATAAGATGTATCAGGATATGCGTACCATCGTTTGGTAGTATGGCATGAAGAAGGATGTATCCAGATTTATGGCTAGATGTTTGATCTGTCAACAAGTGAAGGCTAGCAGACAAAGACCCGCAGGACTTCTACAACGCTGGACATTCCGGAGTGGAAGTGGGAGCATATAACAATGGACTTTGTATCAGGATTGCCTCGATCCCAAGGAGGAAAGGACGCCATTTGGGTTATTGTGGACCGACTGACTAAGTCAGCTCACTTTATTCCCTTCAAGGTTGGTTTATCCACCGAGAAGTTGGCGGCACTGTACATGCGGCACATTTACCGGATTCATGGAGTACCGGTAAGTATTGTATCTGACCGAGATACTAGATTTACCTCACAATTTTGGAAGAGTTTACATGACAGCTTGGGAACAAAACTGAAGTTCAGCACAGCCTATCATCCCCAAACTGACGGACAATCGGAGAGAACCATTCAGACGCTAGAGGACATGCTGAGATCTTGCGTCTTGGAATTTGGAGGGTCTTGGGAAGACCACTTGTATTTAGTGGAGTTCTCTTACAACAACAGTTACCAAGCTAGCATTGGTATGACCCCATTTGAAGCTCTTTATGGACGTCGTTGCCGCACTCTACTTGCATGGGGCGACGTAGGAGAAAGAGTACTGCTGGGGCCAGAAATGGTGACTGATGCAGCAGAAAAAGTGAAGGTGATTAGAGACAAACTAGGATTGTCCAAGACAGGCAGAAGCATTGGACAGATAGCTGTCGTCGACCACTGGAGTTTGAAGAAGGAGATAGTATTTGTGAAGATTTTACCTACCAGAGGAACTATCCGATTTGGCAGAGCTGGGAAGCTGAGTCCCAGATATATCGGACCATTTCAAGTTTTGAACCGAATTGGCGAAGTAGCGTATCGGTTAGCTCTACCAGCTAATCTTGAGGGCGTGCACAACGTCTTCTACGTTTCGCAGCTCAGACGCTACATCCCGGATCCGAGTCGTATTCTGGACCATTCGGAGCTAGAGATTGGAACGAGCCTTACAGTACCAGAAAAGCATGTGGCGATTTTGGACAGAGGCGAGAAGAGGACCAGGACTTCGGTGACTCCCATAGTTAGAGTTATGTGGAGGCACGATTCCCCAGGAGAGTCTACTTGGGAGCGAGAAGATGAGATGCGGGAGCAATACCCGTACTTGTTTGAGACCTAAGGTAATTCCTAATCCTATCCTTTAATTTCGAGGACGAAATTTCTTAAGGAGGAAAGGTTGTGAAACCCGTAACTTTTTTAATTAATTAATTGAATATTTAATTAGCTAATTATTAATATAAATCATTTATTTAGGAAATGGTATATTTAGAAAATTATTAAATTGCATGTTTGCTAAATTAATATCTTGCCAGATTATTATTATTATTATATTATTATTATTATTATATTATTTCAAAATATAAATTCCTGGACTTTTGACTGTCTGGCCAGACCGAACCCATTTCCGAGTCCGAACCTATTTTCGGATATTTCTTTTAAAATATAAAATTTTATACTATGTTTTTAAAAAAAGAGGATTTTTTTGAGAAGAAAAGAAAGGAAAGGATATTTATTAAGAAAACTTTAATTTCTTTAAACACTTTTTGTTAAAACTCTTACCATACGTTTCCTTTCCCTTCTGCGTGTTAATGGCCGAAGTCCCCTCCGTTCCCGAACGGCCAAGCCGTCGACCCATCGGCTTCCCGTAACTCCGACGAACCCTTCCTCTCCCGTAACCTCTATTCTCCTCCCTATATAAACCCCTTCCTTTCTTCCATCCCTCACCACCACTCTCAAACCCACTTTCCCTAACCCCAAAACCCTAGCCCGACCCGACGCCGGAGCTCCCCGCCGGCCTTCGCATACCTCGGCGACTCTGTGCCCAGCCCGCGGCCAACTTCCCCGAGCGGCGACCTCGCTGCCGTCTCCTCGGTCCCCGCGACCGTCCTCAGCGGCTCCGCGCCAGCCCCACTGACGGCCCGACGTCGGCGCCCCTCCGCTCTGTCCCTTGCCGCGGCCACCCAAGCCGATCCCGACCAGGGCCACCCTCCGTGCGGCTTTCCGGCGCTGTTCCCTCCGGGCCAGAGCTTTCCAAGCTCTGCGACACTTCCCTGAGTTTTAGGCCCCGATCTCGCTGTCTAGCGTTTCCGATTTCATTCCCAAAATTTATCCCGCGGCTCCCCGACCAAAGGATTTGGGTAATCTCTGATAATCATAATAGTTCATCCCTCCTGTCATAGTCAATGATGAATTTGGTCCTCAATTCCGTTACGGGATTCGGTTGGATGTTCGTTTTCGGGAATTCCGAAGTTCTTTGGTATTTTTGTGCTGTGACTTTCGGATTTTATTCCGTGAGTTGATTTTCGGTTCTGTATTTAATTCGTTTGGATTTCGGAATTTCCAAATCCTTTCGGGATAGGTTCTGTGTTTTTGTTTTGGTTCTCGGAATCTCCGATAAGCTTCTGGGATTTTGGTTTAGTAGTTAAATTGGATTGTTGGTATGCTGGTTCCGGGTTTTCCGAATTTGTTTCGGAAATAATTCTGTGAGTATATTCTATATAAAAATGGATTTTCCCCTGGTATGGTATTTGTGTTTGGTGTTTGTGGCGCATTTTCCAGTTTTTGGGTTGACCGAAAATAGAGGAAGTGCTACCGGATTTTCTATAAAATTTAATTATTTTAAAAAATGGTTTTTCGGGAAAAATTGTATTTTGGAAATTTTGGGCGACGACCGTAATTGGTCAATGGGCCCGGGCTAAGTGCAAACGAAACCGATTTCGTCCAGACGTTGAGGCATTAGCCTATATGATGATTGGACCAAAATCTGAGACTCACTATTTAATTAATTATTAGTTTTATTTTTAAAATTAAATTGTAGGATTTTTAGAGACTAACAAATGTCTTCTTCTTATTTAAATTTATGTAATAAGGTCGGTAAAAGGGCATAAGCCCATTTGTTTATTCCTGTTGTGAGAAAGTGTAATAGCTTAGGTTTTATTTTATTTTCTTTTATTCTCTGGTTGATTTTCTGTCATGAGAACATAGTATAGAATAATATATTATTTATTTAAAAAAAAATAATAAATGTTTTATCACTTAGAATTTAAGTTGTAAAACTTTTAAATAGAAATTCATGTATTTCCCATTAAAAAGGAAAATCTTAGTTTTATATTTATAGAATACTAAGTTTTTCCAAATAAATCAATAAATACAATTTTTCTAGAAATTAAATATAAATTGATGTTTCATAATTATAACGCACCGATAATCGCGTTTTGTTTGTGTTAGCTAAATAAAGATTAAAATTGACTAGGACAAATTAGAGATTGAAACTAGCACATATAGTATGGCAAATTTGGAATCTAAGACCGACTTCTCGATTGTAGGATTTCGAGGACAAATCTGAAATTCAATCTCGGAGTCATTACCCTCATTCCAGTCAAAACCAAGGCAAGTACAGTTTGTGGTAGTTTACAATATTTAGTAATAGTTTTATTGCAAATTTAAACCACGAGGCAACACAGAACTCTCTCTGAGAGCATTGACTGTTTAACTGTTGGGTACTGGGGGAATAGCGTAATGAGTATGACCACATCCAAAATAGTATAATGACTGTGTTAGCTTACCCCTCACACACACGGGGATAAGCCATATCGTATCAATAGGATACAACTGTACAACCCAATCCGGTCATATTCATTGCCTATTCACATCACGCTGTTTTAACTGTTGGAAAACTATTTATTTCAAATTATTTAAAAATGCATAATTCCATTATTATTTCAATTGTTAAAATATCATGAATTGTACTTTGCTTCCTCCTGACTGGAGACTATATTTTTAGGTCCTATTGATGATGCAGAGCTACTGATTAGTAGCTATTATGATCCTGAGTTGTATCCAGTTGTGCTACCAGATGAGGCTGGACTTGGAGATGACGAGTCTACTTTTTAGTTGTTGTCATTTACTATTTTCCAGTTGTTATTAAAAGACTATTTATTTTATCAGTTGTAATTTTTGTTGGACAAATTTTATTATTGAAATATTAAAGTTGTGACAAATAGAATTGTGTTGTTGATTACCTGCATGAGTGATACAGCTTACTGCCGCCGTCTCAACAACGGTACAGGCTGGGCATGATCCGATTCGACCCAAGAAATTAGGACCGGGTCGTGACAGTCACTAGCATCTCCTCCGTCTTCCCCTTCGGATACTTGTACCTCTTCTACACAAATAGATATTGAATGGGGAACTTCTGCTGAGTCGACATCAACTGTATTTGGTACAAGAGGCAGCTCGTCCTCCTGATAAGCCACTTCGTCGACGTCGTAGGTATTTCTGGCTTTAGTCTTGCATACTGTCCACCAGTCGTACCTCGTTGTTTTTCGTCTAGGATATGTTGTAAAATATACGAGTTGAGCTTGATTTGCTAGGATAAATGGTTCGTATCCTTGGTATCGACGACGTAGTTAATATCCACAAGACCATGCTTGTCAATTTTCCATCCTTGATTTTGTATGGAATCGAACCAATCAACTTTGAACAACACGATCTTGGCAGGCTCTATGCCATAGTTGTACGTCAATTCCACGATCTCCCGTAAGACGCCATAGAAATCATTGCCTGGAGTGACATCTTTGTAGTTTGTAGATTTGATACACAAGCAACTATTTTTTGTGGAATCAAGATCCAGGAAGCTATCTCTGATGAGAGCATTTGTTGACTTGAACTTAAACCCATTCACGCAATAACTTGGCCATATTTTGACGACATAAATTGGTCCCTTGGCAAGAGTTCTAATAGATTCATTCTCAAGGATGACGTCCGGACGATCGACCTAAACACGAAAAGATACAAAATTAAGTTTAATGTTAAGTTATTTCTTGTGCAGTTGTAAATGGAGGAAGATTCTAACTAGCTTCTTACGTACATATGCAGTCAACCAAGACGGGAAATGAAGTCTCATTTCTTCTTCTACTTCTTCATCTGCAATGCATGGTCTACTGACCTCACCTCATCATTAAATTTGCTAAAAACCAATAAATATCGGGATATACTCGTTAAATTATAATAATGTAATCAATAAATAGATAACGTAATTACTGCAGAAAGTGAAGATCGATATGAACTGACGCACGAAAGTGACGATTGTACGATCACAAGTTTTATGTTCTTCAACGATATATTTCACATGCATAATTGCCAAGTGTGGAGAAGAATGGCTCAGAACACAACCCAAAATTCATTCTAACATACATTAGTTTGAATAATCTATGTTCTGTACATATGGTGTAGTATATGTTCTTATCGAATCTAGTATATGAAGGATGTAACAGAATCAAGATGAATCCACATAATGTAATACTAAGACATTATCTACTACTAAAAGATATAGTGATAGGTTGTCGTATCATCATTGCCGAGGGATGGGGGTCGGAGGACAGTCAACTTATCTACGGCTACATAGTTTCTGCCTCGCCAGTCGAATGGCTGCAGGGACTATGTCCTGATCACGATGTCGTACCGTAGATTAATGCAAATTCCTTATAGCAAATGTCGTACATAGATTTCTGTCTCGCCAGTCGAATGGCAGATAAAAAGGTTATATTCGATTTTTTGTCAAGTGTGAGAACGGATGGCTCAGAACATAACCCAAAATTCACCAGCATACATTAGTGTGAATCATCTATGTTCTGCACATATGGTGTAGTATATGTTCTTATCGAATATAGTATCTGAAGGATGTAACAGAATCAATAAGATGAACACATAAAATAATAATAAGACATTATCTACTACTAAAAGATGTAGTGATAGGTTGTCATATCATCATTACCGAGGGATGGGGGTCCGAGGACAGTCAACTTTATCTATGGCTACATAGTTTCTGCCTCGCCAGTCGAATGGCTGCAGGGACTATGTCCTGATCACGATGTCGTACCGTAGATTAATGCAAAGTCCTTATAGCAAATGTCGTACATAGATTTCTACCTCGCCAGTCGAATGGCTGTAGGGACAGTGTTGACTTGGTGCATCTCACCATTTTTCAAAATGCCTGACATTCAAACTCAGAAAACAGTTGCTAACTGATATCACTGTTCAGATAAGCCTATTCTCAGGTAAATCCTTATTCCAATATCATTTTCCAATAGAAATTTATCTAAGTCCATATCAATAGACAAATTTCCTGTGGGTATCATGAACTAGCCAAGCCATCATACCTAGGTATCCAGTCTCTCACACAGGACCTATCTATCTGCCTTTAACATTAAATTATACAAATCAAACTAGTCTTAAATACTGGTACCAACTGCCTGAACATGACAGTCCCTAATTTGTACTGGATTTATCCTATCTCTGAGTTTCACAAATATTAAAAAAGAAGGCATTTACTGTTAACAAGATAACCTGTCATGAATTGAACAACAGACAGACTTAGATTTAGGATTTAAAATATGGTATTCAGGTCAACTTAATTCAGTCAAAGGGTACTGAACAGAAAGTCTAATTAAGACTTTCAACTAAGCAGACAGCTTGGACTGCTGTTCAGAACTTGGCAGGCAAAATCCCATACCATCTGATGACAAACCTATACACACCCTTGCCCAAACCATTTATTTCAGTAGGTAAAACATTCCTGGTTACTCAAGTAACCTGTCGTGCAACATTTGGTGTCAACAACATTCCTTGTTAATTGTAACATGCATACTATCATATCCTAACTCTGCCAAAACCTGACCAACATACCCTACACTAATCATTCCATATTTCAGTAATGTCAGTGAGCTAAATCATACTCAACTGTCGAGAATACTTAGGAGAAAACTCATTCACAGGATTAGTATCCATCCTTCGTGACATAGCTGAAATTTTATAGGGCTCGATAATAATTATTAGTCAATTTATTCATCATTTCAAAACCCTAAAAATGCCCAAAAACTCCCAGTATCAGTAAATAGGGCTCGAACCCTAAATTAGAATTCGAATCCAAGCAAAACATCAAATTGACAGTTGATATGCCCAAAAAACTCCCAGTATCAGTATATAGGTGTCACACTGTGAGTCTCGTATCCACACAGTGGGACACGACGTGTCCAAACCAACAAAATAGGTGTCACCGAGTCCACGCTCTCGTATCCCCCGTAACGAGTCCACTGTGAGTCTCGTGTCCCCCGCAGCGAGTCCACGCTCTCGTGGACACGAACTAGAAGCGAGAGAGAGAGAGCTAGAAGACGAGGAGAAACTGGGAAGGAGGAGCTACCTGAGGAAGGAGGAGGAGGAGAAGGAGGAGGCCGGATGAGGGAGATCGCCGGAGGAGCGCCGCGGAGGAGGAAGCCGGAGGAGGGAAATCGCCGGAGGAGCATCGCGGGAAGGAGCGCGCAAAAAATTGGGGGGGGGGGAATTTGTGAATGATCGAAAAGGAAACCCTCGCAGCCTATATGAAACATTTAGCGACGTCCTTTTCGGACGTCGCTAAACGTCGCTGATATTTAATAAACGACGACGCTGCTTAAAATGCGTCGCTACACGTCGCTATATCAGCGACGTGTACCGACGAACTTGCGACGCAGATTTCTATTTAACAAATTGTAGCCGCTAGACGTCGCTATTAGTCGTTGTTGGCGACAAATAACGACGTCTTAGATAAACGTCGCTAAACCCCCAAAAATTAGCGACGTTCTATCTTGGAGTCGCTAAATACGTCGCTGATATGACTTATTTTTGGTAGTGATGTGGTAGCTAAATTGTAATTAGCTAATAACTAAATTAACTAGTTGTTAATATCTATAACTAGCTAATGATTAATTAGTTTTAATTAACTCATTATTAAAAAGAATAGCAATAATGTTAGTGGTTAGCAATTAGAGTTAGGCCCCGTTTGGTTCACCGGATTGGACAACGTAATGTAATCGACATTACGTCGTAATCCCAATTAAGATGTTTGGTTTGACAATTTTTCTCTAGATGTAATGTAATAGCAATTACAAAGTTGATTACATTACATTTATTTCTATTCAAATCAATTACATCATAAAACCTATGTAATCCTAATTACATTACATCCTCAAATCTTAAATTATAACTTTACCCTTTTAACAAATTTTCAACCCATAAAATTTTGATCAGGACAGAAGAGAGAGAAATGACCTAGATCTAAAAAAATCTACTCTCCTCTCTGTTCCCCCTCGCGCCGCCGCCGCCGCCGCCCCTCCGCCGCCGTCGCCTGGAGGTGTGGCGGTAGTACACCGCGTAGGGGTACTTCCGAGCGTGGCAGGCCACAAAGCTGCGGGTCCCCGTCTCCTTCCCCGTCGAGACCGTGTACTCCTGGCTGGGCGCCTCATTCCTGTCCACGACGGTGGTCAAGTTGGCGACGTCGCATGTCCCGAGGCTGGACGTGACGTACTCAACCATGGACTCGAGCGAGGTGGCGCACAACTTGGTCTTCCGGCGTCGACGGGGGCCTCGCACTCGCGGAGGGTGTCCTTGATGTATCCGGCCTCGGCGGAGTTTGGCTTGACGGAGAAGTGGGCGAGGATGTCGGAGAGCTTGGCCGGGGAGAAAGGGATGGAGGCGGCCGAGTGGCGGGGGAGGAAGCGGACCCCCAAGCCTGAGGTGGTCTTGAGGAAGTGGACGGGGACCTTGAGGCGTGGCGCCAACTCTTCGCTGCGAGTGCATCGTGTGAAGCATTCTAGTATGTCTTCACTCCCCTTTTGTGGTCAACAGCTTTATTGTTGGTGCTTTCTTTACATGGAGAGAGCTTGCTCTCAACATGCCTTGTAAAAGTTTAGTCCCACATCGGAAATGCACCATGAGTTATTTCAAATATATTTGGTTGTGTTGTTGAGAGATGCACATGGGGTGGTGACCCTAAGAAAGGAACCATGTGGGTGATTTTACTAGGAGGTAAGAATAAGGCTCCAAGGATTAAGCATTAATGCTTTTGTCATTCTTTTGGATTAATTCCATTTGGAGCTAAGCCCCAAAGGGGCTTAGCGACTCGGACTCGGACTCGGGCTCATGGGCTTATGGACTCGCACCAGGCTGACTGTGCAGACTACAAGTCAGTTATGGAAAGACTGATTCAATGCGATTAATTCAGATCCACTTTTGTGGGATTTAATTCAATCTTTCCATAAGATTTGAATTAATTTCGTTGCCATCTTTGTGGGATTTAATTCAATCTTTCCATAAGATTTGAATTAATTTCATTACTATCTTTGTGGGATTTAATTCAATCTTTCCATAACTGAAAAGGCGGTTAGGGTTTCCATCCTCTCTCTATATATACTCTCTTCTGGCCTTCTTTGTGAGGTACTACGAATTTATAAGTCAGAAAAGAGAGAGAAAGAGAGGGAGTTGCTGCCGCCATTGCAAGTTCATCCGAGGAGTCAGAACAGAGGTGACTTCGAGCATTCCACAAGTTCTTCAACTTGCTGGTTCCTGGAAGCAATTCGTGTGGGGCGAATCTTGCTTTGAGCAACGGTGTTTGACACCCCAGCAACTTTTTTTCATCATCTTTTTCTACATTATTGTAACTAATTCTGTCCCAATTGCAACACGTTTGCACGAAAGAACGAGAGATATTCTCTTCTCTATTTCCCTCCTTCATATTGTAATCTGGCTATTTGGTTTTTTTGCATCATCGTAGATCTTGAATTTGATCACTGCAAAGTTTTTTGTGTGACATCTCAGATCTCGATTGCATCAGTTTTCCATCTTTGGTCAAGTCCCGGGACTAACATTTATTCATGGGGATCACAACCTGATCCCTCTCTTCCTTGGTACTCTCTTCACGTCCACTGCCATTCCCAAGTACATATATCAATTTGACTATGTACATGGAATTTGAATTCAGAATTAAAAAAGAAAAACTGTAATATGAATGTGATATTATAAGTTTTTTTTAGTCTGCAACATGAATGTGATATTTTTATATATTAATTATAAATAGTAAATTTGGCCAATAAATATACATATAAATATTAAGGATATATTTGTCAAAATAATACAAATAATAATTATTATTAGATTACATTACATGTTAAACCAAACATTTAAATGTAATTGGTATTACATTGCATGGTTTAATTACATGTTCCAACCAAACATGATAATGTAATTGTAATTTCATTCCATTACAAACACAATTCCATTATAAACACAATTCCATTAAGATTACGATTACATTACAGTGAACCAAACACAACATTAGTGTGTTAGTTTTCCACTATTTTCTTCTAATCCTATTACATTTAGGGCCCGTTTGGTTTGCAGGATTGGACAACGTAATGTAATTGGCATTACGTTGTCAATCTAACTCGGGTGTTTGGTTGGACAAAAAAAATTAGATGTAATCGCGATTACAAGTTTGATTACATTACATCAGTTTCTTTTAAACTCAATTACATCATAAAACCTATGTAATCGCAATTACATTACAACTTAAGCGGAATGTTGGTATGCTAATTTGGTCTTTTGTTCGTTTTTGGTCATTTTTTGTGTTTTTTTTGTTTTTTGTCGTTTTTGTTCGTTTTGGTCGTTTTTGTTAGTTTTTTGTCATTTTTGTTTGTTTTTGGTCATTTTTTGTTGTTTTTGTTTGTTTTTTGTCGTTTTTAGTCGTTTTTGTTCGTTTTTTTGTCATTTTTGTTCATTTTTGGTTGTTTTTGTTTGTTTTTTGTCGTTTTGGTCCCTTTTTGTTGTTTTTGTCCGTTTTTTGTCGTTTTTGTTTGTTTTTGTCATTTTTGTTCGTTTTTGTTATTTTTGTTTTTTTTTTGTCATTTTTTGTTGTTTTTGTCAATTTTTGTCGTTTGTTCGTTTTTTGTCATTTTTGTTCGTTTTTGGTTGTTTTTTTGTTTTTTTTTTTTTTTTTTTCGTTTTTGACCTTTTTTTGTTTTTGGTCGATTTTTGTTCGTTTTTGGTCATTTTTGTTGGTTTTGTAATTTTTGTTCCTTTTTTGTCGTTTTTTGTCGTTTTTGTTTTTTTTGTCATTTTTGTTCCTTTTTGGTTGTTTTTTGTTTGTTTTTTGTCGTTTTTTATTGTTTTTATCCATTTTTTGTCGTTTTTGTTCGTTTTATTAAACCCAGGAATATTATTAAACCCAGGAATATTATTAAATCCGATTATCCAACTACAAATATTCCAATTATTGCCCCACTGTTCCAATTATCCAACTACAAATATTCCAACCCAGGAATATTATTAAATCCGAAATCGAAACCGCAACAGAAGTATTATTAAACCCGAAATCTAAACTCGAAAATTCTGAAAACCCACAAAACCAAAACAACAACAGAAGAACTTATTAAAAGCCAATATTCCAAACCACAGCACAAAACGTCAAGCCAGCACCATTCCGAGATGGACCTCGAAAAACCCGAAATTATCTAAGCCGAATCCCTTAACGGGATCGGGGACCGAATCATCATCGACATACTGAGAAGGGACATGGGGAACACGAGATATACCTTGGGTTGCTCGGCTAGAGCTCTCAGATGCAATAATAGAGATAGAAAATCACGTTCCCGCGGACTCGGGAAAGTCCCAACTTGCGGACAGCAGCGGAAAAGCACCGAAACAGCGCTGGACAGCGCTGTTGAACAGTGGGGCGCACGCGGCTGAGCCGGGCGCGGACAGGGGTGGGGTCTGGCCGAAATCGCCGGAGAAAAATCGGCGGGCACGGGCTAGTGCACGACGGGGAACGGCCGAAAGGGGCGCTGGCCGGGCACGGGGCGGCCGGGGGAGCGCGGCCTGGCTTGGCAGGTGCGGGGTCGGGGCTTGGGCACCGGAGGAGGCGGCACGGCTGGACGCGGCCGGAGCGGGGTCGGGCGCTGGGGTCGAGGGCCACCGGGGGTCGCGGCTGGGCGCCGGAGGAGGCGGGGCCGCAGGCTGGACCGGGGTCGCCGGATGCCGGCGGGAGGCGGGGCCGCGGTGACGGGCACTCGGGTACGGACGGAAAGCTAGGACACGGGTGAGCTCGACAAGGCTCGGGTGCTGGAAAATTGGGGAGGAATTAGAGAGAGAGGGAATGAAATGGGAGTGGGGAATGGAGGAATGGAGTATTGGTGGTAATGGTGGTTTAAATAAAAGAAGGAGAAATGAGTTGTAAGGAGAGGAGGGAGTGTTGGAGGAATAATAGCAGGAGATTAAGTAGGGGTGCTGGCTTGGTCGTGGGAGACCAAGCCAGATGGGTTGGTTTTATATTTTTTTTATAACTATAATAAATAATAAGGATTTTAAAAGTGTTAAAAAGAATCGGTTCGAAATGGGATTGGGTTTCGGGAAACCGGGTTCGAACTCGGGGTCGGACTCCGGTCACGGGGTCGGGGACATGGCCACAATAAAAAATCAACGATTATTTTAAAAATACTATTTTTTCTAATTTCGACTAATAAATAATATATAATAATAATAATAATAATAATATAATAACAATAAACTAAAATTACACTACAGATCCAGTAATTCATTAATCCTAAAATTTTGGGTTTCACAATTTTCTCTCCTTAGAAAATTTCGTCCTCGAAATTAAAGGCAGGGTTAGGGGTTACCTCAAGTCTCAAACAGATACAGATACTGCTCCCGCATCTTGTCTTCTCGCTCCCAGGTAGACTCGCCTGGGGAGTTGTGCCGCCACATAACTCTGACTATTGGCTCCACAGAGTTTCTGGTTCTCTTCTCTCCTCTGTCCAGTATTGCAACTGGCTTCTCTGGCACTGTGAGGCTAGGTCCAATTTCCAGCTCCGAATGGTCAATATGTGGCTCGGGTCCGGGATGTAGCGTCTCAACTGCGAAACGTGGAAGACGTTGTGGACGCCTTCGAGACTTGGGGGTAGAGCCACTTGATAAGCCACTTCTCCAATCCTGTTAAGTACTTTAAAAGGACCAATATACCTGGGGCTTAGTTTTCCTGCTCTGCCGAAACGGATGGTTCCTCTAGTAGGAGAGATCTTTACGAACACACTGTCACCTTCTTCAAACTCCAACGGCCGTCGGCTGCTATCGGCTCAATGCTTCTGTCTGTCCTGGGCAATCCTGAGCTTGTCTCTGATCATCTTTACCGTCTCTGCTGCATCGGTCACCATCTCAGGTCCAAGCAATACTCGTTCTCCTACGTCCCAAGCAAGTGGAGTGCGGCAACGACGTCCATAGAGTGCCTCGAACGGTGTCATACCGATGCTAGCTTGGTAGCTGTTATTGTAAGAGAACTCCACCAAGTGCAAATGGTCTTCCCAAGACCCTCCAAATTCCAAGACGCAGGATCTCAGCATGTCTTCTAGCGTCTGGATTGTTCTCTCTGATTGTCCGTCAGTCTGGGGATGGTAGACGGTGCTGAACTTCAGTTGTGTTTCCAAACTGTCATGCAAGCTCTTCCAGAAGTGAGAGATGAACCTGGTATCCCTGTCAGACACAATACTAACTGGAACTCCATGAATTCGGTAGATATGCCGCATGTACAGTGCCGCCAACTTCTCGACGGATAGACCCACCTTGGAAGGAATAAAGTAGACTGACTTCGTCAGTCGGTCCACGATAACCAAAATGGCATCCTTTCCTCTTTGGGATCGAGGCAGTCCCGACATAAAGTCCATCGTTATGTGCTCCCATTTTCACTCCGGGATGTCTAGCGGCTGCAACAGTTCTGTTGGTCTCTGTCTACTAGCTTTCACTTGTTGACAAATTAAACATCTAGCTACATACCTGGATACGTCCTTCTTCATTCCGTACCACCACACTATAGTATGCATATCCCGATACATTTTATTGGCTCCTGGATGTATGGAATACTGCGACTGGTGTGCTTCTTGCATCAGCTCGTTCCTCAGTTCGCCAGTTGGTACGCAAAGCCTCGTACCATTCTTCAGTGCTCCGTCGCTGGCGATTGAGAATCCTTCAAGTGTTCCCGCCAGCACTTGGTCTCTGAGTTTGCAAAGCGTCTTATCTTGGAATTGTGCCTCATTAACTCTGTCTATTAGACTTGAACGCACTTGCAACTGCATCATTGTTGAATCATCTCCTGGTACAATGGCTTCTCTCTCCAGTTTTTTCATTTCTTCTTCTGGCAGTACAATCTTCAGTCCAAGCTTTTCCATGTCCTCCAGCAAATGACGCTCCTTGGTCAAGAACATTGTCATCGGGTATCGACTAAGTGCATCTGTAACAACATTAGTCTTACCCGGATGATACTGCAGGTTGATGTCGAAATCCTTCATCAGCTCCAGCCATCGTCTTTGTCGCATGTTCAGCTCCTTCTGAGTGAAAACATATTTAAGACTTTTGTGGTCTGTAAATATTTCCACTCTCTCTCCATAAAGGTAGTGCTTCTACAGCTTTAATGCAAATATCACCGCTGCAAGCTCCAAATCATGCGTGAGATAGTTCTTCTCATGAGTCCGTAATTGCCTAGATGCGTAAGCAATTACTTTTCCATGTTGTTGAAGAACGCAACCCAATCTGTTACCGGAAGCATCACTGTAAATTGAGAATCCGTCGGTACCTGCGGGTAGCGCAAGTACTGGTACCGTGGTAAGCCTCTTCTTCAGTTCCTCAAATGCTGACTGGCAAGCTTCCGACCAAACAGATTCTTCATTCTTCCTAGTGAGCTTCGTCATCGGCTCAGCAATCTTGGAGAAATCCTTCATAAATTTTCGGTAGTAGCCAGCAAAACCCAAGAAACTTCTGATTTCTGCAACTGAACTTGGTGCAGTCCACTTCTCAATAGCAGCTATCTTCATTGGATCTACCGAAATTCCTTCTCCTGTGACAATATGGCCAAGAAAAATCCACTTTATCTAAGAAGAATTCGCAGTTAGATAGCTTATCATAGAGCTTCTCCTTCCTTAAAGTTCCCAGAACTTTCCTCAGGTGCTCTTCGTGCTCTTCTTCGGTCTTCGAGTAGATTAGGATGTCGTCGATGAAGACAACAACAAAGTGATCCAGATATTCATGGAAGACCTTGTTCATGAGGTTCATGAATACTGCAGGAGCATTCGTCAGTCCAAACGGCATGACAAAAATTCATACTGACCATATTTGGTGTTGAACGCCGTCTTGGGAATATCCTCCTTCCTGACCTTGATTTGATGGTAGCCAGACCTGAGATCTATCTTCGAAAATACCTTAGCTCCACTCAGTTGATCAAACATGTCGTCGATCCGGGGCATAGGGTACTTGTTCTTGATGGTGATGTTGTTCAGCGCCCGGTAGTCAATGCACATCCGCACGGTTCCATCCTTCTTGGACACGAACAAAACTGGTGATCCCCAGGGTGAAGTCCGTCTCTGACAAATTCTTGTGCCTTCAGTTCGTCAATTTGGTCCTTCATCTCCTTGGCCTCCTTGGGGTTGACTCTGTAGCATCCCAGAGAAATAGGGGAAGAGCCGGGTACTAAGTCGATGCTGAATTCCACACCTCGATCTGGCGGCAATCCTGGAAGACTATCTGGAAAGACGTCCATGAATTCCGCTATGATAGGATGAGGAGGCCCAGGCTCTTCGGTGATAGAGGAGTAGGTAACACTCTTCATGTCTTCCGGAGCTCGAGAGATTTCAAACTCCGGTTCTCCTGGTGGGCTGAAGATTACACATCCTCTGTGACAATCTATCAGCGCATGCTGCTCACTTAATTAGTCCATCCCTAGGACTACATCATAGTTGGGCAAGGGCATCACAAGTAAGGGTGTTAAGAATTTGTGGCATGAGATAGTTATTGGACAGTTACAAGCCTCGGTGATGGGTATGGGTCCACCACCGGTCATAACTCTACTAATCATCTTGCTAAGTCCCGTATCTAGGTGGTGTGCAGAAATAAACTTTGATGATATGAAACTGTGTGATGCACCCAAATCAAATATTGCTAGAGCAGGATGTGAAAATACATAAATGGAACCTGTGATGACATCAGCTGTAGGTTCCTGCTCTTGTTCTTGCTCGTCTGCTGCTAAGGCAAAAGCTCGCCCGGTCTTCTGCTGATGTTGTGAACCGTTGTTGCTGAGTGGGTAGCGGAGCTCTTTGCTGAGTTGCTCCGGTCCGTTTGAATGCTGTGGGGCAGTCCCTCACTTGGTGGATGGCAGACCCACAAACTAGGCAGTGTCCCAGTTTCTTCCTGCAGATGTTCGCGTGATGTCTTGGCCTCTTGCAGTAGTCGCAGACAGGGATCTGCTTCTGAGGCGTTCTGTCACTGGTCCTTGCCTGATGGTGCTGCTGGTGGTGGTGCGAAGGCCTGTTGTTGTTGTTGTTGGGCCTCTTCTGATTACCCTGGAAGTTTCTAGTTCCAGGATACTCCATTTTTGAACGAGAAGGCTGGCTCTTCTCCACGTCCTGAGCTCGTATCAGAATCTTCTCGTATGTCTTGGCGTCGCCTGCGATCACAGGGGTGCGAATTTCTTCCCTTAGTCCATACCTGAATCTTTCAGCACGATTTTTGGGGTCAGCAACCAAGTTCTTGGCAAAGCGGCTAAGTCGGCCGAACTCTGCCGCATACTCTCTAACCGTCATGTTTCCTTGCTTCAGATCCTAGAACTGTCTTTCCATCTTCCGCAACTCTGATGTTGGGAAGAACTTCATGCGGAACAGCCTCTTGAAGGTGTCCCAGTCAAGCTGCTTGTCCTGGTGTCAGGGTTCATTCCGGTACCAGGTGCTTGCCACATCTTGCAGCTGGAGTCCTACTGCTTAGTCTTGAGGTCCTCTGGAAGTCGAATGACGCTCAAGAGACGCTCCATGCCGTCTAGCCATTCATCGGCGTAGATGATTCCCTCGGTTCCTTTGAAAGGTCGAGGGCCCTGCTTCTTGAAACTCTCTATATCTCCGACCTTCACATAATAATGTCTCTTATCAAATTGAATGGCCTTAATGATACATAAACTAACCCTTAGATTTATGTTTACCTTGGCAGGCCTTAGATCCGATTGAGCTGTTCCTCCTCTCTCGAGGGCAGCCATAGCCACGTTGTGGGCATTCTCCATGCCTTCTCTCATGATCGCGGTCTGCTCGCGATGGGCTTCAGCTTGGGCTGCTGTCTGTTCACGATGAGCTTTGCTTGGGCTCTCTGGGCTTCAAGCACTCCTCGTAGCATGCCTACGAGATCGGTGGGATATACGGGCACTGATGGGGCAGCTGGTGCGGGTACTACCGCAGGGGACTGCGGCTCAGTCCGGGGAAGCACCGGTTCTGCCGTTTGCGCTGTAGTAGCGTAAACGGGGTGGCGTGCTGGTGCAGCATGGGGACGGTTAGTCAGCTGCAACGGAGGTGGGTCCCGGCGTGCTTGAGGGGGTAGGGTGTGATTGGTAGATGACACCTCATCTTCAGTAGGGCCGGAACGGGTGGTCTTCCCTTTGGCCATACTTTGGAAGGTTTAGGATGCAAACATAAGCAAGGTATCATACCAGCCTATAATCAAACAAAAAATATTTATATATAATTCGGACCTATGTTGTGACAAATCAATGTTCTAGTGTTCTAATTGTTTCTAGGTATGTTTTCCTAAGTTGTTGTTTTAGAGACCTGCATGGGCCACCACTAAAAACATGTTACGATCCGATCCCAAATTATTGGGTCGAACCGGATCATGTCCAGCCTGCACCGTTGTGAGACGGCGACAGTAAGCTGTTCTATATGCAGGTATTCACAATAACATCTATACATTTGTCACAACTCAATATACAGAAATTTTAAAACTTTTATTCAACATCTGAAAAGTACAACTGGAATGTAAGAACTGAAATGAAATGCTGAATTCAAATTAACAAAATTCAAAACAACAAAACTAGAAAACTGGAAACGAATAGCTAAGAGGTCGGCTCTGTCACGACCCACACCCTATAGTAAGGGCACGAGACGTGGGTACATCCAGCCTACGCTGCAGTGTCGGCGGTAGTAGAACACTGTCCTAGGTCACAACATCTAACAATTGAAGGTAATACAGTTATACTCCCCGAATGGGGGTGACACAACAGAAATATAACTCAACCACAGCGAAGGTAGAACAGGTAAGATAGATTGATAATGAAAGATAACAATATCCAGAACAGAGAATCACAGAGATACAATCCAGAGTTCTAAGTGTCTAAAATAAGTACATCTCAGAATATCTCAAGTCTAGTACAATAATCCCAAAATAGTAAGACAATCCTAGACTAATGGAGTGTCGTCTACAGCTAATGGATCCTGCTGCTGGTCCAAATCTGGGCACTCATCTAGTGTGGCACCGTAGTAAGTAGGGCAGAACGCCTCAGCCTCGTCCTCTGTAATATTTCAACAGGTCCAGTCAGGACGGGAACGAGCACATATCTCTCAACAGTTCATATCAGGTTAGGAGTATAATCATTGCAATAGAGTAAAATACAGGAAGTGCTGAATGGAAGTACAAGTAAAACAGGAGATATTTTATAACTGGAAATATATACATGATAATAAAACTGTAAGTGACTACGTGATTTAGAGTACAATATGGTTATGTAAACGGCTTAGGGGCACATGAATACAAATAAGGAGGCACATTTATACAGCTACTTGGGATAGTGTACACATAACCAATTCTACTCACCCCGCCCCAATCAGTACACAAGGATCCATTCAAGTTACGTTATAAGCACATGAATACAACTAAGATACGTGAACTCATGTAATCAGTAGTACATGAGGCACGTGAAAGCACATGAGAACATGTAAAAACATGAACTAGTACGAGTACAAGGAGTACCTGATGCACATGATAAAGTACATGAATATGAAATACCCGATGCACCCGTAGAGGGATAACATCTCAGGAAGGGATCCATATAGTACTAATCCGTGAAGATACGTGTCAGCATCATGTAGAGTAATTTAGAGCATGAATATATCCAGACAGGTATAAAAAGATCAGAGAATGTACTCGCCTGCTATCTGAAAGTCCGAGATGAAAGTACTGTCCGAGGAGTGGTGTCTGGCTCCTATTTAGAACAGTACGAGTCACAACAAGTCCAGAATGATAATACAATACAAATTAATGCATTCTACATGAAACTAGATCAATCTAGACCAAAGTCAACTCTTGGTCAACTCTGGTCAACCCTAGAAGTCAAACTAGGTCAACAAAGTCTAATCTAGGTCAAACTAGTCTAATCTAGGTCTAACAAGTTATTCTAAGTTCTAACAAGGCTAAACAGTCTATTCTAGACTCCACACTGATATACCATGCCATAGGCTAGAAGACTAGGCCAAGGGCCAATAGGCTAAGCCAAGTCTAAGTAACCATATCCATATCTAAACCATATACATATAATATATATACAATACACTATCTCATGGTATCACATACACTATATATAATCTAATATATATACACATTCATATATAGGGACCCTATATATAACAAACTCAAAATATAATACATATACATATAAAAAGAGTGGGAACAACATACTAGTGTTGTGTATGTGTTAGGGAGACATGAGTGTGTGACATGAGAAGATGTGTGTGAGTGTGAGAGGATACATGAGGGTGGGTGTGAGTGTCACATAGTGCCAAGTGTGTGTGTGTTAAGCTTGGGGTGTGAGGGAAGAGTGTAGTGTATATGAGTGAGACACTGGTATGTGATATGGTATCCTGAAATCAGGAAAACAGTGCAAGAATCAGTGTGCATATGAATAAAAATCAGGAAAACAGGGAACACCATCCCATCTCAGTAAAATAGAAGAACAATCTATAAACTAGCAGTAAAGAAGGAGCCTAATTCCCAGTGTTACACACACTCAAAGTCAGCCAACCCAAACTAATATCCTATTCTCAGGTTTAGGACATGAATGTAAAGGAAATCAACTTCCAGGTTTCAACAGAGAATCACACAGTTTGACACATTACAAATATATAGATTCAACCAACTTTCATTAACAGTATAAGGAAAGGAAACCAATTCAAAGCCAACCCACAGTGTATTAAATGAAAACTCAGGTTTAAGAGGAAGAAGAATCTCAGGTTTATGCCTAACAGGAATCAAGAACAAAAAGGAAAAAAAAATCAGTTTTCAATAACAATATGGTTTTAAAAACCATTCTCAGGTTTACTAAGGACTGGGAACACAAAATCCCAACTTAGGTTCATAAAATAATTGAAAGGGAAATTGACTACCTCAGTTAACAACCTATACAACCATTGTCTCAGGTTTATGAAAACTGGGAACTAATCTCAGTTTTCCATTAACTGGAAACACCACAAGACTCAGGTTGTTAAAGAATTGAAACACAACAAAACCCTATCTCATAAAACAAGCTGAACCCAACTACATTCCCAGTTATCTCAGTAAAAATCATTTAAACAGTTCATAAGAAATCAATAAGAAACAGTAACAGTAATACAATTTCCAGTTTTTAGTCCCCTCCCATCCATCTCAGTTTTTAAGACCAAAACCACATCAATACAACCCAAATTTGTCATACCAATAGAGTTTATATAGGAGAACAAGTTATAGGTTTAATTACATGTAAACAACAGGGTTAAGTAGGTTTAAAATGATGACAAAACTCAAATTTACAAAAACTGGAAAATTTCAGAAAGACTGATACATGGGTTTTCAGAAAAAAAAAGGAAAATGACAATTAAACAAATGAAATTCGAATTAAAAACAATTACAGAGGTTGGTAACTTACAAACACAATGTGCACGTGCTATGTGAGGTATTTGTGTCCATAAAAGTGGACACAAACGTGTCCAGTTCGAAATGATACACCAACAGTGCATTGACAGCCAAGCGTCGTGCACGAGTTCGTGTCGATCGTGTGCACGACACACAGCGACACGACTCACGAGATTTGGTCCACATGTTCACCTAGGCTAGGGCTAGTGATAGGACAACCTGAATCGTGTCCAAGTCGTGTGTGCACGATACGACACGCACGTATCAGTGCACGTTTTCAACAGAAAACTACACAGCGCTAAACCTGTGCACGTGCTCATGCGTGTCCGACATGCCACGTGGGCCCGTGTAACTTGACACACGGGGTGACAGATGTTGCCCCCTGATGTGTGTCAAGTTTCACGCGTCAGGGACGCGTGTCCGTGTCGGAAATGGGCCCGCACAGCAGGGCACTCACAGCCCCGCGTGCGCGTGTGCACGACCGTTTGTACACGTGTCCGTGCAGCCTAGACACGATACTAAGACACGACACAAACTACAGAAATGTGTAAGCGAGGCCCAAATCTAATTTCCTATTTAAACAAAACCCAAAAAATCACACAAAATGTCCATTGGGGCATTTCATCAAACACCTAATAATATACACTGATACGTGTCCAGAATGGACACAAAACGACACGAAAATTTGGGAAACCCTATTCCTATAGTTAGGCTAGGGTTAGGGCAACCTAGAATGAATTTTTACAGAATTTAAAATGAATTAGAGAGGATTATACCTATAGGTGAACAATGGGTCAAAATCCCCAAATGGGAAGAGCTCTACAAACCACCAAACTTCCTCAAATTGTTTCCTTCCTGCAAAAACTCAATACCAACAGCAAGAACGTTGGATTTAGGTTCTATTGCAATTTATTTGAAGAAATTTGGAGAAGAAATGGATTTTCTAGGAATTTACAAGGATGGGGACTCACCTCTTCCAAATTGCAAAGTTTCCTAAAGAGGCAACCCTAGTTTTAAGAGCATAAATAGGGGAGGGGCTGACCATAGGGGCTGTTCAGAATTCCTAGGGTTAGGGCTTGGTTCAATGGGTGTGGGCTATGGGCCATTAAGCCTATTAGTCATAAAATGACTTGTGACTTCACAAGCCATTTCTATATCAAACTAGCTCCTAATTTCACCAATTTAATCCAAATGAGTTAATCCTCATGAACTTAAGTCGACCTAGGTTCTCAAATCCTAATCTCTTAGTCAAGACCTAGGTTAGCCACTAGGTTAGTCTACAAGGTCAACTTAAGTCAAAGTCTCTAAAACACCAAAAACAATTATTCTAAAAATCACTCAAAAATCACATTAATTATAAATAATAATAATAATTCAAATTAAAATTCTAAAATTTTGAAAATGACCAAAATACCCTCAAGTTAGAAAAGTGGTAGTGACAAATCTACCCCCCTTAAAATAATTTCGTCCTCGAAATTTAAAGGCGAAACTAACTGCTAAGAAGGATAGAAAAGTATACCTCAAGGTCTAAAAAGATAGGGGTACCGCTCGCGCATCTCATCCTCCCGCTCCCAGATAGACTCCTGGAGAATGATGCCTCCATGCGACGCGTACCAAGGGTATCACCTGGTTCCTCAATACTTTCTCTCGGCGATCCAGAATCTCTACAGGCTGCTCTGGATAACTGAGAGTAGGTCCAACCTCTATCTTCGAGTAATCGAGCACATGGCTAGGGTCAGCCACGTACCGTCTCGGCTGTGATACGTGAAATACGTTATGGACGCCCACTAGTGCAGGTGGCAAGTCTAGCCTGTATGCCACGTCACCGACTCTCCCGCTGATAACGAAAGGGCCGATGAAGTGCGGGCTAAGCTTCCTACCTCCACCAAAACGTATCGTACCACGAGTCGGAGATATCCGCAGAAAAACCATGTCTCCAACCTAATCACAAGCAAGGTCTCAAGTTACTAAAAATCAAACATGATCAATCAAACAAACAAAATACAACCTACTTCTATCCTATCTCTAAATCTGTACCTCAAACTCCAGCGGCCTCCGGTGGCTATCGGCCCAGTGTCGATGTCTGTCCTGCGCCACGCGAAGTCTGTCCCTGATGAGCTTCACCTTCTCGGCTGCGTCAACAACCATCTCTGGTCCCAGTAAAGCTCGCTCTCCAACATCCCAAGGGTGTACGACACCTACGCCCGTACAGAGCCTCAAACGGTGACATCTCAATGCTGGCCTGATAACTGTTGTTGTAAGCAAACTCTACCAAATACAGGTGATCCTCCCAGGAACCTCCAAAATCCAGGACGTATGTCCCAGCATATCCTCAAGGGTCTGAATAGTCCTCTCTGACTGTTCGTCCATCTGGGGGTGGTATGCGGTACTAAACTTGAGCTGAGTGCCCAAGCTAGTCTGCAGACTCCTCCAGAAATGGGAAGTAAAGCGACTATCCCAATCTGAGACTATACTGATGGAAACTCCGTGAATCCTGACTATCTGTCTATATACAACTCCGCCAGCCTCTGTAGACGTACCCACCTTGAATGGCAAGAAGTGGGCCGATTTGGTCAACCTGTCAATGATGACCCAAATCGCGTCTTTTCCTCCTGGTGTATGCGGTAACCCCGATATAAAATCCATGGTAATATGTTCCCACTTCCACTCTGGAATGGACAACGGCTGCAACAATCCCCCGGGCCTCTGCCTCTCTGTCTTGACCTGCTGACAGATCAAGCATCTAGCTACGAAGTTGGACACCTCCCTCTTCATCCCGTACCACAGACATGCTCTCGCAGATCCCTGTACATTTGTTGGCACCAGGATGTATAGAGTACTGCGATCAGTGAGCCTCCTGATAATCTGCTCTCTGAGCTCCCCGATGGGCACACATAACCGGGAACCGTGCCTCAGGGAACCATCCTCTGCAAGTGAGAACTCAGCATCCTCCACTCCCATACTGATCTGCTCTCGGATACACCGCAGAGCCACATAGTCGAACTGTGCCGCCTTGATCCTGTCCATCAAGTCCGACTGTATCTGAAGGCCCCATAACTGCATCTGTACCCCTGGCACAATCACCTCAATCCCAAGGCTCTCCAAATCTGCAAGCAGGTGCCGATCCACAGTCAAACACATGGCTGTCGGATACCTATTCAAGGCATCGGCAACCACGTTGGCCTTCCCCGGGTGATACTGAAGTATGATGTCAAAGTCCTTAATCAACTCAAGCCACCTGCGTTGCCTCACGTTGAGCTCTTTCTGTGTAAACACATACTTCAAGCTCTTGTGATCTGTGAAAATCTCCACCCTCTCGCCATACAGATAGTGCTTCCATAACTTCAAAGCAAAAATCACCGCCGCCAACTCCAGGTCATGGGTAGGGTAGTTCTTCTCATGGGAACGTAATTGCCTGGAAGCATAGGCAATCACCTTTCCATGCTGCTGCAAGACGCAACCCAGCCCATTCCCTGAAGCGTCACTATAAATAGTGAAACCACCTGATCCTGAAGGCAATGTCAGAATCGGAGCTGTCGTAAGCCGCTTCTTCAACTCATCAAAAGCTGCCTGACACTCCTCTGACCAAACAAACTCAGTATCCTTCCGGGTCAACCGTGTCAACGGCTCTGCAACCCGGAAGAAATCCTGCACAAATCTCCTATAGTATCCTGCCAGCCCTAGGAAACTCCTGATCTCTGCCACTGAAGTCGGCGCTGTCCAAGCCTCAACTGCTACAATCTTCTTGGGGTCAACTGAGATACCATCTCCAGTCACCACATGCCCCAAGAAGTCCATCCGGTCTAAGAAAAACTCATACTTGGAGAGTTTCCTATAAAGCTGCTCCCGCCTGAGAGTCTCTAGCACTATCCGCAGATGCTCCTCGTGCTCCTCCTCTGTCTTAGAATATATCAAGACATCATCAATGAACACCACCATGAACTTGTCCAAGTACTGGTGGAACACCTTGTTCATTAGATTCATAAACACTGCTGGTGTATTGGTTAGCCCAAACGGCATAACCAAAAACTCAAATTGCCCGTACCGCGTCCTGAAAGCGGTCTTGGGATATCCTCCTTCTTCACCTTCACCTGGTGATAACCCGACCTCAAATCAATCTTGGAGAACACCCGAGCTCCACTCAACTGATCAAACAGATCATCGATCCGCGGCAGTGGGTATCTGTTCTTGATTGTCAGGTTGTTAAGTGCCCTGTAGTCGATACACATATACCGACCCATCCTTCTTGGGTACGAAGAGTACCGGTGTACCCCAAGGTGAAGAACTCGAGCGAATGAAGCCCTTATTCTGCAGCTCATCCACCTGCTTCTTCAGCTCCACTAACTTGTTGTTCACTCGATAGACATGCTGGGAGATCGGTTCCGCGCCGGGAACCAAGTCTATCAAGAACTCTATATCTCTGTCCGGTGGAAGCCCTGGCAACTCCTCTGGAAACACGTCCATAAACTCTGCGATCAAGGGATGCGGAGCCACCTGCTCCTCGACTGATTCTCCACAGAAGACTCCGCCGTCCTGCTCTGCCTGCCGTCGGGTGTACTCAAACTCTGGCTCTCCTGGAGCCCCGAACAAAACTCTACCCCCACGGCAATCAATACGGGCGTGGTGTCTACTCAGCCAGTCCATACCTAATACAATGTCGTAGTTCGGTAATGGCATGACTAGTAGACTCACCCCCAACTCTCGACCTCCCAAAATGATACTCCGTCCTTTGCAAACATCACTCACGAGGATGACCCCACCCCCGGTCGTGATCTTGCAGGTCCTAAGCAATGGTTCAGAAATCAAACTATGTCTAATAGCATACGATACTGACACAAAGCTGTGAGAAGCCCCGGAATCAAAGAGTGCAAATACTGGAAGGGAATCTAGGAGAACCGAACCTGCTATCAGCTCATCGATGGCCTCGACATCCTCAGCTTCCATGGCGAAAGCTCGCCCCTGCTGTCCACCTCGTGCCTGCTGCTGGTGCTGCTGAAACCTCTGCTGCTGGGTCGGCAGGGCTGGTCCCCTCTGCTGGCCTGCTGGAGCCTTGGCTCCACCTCCCTGCTGTCCTCGCCCAAAAGCCCCTGGGCAGTCCCTCAACTGGTGATCTCCAGCACCACAAAGTAGGCACTTGTTTAGCTTCTTTCTACACTCATGGATCATGTGCCCTGGCTTCTTGCAGAAGGCACAAATGACTACCGGACGAGGTGCCTGCTGCCCTCTCTGCTGCTGGTGCTGCTGCACTGGCCTTTGCTGCTGATGCTGCTGCTGATACTGCTGCACTGGCCTCTCTGCTGCTGCTGCTTGGAAGTGAGGCCTCTTGGCCTGCCCCTGACTGCTACTGCCACTCTGGAAGTCACGACCCCTCTTCAGTTTCAGCCCTAGGTCGTCCTCCGCCTCCATAGCCCCAGAAAATATCTCAGCAAAAGTGGCGTTCTGGTCGCTCTTAGTTAGCGACCGAATCTCTCTAATCAGACCTCGGCAAAACTTCCTCGCCTTCGTCTTCTCAGTCAAGTCATCAATGAACCGGGCCAATCTGCAGAACTCTCCGGCATACTCAGCTACCGTCTGGTTCCCCTGAACCAGAGCCTCGAACTGTGCCTCGATACCTCCCAAGGCAATCAGGAAAGAACTGCTCCTTAAACAGCTCCTTGAACTGGGCCCAAGTCTGGCCCTCAACTCCTACCCTGGGATCTGCCTGTACCATGCTCGGGCCAAATCCTACATCTGGCTGCCTGCCGCCTCGATCTGGAGTCGAGCTGGTATCTCTGCTAGTCGGAAGATCTCCTCAATATGCTCTATCCAGTCGTCTGCAACGTGGATGCCCTCTGTGCGAAGAACTCCCGAGGATGCATCTTCTGGAAGTCCTGAATGTCCTTCTCCCTCCGACGGGACTGCTGCTGAGTCCCATGAGCTGTAATCATCTCGACTGTGGTACGAACCAGCTGGTGCGTCTCATCGATCCCCCTGCCTGAAATCTGCAGTCTGCCTCGTCTGCTGCTGCTGGTGCGACTCAAGAATCCTTTCCACGAAGGAGAAGAGATGGGCAGTATCTACCATCCCCGCAGGCGGAGGCTGCTGCGTGGGAAGGATCTCTGGAATCATAACTGGCCTCCTGACTGCCGGAGGTGCTCCTCCAAAAGTGGCAGAAACTTCCACTCCTGAGGGCTGCACTGGCCCTGTAGCACCGGGAGCTGGATGCTGGACACGAGAGGTGGCAGACCCCTCTCCAGCCTCTCCCGTCACGGGGCGATGCGATCGCGTCTCAACCATCCTGGAGACACGGATCAAACAAGAAACAATTACTGAGAATGAGTCAAAATAATCAAAGGAGGGCAATTTAAAATTCTAAGGAAGACAATAAGCAGCAAAATAGATATACGGAATCTGATAAGGAGTTTTCCTAGTGTGATTGAGTACCTTCAAAAATATGCTAATTTCTACTGCAGGCTGCAGCGATATTCTAGTTCGAATACCACTACACTTATATCCTAGACCTGCATGGGCCACCACTAAAAACGTGTCACGACCCGCACCCTAGAGTAAGGGCACGAGACGTGGGTACGTCCAGCCTACGCCGCATTGTCGGCGGTAGAACGCTGTCCTAGGTCACAACATCTAATAATTGAAGGTAATACAGTTATACTCCGCGAATGGGGGGTGACACAACAGAAATATAACTCAACCACAGCTAAGGTAGAACAGGTAAGATAGATTGATAATGAAAGATAATAATATCCAGAACAGAGAATCACAGAGATACAATCCAGAGTTCTAAGTGTCTAAAATAAGTACATCTCAGAATATCTCAAGTCTAGTACAATAATCCTAAAATAGTAAGACAATCCTAGACTAATGGAGTGTCGTCTACAGCTAATGGATCCTGCTGCTGGTCTAAATCCGGGCACTCATCTAGTGTGGCACCGTAGTAAGTAGGGCAGAGCGCCTCAGCCTCGTCCTCTGTAATATTTCAACAGGTCCAGTCAGGACGGGAACGAGCACATATCTCTCAACAGTTCATATCAGGTTAGGAGTATAATCATTACAATAGAGTAAAATACAGAAAGTGCTGAATGGAAGTACAAGTAAAACATGAGATATTTTGTAACTGGAAATAGATACATGATAGTAAAGACTGTAAGTGACTACGTGATTTAGAGTACAATATGGTTATGTAAAGGGCTTAGGGGCACATGAATACAAATAAGGAGGCACATTTATACAGCTACTTGGGATATTGTTCACATAACCAATTCTACTCATCCCGCCCCAATCAGTACACAAGGATCCATTCAAGTTATGTTATAAGCACATGAATACAACTAAGATACGTGAACTCATGTAATGAGTAGTACATGAGGCACGTGAAAGCACATGAGAACATGTAAAAACATGAACTAGTACGAGTACAAGGAGTACCTGATGCACATGATAAAGTACATGAATATGAAATACCCGATGCACCCGTAGAGGGATAACATCTCAGGAAGGGATCCATATAGTACTAATCCGTGAAGATACGTGTCAGCATCATGTAGAGTAATCTAGAGCATGAATATATCCAGACAGGTATGAAAAGATCAGAGAATGTACTCGCCTGCTATCTGAAAGTCCAAGATGAAAGTACTGTCCGAGGAGTGGTGTCTGGCTCCTATTTAGAACAGTACGAGTCACAACAAGTCCAGAATGATAATACAATACAAATTAATGCATTCTACATGAAACTAGATCAATCTAGACCAAAGTCAACTCTTGGTCAACTCTGGTCAACCCTAGAAGTCAAACTAGGTCAACAAAGTCTAATCTAGGTCAAACTAGTCTAATCTAGGTCTAGCAAGTTATTCTAAGTCCTAACAAGGCTAAACAGTCTATTCTAGACTCCACACTGATATACCATGCCATAGGCTAGAAGACTAGGCCAAGGGCCAATAGGCTAAGCCAAGTCTAAGTAACCATATCCATATCTAAACCATATACATATAATATATACAATACACTATCTCATGGTATCACATACACTATATATATCTAATATATACACATTCATATATAGGGACCCTATATATATAACAAACTCAAAATATAAATACATATACATATGAAAAGAGTGGGAACAACATACTAGTGTATGTGTGTGTGTGTTAGGGAGACATGAGTGTGTGACATGAGAAGATGTGTGTGAGTGTGAGAGGACACATGAGGGTGGGTGTGAGTGTCACATAGTGCCAAGTGTGTATGTGTTAAGCTTGAGGGTGTGAGGGAAGAGTGTAGTGTATATGAGTGAGACACTGGTGTGTGATATGGTATCCTGAAATCAGGAAAACAGTGCAAGAATCAGTGTGCATATGAATAAAATTCAGGAAAACAGGGAACACCATCCCATCTCAGTAAAATAGAAGAACAATCTATAAACTAGCAGTAAAGAAGGAGCCTAATTCCCAGTTTTACACACACTCAAATTCAGCCAACCCAAACTAATATCCTATTTCAGGTTTAGGACATGAATGTAAAGGAAATCAACTTCCAGGTTTCAACAGAGAATCACACAGTTTGACACATTACAAATATAGAAGATTCAACCAACTTTCATTAACAGTATAAGGAAAGGAAACCAATTCAAAGCCAACCCACAGTGTATTAAATGAAAACTCAGATTTAAGAGGAAGAAGAATATCAAGTTTATGCCTAACAGGAATCAAGAACAAAAAGGAAAAATCAGTTTTCAATAACAATATGGTTTTAAAAACCATTCTCAGGTTTACTAAGGACTGGGAACACAAAATCCCAACTTAGGTTCATAAAACAATTGAAAGGGAAATTGACTACCTCAGTTAACAGCCTATACAACCATTGTCTCAGGTTTATGAAAACTGGGAACTAATCTCAGTTTTCCATTAACTGGAAACACCACAAGACTCAGGTTGTTAAAGAATTGAAACACAACAAAACCCTATCTCATAAAACAAGGTGAACCCAACTACATTCCCAGTTATCTCAGTAAAAATCATTTAAACAGTTCATAAGAAATCAACAAGAAACAGTAACAGTAATACAATTTCCAGTTTTTAGTCCCCCCCTTCCATCTAAGTTTTTAAGACCAAAACCACATCAATACAACCCAAATTTGTCATACCAATAGAGTTTATATAGGAGAACAAGTTATAGGTTTAATTACATGTAAACAGCAGGGTTAAGTAGGTTTAAAATGATGACAAAACTCAAATTTGCAAAAATTGGAAAATTTCAGAAAGACTGATACATGGGTTTTCAGGAAAAAAAGGAAAATGACAATTAAACAAATGAAATTCGAATTAAAAACAATTACAGAGGTTGGTAACTTACAAACACAATGTGCACGTGCTATGTGAGGTGTTTGTGTCCACAAAAGTGGACACAAACGTGTCCAGTTCGAAATGATACACCAACAGTGCATTGACAGCCAAGCGTCGTGCACGAGTTCGTGTCGATCGTGTGCACGACACACAGCGACACGACTCACGAGATTTGGTCCACGTGTTCACCTAGGCTAGGGCTAGTGATAGGACTACTTGAATCGTGTCCAAGTCGTGTGTGCACGACACGACACGCGGTATCAGTGCACGTTTTCAACAGAAAACTGCAAAGCGCTAAACCCGTGCACGTGCTCGTACGTGTCCGACACGCCACGTGGGCCCGTGTAACTTGACACACGGGGTGAAAGATGTTGCCCCCTGATGTGTGTCAAGTTTCACGCATCAGGGACGCGTGTCCGTGTCGGAAATGGGCCCGCACAGCAGGGCACTCACAGCCCCCGCGCGCGGTGTGCACGACCGTGTGTACACGTCCGTGCAGCCTAGACACGACACTAAGACACGACACAAACTACAGAAATGTGTAAGCGAGGCCCAAATCTAATTTCCTATTCAAACAAAACCCCAAAAATCACACGAAATGCCCATTGGGGCATTTCATCAAACACCTAAAATATACTGATACGTGTCCAGAATGGACATGAAACGACACAAAAATTTGGAAAACCCTATTCCTATAGTTAGGCTAGGGTTAGGGCAACCTAGAATGAATTTTTACAGAATTTAAAATGAATTAGAGAGGATTATACCTATAGGTGAACAATGGGTCAAAATCTCCAAATGGGAAGAGCTCCACAAACCACCAAACTTCCTCAAATTGTTTCCTCCCTGCAAAAACTCAATACCAACAGCAAGAACATTGGATTTAGGTTCTATTGTAATTTATTTGAAGGAATTTGGAGAAGAAATGGATTTTCTAGGAATTTATAAGGATGGGGACTCACCTCTTCCAAATGGCAAAGTTTCCTAATGAGGCAACCCTAGTTTTAAGAGCATAAATAGGGGAGGGGCTGACCATAGGAGCGGTTCAGAATTCCTAGGGTTAGGGCTTGGTTCAATGGGTTTGGGCTATGGGCCATTAAGCCTATTAGTCATAAAATGACTTGTGACTTCACAAGCCATTTCTATATCAAACTAGCTCCTAATTTCACCATTTAATCCAAATGAGTTAATCCTCATGAACTTAAGTCGACCTAGGTTCTCAAATCCTAATCTCTTAGTCAAGACCTAGGTTAGCCACTAGGTTAGTCTACAAGGTCAACTTAAGTCAAAGTCTCTAAAACACCAAAAACAATTATTCTAAAAATCACTCAAAATCACATTAATTATAAATAATAATAATAATTCAAATTAAAATTCTAAAATTTTGAAAATGACCAAAATACCCTCAAGTTAGAAAAGTGGTAGTGACAGGCACATCGGCCTCAGGTCCTGCGTCATCCAAGGGGGACTCCGGCAACACCACATGGTATAAAGCCGGGTCATAGTAGCTATTGTACAATAGCTCAGCATCCTCAATATCACCTAAAAGTGTTGTCTCCAGTCAGGAGGGAGCAAGTACGAATATGTAACTCATATTTCAAGTAATAATGGAAAAGTGCAAGCTAAACAGTTGAAATAATATTTTCCAGCATTTTAACAATTTAAAACAATGTGATTTGAATGTGTAATCGTCTATGACCGGCTTGGGTTATACAATAGCATCCTAGCGATGCGATACGGCTTATCCCCGTGTGTAAGAGGGGTAAGCTCGCATAATATGCAATATGAGGGTTATTTGCCATAAACGTTACACTATTCCCCCAATCCCCACAATCAATATCAATCAATATCTGAACCCTAGGAGAGGGTTCCGTGTAGCAATGTGGTTTACACATGCAACTAGACAATTACTAAATAAAATACAAGAAACATAACCGTAACTTGCCTCTGTTTAGTTGACTGGATCGGGAAAGTCAGTACCGAGGAGGATGTCAGGTTCGTCTCCGAGAACCTACAGTTGAGAACCTTGGCTTAGAACCAAAACGAAACCTTTCTAAGTGTGTTACAATCTCTAGAAGTAGACCCTAGTCATATTTTAGATTATTTAGTTAATCTACAAAAAATCGTCTAACGTCGCAATCTACGTTCGTTATTATTTTAATTAAAATAAGCCGGTTATTGATTAATTGAAAAAATGGCAATTACCGGTTAATTTGGCAAAACTTTGTATTTTTTCATAATTATATAAAACTAGATTTTTCTTAAATGAGAAGATGTGAATTTGTTTAAACAATACAAACTTATAATTTTACTAATTATTTAATGTGAGAAAAATGTTTTAATTTTCTATATCCAAAATAATTTCTTTTTAATATTTTACGAGTTTATCGACAAACCAACATCCCAGAAAAATAAATAAAATCTATTCTACGCAATACAGGATCGCAGCAAAGAAAATAGAAAACTGGGCTTATGTCCTTACAACCTTTACATAAATCGAATTTAAAAATAATAATAAAACTCAGGTGAATCCTGAACTCCAGGAAGCGGTCCATTCAGCAGGCCGAGGCCCTGCACCATAAATGCTAAAAAGCAGTACCAGTTCCAAAAATATAAATAATATATAAATATTAAAGAGTCTCAGATTTGGTCCAAAATATCACTTCGCATTCTAGCTAATGTCTCAACGTCCGGAGTGGCCGGTTTCGTTTGCATTTCGCTAGGGCCCATAGACCGAATTTGGTCATCGCCCGGAAAAAGGTAATCGAAAACCAAAACAACAAATCTTTTGCAAAAGCCGGTTTTGGAAATTAGAATTTTATAGAAATCCCTTTTTAAAATATTCTCTGAAAATTCGGGCAGCATCCCCTCTGTAATTCGGACAACCCAATACTGGAAGAAATGTCAAAAACACCAATAACTGTCCCAAACCAGGGACTCCAATTATACAACTACAAATATTCCAACCCAGAAATATTATTAAATCCGAAATCGAAACCGCAACAAAAGTATTATTAAACCCGAAATCTAAACTCGAAAATTCCGAAAACCCACAGAGCCAAAACCAACAGTAGAACTTATCGAAAACCAATATTCCAAACCACAGCACAAAACGTCAAGCCAGCACCATTCCGAGATGGACATCGAAAAACCCAAAATTATCTAAGCCGAATCCCTTAAGGATCGGGGACCGAATCATCATCGACATACTGAGAAGGGACACAGGGAACACGAGATATACCTTGGGTTGCTCGGCTAGAGCTCTCAAATACAATAACAGAATAGAAAACCACGTTCCCGCGAACTCGGGAAAGTCCCAACTTGCGGACAGCAGCAAAAGCACCGGAACAGCGCTGGACAGCGCTGTTGAACAACGGGGCGCACGCGGCTGAGCCGGGCGCGGACAGGGACGGGGTATGGCCGAAATTGCCGGAGAAAAATCGGCGGTAATCGGGCTAGGGCACGGCGGAGAACGGCCGAAAGGGGCGCTGGCCGGGCACGGGGCGGCCGGGGGCGCGCGACCTGGCTTGGCCGGAGCGGGGTCGGGGCTTGGGCGCCGAAGGAGGCGGCGCGGCGGCCGGTGCGGGGTCGGGCGCTGGGGTCGAGGGCTGCCGGGGGCGCGGCTGGGCGCCGGAGGAGGCGGGGCCGCAGGCTGGGCTGGGGTCGCCGGAGGCCGGCGGGAGGCGGGGCCGCGGTGACGGGCGCTCGAGCACGGACGGAAAGCTAGGGCACGGGTGAGCTCGGCAAGGCTCGGGTGCTGGGGGCTTTGGGAGGAATTTGAGAGAGAGAATGAAATGAGAGTGGGGAATGGAGGAATGGAGTGTTGGTGGTGATGGTGGTTTAAACAAAATAAGGAGAAAGGAGTTGTAAGGAGAGGAGGGAGTGGTGGAGGAATAATAGCAGGAGAGTAGAGTAGTAGGGTGCTGGCTTGGTCGTGGGAGACCAAGCCAGATGGGTTTAGTTTTATATTTTTTTATAACTAATATATAATAAATAATAAGGATTTAAAAGAGTTAAAAAGAATGGGGTCGGAACGGGATTGGGTTTCGGGAAACCGGGTTCGAACTCGGGGTCGGACTCCGGTCACGGGGTCGGGGACAGGGCCACAATAAAAAATCAACGATTATTTTAAAAATAATTTTCTTCTAATTTCGACTAATAATAATAATAATAATAATAATATAATAATAATATAATAATAAATAATAAAATAATAACAATAAACTAAAATTACACTACAGATCCAGTAATTCATTAATCCTAAAATTCTGGGTTTTACATGTGAGCATGTTAAGCAGCCGGGACATGTGAGCATGTTAGATAACTGGAACATGTAAGATAATTGAGACATGTGAGCATGTAAGATAACTGAGACATGTGAGCATGTAAGGTAACTGAGACATGTGAGCATGTAAGATACTATATAGAACGACAAATGATTAGATGACTTAGGAACTATTCCGAAACCCATGTTACAACCTGTAAACCAAACAAGGACCGAGATTGTAACCCTTCTCCTGAACAGAACTTTAGCATCTAATCATTTAGCGACAAAAGTATAGCATAAACAAAGATGTACTGAAAATAAATAAATTCGGACACTGCCTAGACAAAACTAGACTAGACTGGACTCCATACAATAGTCATGGCCAAGCAATGAGTACGGCTTTATACATTAGCTAACTAGGGTTGTCACAATCCTAATTACTAACAAATACAAGTTTGAGAAATCCAAGTCCAATTACCTGTCTGCTGCTACCTGAATGGTCCAAGCCAAAGGAGCAATGGTAATAGTGGATACATCGCCTAGGAGACAAATGTATCCTATAGTAGTGGTATATCGTCCGGGAGACAAATGTACCACTAAGACATATAATAATGGGTACATCGCCAAGGAGACAAATGTACCCGGTGCAACACTCGACGGTGCGCTGGAAGTGTGCTCATTATGACAGATAGCTCCAAATCCCATGTATATATATAATCCAAGACCAAAGGGGCAACATGTAACTGGGAAATCCTCATTGATCTAAGTAATCAAGCTAGTTGTTTAGTCTTAACATTTTCTTGTTGGATTTCGGGTGTGGCATTCCGCAGAATCCATCCTAGACATGAGATATGCAAGACTGGACAAAAGCAAGAATGTGCACCATAACCAGCCACAACAAGAAAATATAATAAGGAAGCTAGGAGTGCGCTACGACGACCCACTATAGGGAGTGCGCCATGACAGGCCACTATCATGTAAGCAAAGAAGGATATGTATCATGAGTGCACCACGACGGGCCACTATCTAGTAAGCAAAGAAGACATGTAAGAAGAGTGCGCCACGACGGGCCACTATCATGTAAGCAAAGAAGGCATGGCAACAATTATCATAGCTTGTAAGAAAGAATCAATCAAAAGACATATCATCGCATGTGGGAAAGAATAATTAATGCTAAGTACATTTCATAGAAAAATGATTGAACATATGCTAGTGTCAAGTGTATATAGGGTGTACAATCATTCTCTAACTATGCAAGATCATCTAATCATGTTAAGAAATCATTACAATCGAAGAAAATATCAAAAACGGACAAAAACAGACAGAAACGGACAAAAACAGACTAAAACGGCATAAAATGGCATACCGGCGGTATACAGCGGCATACCGGCGGTATACCGGCCTAAAGACAGAAACTTTCTGGTACAAAAATTGCATACCGTCGGTATACACCGGCATACTGGAGGTATACCATTTTTCAAACAGCAACAAAATTCAGATTTTTGCCAAAACTTGTTTCGGCCATAAAAACTTCGTTTTAAATCGAAATTTGGATTTTCAAAAGTCAAATTGTATAGAATTGAATTCCCTACAACATGAAACTATTAGATTCAAAAATTCAAGGATTTGATAGATCAATATGTCAAAATACTCCAAAAAAGAGGTTCTCGGGACACGGAAAACGGGTTCCGATTGCCACCAAACTCAAAATCCATGATATACAAACTAGGTAAGGGCCTTATATATGTATATGTGACCAAGATACATGATGTTAACACTAGTATCACTCTTGATACCAAGTTTTCTACTAAGTCAATATTGTGTTTGAACAGATAATCAGAACCTTGCTTAAACAAAATTTGGAAACATACATATATGCAAGAATCATAGGGAAAACATAGTTAACAAAATGAGTTTGGAAAAATTCTAAGCATTTAATACCAAGGAAAACAAAAACGATAACAAAACAATATGGTTCATGGATTTGGCAAGATGTACTTGCCTAGGTTAAGCTCCAAGCCTAATCTTCTACTCCTCCTCCTAGGGGGGTTAGACACCACACCCGAATTTTTTTAAAGTATTACGAAAACCAAAAAAATACGAAATACACTACAAAATGCATATTCGTATATAGATACCGATACTGTGAGACGAGTCTCATATCACATGTGCTTTATGTTCAAACTAACAATCGTGTACTTTACATATCGTGTTTGGATCCTTGTGTATTGATTTGGGGCGGAGGAGTAGAAGTAGTTATGTGATTAATTCCACTAGTGTATTCATGTACATGTCGATTATACATTCACGTATAATGGAGTTAACGTAGAATAATCATGTGCAATCTAAGCCAATCACATAAATGTTTTGTGCTTCAAATCACTTATATTTATTATAGTTTAAATGTTCTCTATGTTATTCATGTACTCAGTTTCCTTATATCTTCATGATGCTATTTCTCTACTTCTCTGTATTTCTTTTCCAACATGTCATGTATTTTATTCTATTGCGCGTTATATATTTTCTACCATGCACTGAAATTGTTTTTAAAGTTATGTACTTTGCTCCAATCCTGTCTGCATAACTATTTTTTAGTTAATGTCATGCCCCACACCCTAGACTTCATGATGACAAATCTTGATGTACTTTAGATCGTGAGTTGACCTCTGGAGAGCTCTAGGCCATATTCATTATCTAGATTATGTCTTATTTATCGGATACGTCTCCGATACATTACTTAAAATATATGTTCATTTGTAGGCTTAACTTGTTTCAGTATTATTGACATCTTTACTATTTCATATCTTCCTTAGTTGTTTGTGATGTAATTTGAGTACATTTATTATCATGGATCATCTAAATGTTGTAGATATTTATTGGGTACTTGTGTCACGACCGGTACCCGCTGCTAGGGGCACGTGTGCGTAACAACGTCCAGCCCTCACCGTAAAAACGGTATGGAACACTGTAGGTTTACTACTCCAACAACAGTTTATATAATATCAAAACCTGTCGAGAATATGGTCAACTCCGAACGGAGGACAAGCAATAATAATATATAAGTACTCAATCACAACTCTAAGATGATAAAGTAAAATACTGAATGATAAAGACAACACGATAATAAAAATATAACATGTTAAGTCCAAACACAAAGAATATACAAGTCCAAGTCCAAAGTCTCTAATACTAAACAAAATAATAACAGTCCCAAGAGTAGCTGGAGACAACGTCCAGTACAAAAAACCTACTCTATCTACAAGATAGGTGGTATCTCGCCCTGCGGTACTGCACCCTGCTGATCTAGGGTATCAGTCTCTAAGCCTACTACGTCCGGTGGGTCGTAATAAGTACAGTAATAGTCCTCCTCTACATCTGTAATAATTTTCAATATATCCGGTCAAGATGGAACGAGTACATAAATCTCATAACAGATCTCAAGATAGAATAAAAGCCATAAGACTGTAAATAGAGCATATACAATAAAATCGTGGAGTGTACATATATGTATTATGGCATGGTAAGCTGTAGAGCTAGACCTAGAACATAAAAGTAGAACTGATCATGGTATGTACACAAATCAGGGTAAGCCATCCATCCAATGTGTGTGAGTAGTAGTTTCAACTTGTGATCGGCTTGGGCACCTGTAAGTAACTGGCCTGGCTAGTCATAAGTGCGGTATATGACTAACACTGTTCGGGAATGCGAGATGGATTTGATCACAGGCATACGCTACTACTCCCCCACCCTCAACTGGTAGAATAGATCCAAACAGGATACGTCACTGCACGAAATTCTATGAGAAGGGAGCAAGTCTTCTCTAGAATCGGTGACCATATATTGCGCAAGAGCTACAAGGGAGCTTGCACAATACATCCCAAGCTAACAAGGAGTAACATCTCTTGTCAAGATCCAGGAATACCAATTCGTGAGAATCATGTGTCAGGAATAAGTATATCTACACTAAGTACATGAATCATAACAGTTATCATAAACTGGAAAAAGTTATCAGAGAATGCACTCGCCTATGATATGATATAATATGTCAACTGTATCCAATGCAGCGCCTTGAGGACCTACAGATAACAAGACATATCAATACTATATTTAAGAAGTAAAGTCAAATCAATTTAAATCCTATTAAGTCATTCTATGTCAAGACAAGTCTAGTTAGGTCAAACAGGGTCATAGGAAAACATTGGAAGTCAATCCAAATCAAACTAGGTCAAAGATTGACTTACAGTTGACTTTTGGTCAACGGGTCAACTCTGATCAACTCTAGGTCAACCCTAGGTCAATGGTGACTAACAGTGGACTTTTGGTCAACTGTTCAACTCTAATGGAATTTGGGACTAAATTGGGTAAAGTGTTGACCCATGGTTGACTTTTGGTCTAAAAAGTAAACCGTGGTCAAGCAAGGTCAAGACTAGGTCTAGGCGACTATTTCTAACCATTACCAACCCTTACAACCCATATCCAAGTCCATCTTGAACTCCGAAACCCATATCTTGGCCGTAGGCCAATATCTTAAATTTACCCTTTACAAAGGTAAATTTCTAACCTAGCCCAATACCAAGTTAGCCTACCTACGCTTGGTATTCCGACCCGTGCTTCCTAGGGTAGCTAGATACTACCATATCTAGACATTACCAACCGCTACACGGCTGATCCTAACCCATCTAACCCATGTTAGGGCGTACCCTAGTGTTTGGTTAATTACCTTGACCAATACCAAGGTAAACCCAAACCTAGTCTCTAACCATATCCAAAACCCATTCCCTCTCACCCCGATTTGATTTCCTACATTTCCTACCCCGTATCCGAGTAACTCTAATATTCCGATACCAAATTGGTATCCTAGATACCTCATTCTCTAGGATTTGGGTAAATTCCCAATCCTACACTACTACTAACACCACTACTATCACCATCACAACTCCTACTACTACCGCTCTTCTTTTCCTTCCCCTTCTCATTTTCCTTTTTCCTCCCTTCTCCTTATTCTTCTTTTTCTTCCATTCTCCTTATTCTTCTTTTTCTGCCCTTCTCTTTATTCTTCTCCTTCCCTTATCCTTATTCTCCTCTCTTCTCCTTCTCCTTATTCTCCTCCTCCTTCTTATCCTTTCCTTCTCCTCTCCTTCTGCTGCTCCTACTGCTATTGCTAACAGCTGCTGCTGCTATTGCTTAAGCTGCTGCTGCTACTGCTAACTGTGCTGCTGCTGCTGCTATTGCTTAAGCTGCTGCTGCTGCTATTGCTTAAGCTGCTGCTGCTGCTACTGCTAACTGCTGCTGCTACTGCAGTCTACTGCTGCTGTTGCTACTTCTTCTTCCTCCTCCTCTTCTCCTACCATTCTTCTTCTTCTATATATATATATATATATATATATATATATATATATATATATATATAGATATATATATATATATATATAACCCTCTATCAATACACTACTCCCTTCACTAATCCCATCCTCTAACACACACACACACACACACAAACACACACACTCAAACACCACTCTCATGACACCACCACCACCACCACCACTCTCCTCTACACACACACAAATATATATATATATATAATAGATATATATATATATATATATATATATATATATATATATATATATATATATATATAAAGGAAAACTCCTAACAAAATTCCTAAACTAGGTTTTAGGGAAACCTATAAAAGCTAAGGTCAACTTGTAGAGAATGATCTCCTCTACATTTGTTTCGAAGGAAATAATATAAATGAGGAATTTATGGGGGTTTAAAAGCATACCTAATTGTTGATCTTCTTGAAGAAGAAGGAACTCCAAAAAAAGAATGAAATGAAGAGAGAGAGAGGAGGGATGACTTAGGAGTGAAGTAAAGGAAGGGGGAAGTGGCCTACGTGTGGCCGGCCATGGGGGTCCTAATGGGTTTGGGTGGAGACCCATTAGGCCTCCACACCCATTAGACTTGGTTTGGTTTGGTTTGGATTTGGTTTGGTTCGGTTTGGTTTGGTTTGGTTTGGTTTAACTTCAAAATGACTAATTAAGCCTCTAAATGACTAGTTAAGCCATGGGAGTATGGTTTATGGTTTCTAGCCTAGTTAGGATGGCATGTGGGCCAAGCCCAGCTAGTATGTGGGTCCCACTAGTGTCCAGACTACCCGGGTCTCCAACTTAAGTCCAAATTGGATAAAATTTAAACTAAATCAACCAAATCCCTAAAAATCCTATAAAATCAAATAAAATTTCCAAAAATTATAAAACTTGGAAAATGACAAAAATCCCCTAATTCGAGAACTGGGGGTGACAAATCTACCCTCCTTTCAAGAATTTCGTCCTCGAAATTTAAACAACTCAATACATGCAAACAGAAACAGTAAACTTGAAAAGCATATACCTCATGGCTCGAAGAGATATGGAAATAGCTCCTGCATGTTGTCCTCTCTCTCCCAGGTAGACTCACCTGGAGAGTGGTGCCTCCATGCAACGCGAACCAGGAAATGACCTGGTTCCGGATCACCTTCTCTCTTCGGTCCAAGATCTCAACCGGCTTCTCTGGATAGCTGAGTGTCGATCCCACTTCGATCTCGGAGTGGTCCAAGACGTGACTGGGATCTGCCACGTACCGTCTCAGCTGCGACACGTGGAACACGTTGTGCACTCCCTCTAGTGCGGACGGTAACTCCAATCGGTAAGCCACTGCACCGACCCTGTCCAAGATACGGAAAGGTCCGATGTATCGTGGACTAAGCTTCCCGCCGCCACAAAAACGAATCGTGCCACGCGTCGGAGAAATTCGCAGAAACACAAGATCACCAACCTAGAACAAAACACAAGTCTTAAAGCTTGATCTAAAACAATCACAATCAAACTCAAATACCAGAAAAATCTAAACTATACCTCAAACTCCAACGGCCTCCGGTGGCTATCGGCCCAATGCCGCTGCCTATCCTGCGCCACCCGAAGTCTATCTCTGATAACCCTGACCTTCTCTGCAGCATCCACTACCATCTCAGGGCCAAGCAAAACCCTCTCCCCGACATCATCCCAAGACAAGGGAGTACGGCACCTCCGTCCGTATAGAGCATCGAAAGGTGACATCTCTATACTGGCTTGGTAGCTGTTGTTGTAAGCAAACTCTACCAAGTGAAGGTGGTCCTCCCAAGATCCCCCGAAGTCTAAGACACAGGTACGAAGCATATCCTCGAGGGTCTGAATCGTCCTCTCCGGCTGTCCGTCTGTCTGGGGGTGGTTTGCGGTACTGAACTTGAGCGATGTGCCCAAGCTAAGCTGTAAACTTCTCCAGAAGTGGGAAGTGAATCGGCTGTCCCGATCCGAGACTATACTCACTGGAACCCCGTGCAATCGGACTATCTGCCGCACGTACATCTCGGCCAGCCTCTCCGTAGACAAACCCACCTTGAAAGGCAAAAAGTGGGCCGATTTGGTCAATCGATCAACAATGACCCAAATCGTATCTTTCCCTCCTGGAGAGCACGGAAGTCCAGATACAAAGTCCATAGTGATATGCTCCCACTTCCACTCAAGAATGGGTAGTGGCTGGAGCAATCCACCGGGTCTCTGCCTCCTGACTTTCACCTGCTGGCATACTAAGCATCTAGAAACGAACTGAGCCACCTCGTATTTCACGCCATACCACCAAACATGCTGTCTCAAGTCTCTATACATCTTGTTGACTCCTGGATGCATAGAGTACTGAGAACGATGCACCTCCTGAAGAACCTCCTCCCGAAGTCCTCCGTTCGGCACGCACAATCTGGTACCATGCCTCAACGATCCATCTCCTGCTATAGAGAACTCATCCAACACCTGCCCGGACCTGCTCCCTGATGACCCTCAGAGCCTCATCCTCAAACTGAGCTGTCCTGACTCTGTCCATCAGCTCTGACTGCACCTGGAGACCCCACATCTGCTCCTCAAACCCAGGAACTATCACCTCTATGCCCAAGCTCTCCAGATCTGCCAGAAGGTGACGATCCATCGTCAAACACATGGCCACGGGATACCTGCTCAAAGGATCTGCAACCACGTTGGCCTTTCCCGGATGGTACTGTAAGGATATATCAAAATCCTTCATCAGCTCTAACCATCGCCTCTGCCTCATATTCAGCTCCTTCTGGGTAAATACGTACTTCAAGCTCTTGTGGTCAGTGTAAATCTCCACACGCTCTCCGTACAAATAGTGTTTTCACAGCTTCAAAGCAAATATGACCGCTGCCAACTCCAAATCATGAGTCGGGTAGTTTTCTTATGTGGTCGTAACTGCCTAGATGCATATGCAATCACCTTCCCGTGCTGCTGAAGTACACAACCCAAACCCGTCCTGAAGCGTCACTGTAGATCGTATAACCACCAGATCCAGATGGCAGCGTCAAGATAGGAGCTGTAGTCAACCTCTTCTTCAGCTCCTCAAAGGCGACTAGGCACTCCTCGGACCAAACAAACTCCTCGTCCTTCCTGGTAAGTCGGGTCATCGGCTGGACAATCCTAGAAAAGTCCTGCACGAACTTCCGGTAATAACTTGCCAGACCCAGAAAACTCTGAACCTCTGCTGAGCTTGGCGTAGACCAGGACTCCACTGCAGAAATCTTCTTCGGATTCACTGAAATTCCCTCACCAGAGACAACATAGCCTAGGAACTCCACGCGATCCAAGAAGAACTCGCACTTCGACAGCTTCCCATACAACTGCTCCCTCCTGAGAGTGTCCAACACAATCCTCAGGTGCTCCTCTGGCGTCTTCGAATAGATGAGAATGTCATCGATGAAGACCACCACGAACTTGTCAAGGTACTGATGGAATACCTTGTTCATCAAGTTCATGAATACCGCCGGGGCGTTGGTTAACCCAAACGGCATGACGGTATACTCATACTGGCCATAACGAGTCCGAAATGCAGTCTTCGGAATGTCATCCCACTTCACCTTCAGCTGATGGTACCCGGTACGCAAATCGATCTTCGAGAACACCCTCGCGCCGCTCAACTGGTCGAACAAGTCATCAATCCTTGGCAAAGGATACTTGTTCTTGATAGTAAGGTTGTTGAGCGCCCTGTAATCGATGCACATATGTACTGTACCATCGTTCTTCGGGACGAAAAGAACAGGCACGTCCCAAGGTGAAGAACTAGATCGGATAAAGCCCTTGTCCTGCAGCTCGTCGACCTGTTTCTTCAGCTCCGCTAACTCACTGTTGTTGATTCTATATACGTGCTGTGAGATAGGCTCAGCGCCCGGCACTAAGTCTATAGAGAACTCAACATCACGATCTGGCGGCATCCCAGGCAACTCCTCGAAAAAGACATCCAAGAACTCAGCAATAAGTGGATGTGGCAACACCGGCCCCGCCAACAAAGCTCCGCAGAATCCATCTCCTGGCTCCGTTGCACCTCGGGCGAACTCAAACTCTGGCTCTCCCGGTGGCCTGAACAGAATCCTGTCTCCTCTACAATCTATGCTAGCATGGTGCATGCTCAACCAGTCCATACCGAGTACCACATCGTAACTCGGAAGTAGCATTACGAGCAAACACGCACTCAGCTTCCGGCCTCTCAAAGAAACTCTCCATCCCTTGCAAACATTATTAACCAAGATGATGCCATTCCCAGTCATAATCTTGCAAGTCCTACCAAGATACTCAGATAATATTGTGCCTAAGAGCAAAAGAAACAGACACAAAACTGTGCGTAGCACCAGAATCAAACAAGGCCAAGCAGGAAAAGAATCGAGCAGAACAGAACCTGCGACAACATCTGCTATAGGCTCCATCTCCTTGGCTGCAAGGGCAAAAGCTCTATCCTGAACACCCTTCTGCTGGTGGTGCTGGACAAACTGCTACTGCTGGGTCGGAAGTGGACCCCGCTGCTGAATTACAGGCACTCTAGCTGGTGCCCTCGAAACAGGTGCCCTCTGAGCTGCTCCCGCAACACGGGGGTTCTTAGGACACTCCCGCATCTGATGCCCAGCGGCACCGCAAAAGAGGCACAAACCCAGCCTCCTCCTGCAGAACTCAAAGAGGTGACCAGGCTTTGCAGTAGTGGCACGGAGGATCATCCTGCCCCTGATGCTGCTGAACCCTCTGGACAGGTGCCTTGGCCTGCACCTACTGCTGATGATGCTGGAACGGCTGATGCTGAAGCTGAGGGCGCTTGGCATCCCCCGCGCTGCTACTGGCCCCTGAAAACAAATTATGATCCTTCTTGGGCTTCAAGCCCCACTCTCTCCACCTTCCGAGCCTCCGCATAGACCTCTGCATATGTCGCATAGAAGGAAGGGATCAGGATCTTGATATCCCATGTCAATCCCTCCCGGAAGCGCTCTGCTCGGATCACTGGGCCGCTCACCATGTACTCGGCGTATCGGCTCAGCCGGCCGAACTCTGCCGCATACTCCTCCACAGTCATACTGCCCTGCTGCAGGTTCTGAAACTGCCGCACTAGGTCGATCTTGTCTGTGGGAGAAAAGAACTTCTCTCTGAACAGGGCCCAAAACTCAGCCCAAGTGTGGCCCTTTCCTGCAAGAGCCGGCTCATTCCAGAACCATGTCCGGGCAACATCTAATAACTGCAAGCCAACCGCCTCGACCTTCAGGTCGTCTGCCAGGCGGGAGGCCCTCATCTGACGCTCGATATCCTCGAGCCAGTCATCAGTATATACAATGCCCTCGGTCCCTCTGAAATCCTTCGGACCCATCTTCTTGAAAGCCTGGATGTTTTCGGGCTTCTGCTGCTGCACCTTGCGCTGTGGAGCCCCACGCTCCACCGTAGCCAGGGCCAACCTATAGGCATCCTCATGCCCTGGCGCATGGCCTCAGTCTGTCTCATCTGTGCCTCGTGCTGGGGCCCGCTGGGACTCCAGCACCTGCTGAAAGAATGTGAGCATCCCCCATGTCTGTAGGCAGAGGAGGCAACTGAGGAATAGCTCCCACCACCGGCGGAGGAGTCCCCTGCTGAGGAGGAGGAGGAACGGCCCTGATAACTCCTGTCGTAGCCCCCGGCACTGCAGGAAGAGCACCCGCAGTGACCCCAGGGACAGTCATCGAGAGCGCTGGAGGAGTACCCCCCGAGAGCCCCTACTGAAGTCCCAACTGCAGGGGAAGTGACTGGAGCTTGTCCGACAGAGGTAGCAGACCTCTCCGTCTCCCCGTGCTCCTCACCGGGAGAATGAGTCATAACCATCCTGGAGACAGATTGAAAAGAAGATATCAATATGGCACAAGGAGGACTATATCAAAGGAGGACAGCTAGAATACATTAAATCAATATCAAAGACGGTAAGCAAGATAAGCAAGAAAATATCCTACTGTGATTGAGTACTCTTAGCCTACCACCTCCTATATGTAACACAGGCTCGTAGTCAACACTCTAGGACGAGCGTCGCCATGACATCGCACTAATTGCGACTTCAAGACATGCGTGGGCCCCACTAAAAATGTGTCACGACCTGTACCCGATTCTAGGGGCACGTGTGCGTAACAACGCCCAGCCCTCACCGTAAAAACGACATGGAACGCTGTAGGTTTACTACTCTAACAACAGTTTATATAATATCAAAACCTGTCGAGAATATGGTCAACTCCGAACAGAGGACAAGCAATGATAATATATAAGTACTCAATCACAACTCTAAGATGATAAAGTAAAATACTGAATGATAAAGACAACACGACAATAAAATATAACATGTTAAGTCCAAACACAAAGAATATACAAGTCCAAGTCCAAAGTCTCTAATACTAACAAAATAATAACAATCCTAAGAGTAACTGGAGACAAGGTCCAGTACAAAAACATACTCTATCTACAGGATAGGTGGTATCTCGCCCTGCGGTACTGCACCCTGCTGATCTAGGGTATCAGTCTCTAAGCCTACTACGTCCGGGGGTCGTAGTAAGTGCGGTAATAGTCCTCCTCTGCATCTGTAATAATTTTCAACATATCCGGTCAGGATGGAACGAGTACATAAATCTCAAACAGATCTCAAGATAGAATAAAAGCCATAAGATTGTAAATATAGCATATACAATAAAATCATGGAGTGTACATATATGTATCATGACATGGTAAGCTGTAGAGCTAGAGCTAGAACAGGAAAGTAGAACTGATCATGGTATGTACAAATCAGGGTAAGCCATCTATCCAATGTGTGTGAGTAGTAGTTTCAACTTGTGATCGGCTTGGGCACCTGTAAGTAACTGGCCTGGCTAGTCATAAGTGCGGTATATGACTAACACTGTTTGGGAATGCGAGATGGATTTGATCACAGGCATACGCTACTACTCCCCCACCCTAACTGATAGAATGGATCCAAACAGGACACGTCACTGCACGAGATTCTATGAGAAAGGAGCAAGACTTCTCTAGAATCGGTGACCATATATTGCGCAAGAGCTACAAGGGAGCTTGCACAATACATCCCAAGCTAACAAGGAGTAACATCTTGTCAAGATCCAGGAATACCAATCCGTGAGAAACATGTGTCAGGAATAAGTATATCTACACTAAGTACATGAATCATAATAGTTATCATAAACTGGAAAAAGTTATCAGAGAATGCACTTGCCTGTGATATGATATAATATGTCAACTGTATCCAATGCAGCACCTCGAGGACCTATAGATAACAAGACGTATCAATACTATATTTAGGAAGTAAAGTCAAATGAATTTAAATCCTATTAAGTCATTCTAGGTCAAGACAAGTCTAGTTAGGTCAAACATGGTCATAGGAAAACACTGGAAGTCAATCCAAATCAAACTAGGTCAAAGGTTGACTTACAGTTGACTTTTGGTCAACGGTCAACTCTGGTCAACTCTAGGTCAACCCTAGGTCAATGGTGACAAACAGTGGACTTTTGGTCAACTGTTCAACTCTAATAAAATTTGGGACTAAATTGGTTAAAGTTTTGATCCATGGTTGACTTTTGGTCTAAAAAGTCAACCATGGTCAACCAAGGTCAAGACTAGGTCTAGGCGACTATTTCTAACCATTACCAATCCTTACAACCCATATCCAAGTCCATCTTGAACTCTGAAACCCATATCTTGGCCGTAGGCCAATACCTTAAATTTACCCTTTACAAAGGTAAATTTCTAACCTAGCCCAATACCAAGTTAGCCTACCTACGCTTGTTATTTCGACCCGTGCTTCCTAGGTAGCTAGATACTACTGTATCTAGACATTACCAACCGCTACACGGCCGAACCTAACCCATCTAACCCATGTTAAGGAGTACCCTAGTGTTTGGTCAATTACCTTGACCAATACCAAGGTAAACCCAAACCTAGTCTCTAACCATATCCAAAACCCATTCCCTCTCACCCCGATTTGATTTCCTACATTTCCTACCCTGTATCCTAGTAACTCTAGTATTCTGATACCAAATTGGTATCCTAGATACCTCATTATCTAGGATTTGGGTAACTTCCCAATCCTACACTACTACTAACACCACTACTATCACCATTACAACTCCTACTACTACCACTCTTCTTTCCCTTCTCCTTCTCCTTCTCCTTTTTCCTCCCCTTCTCCTTATTCATTCTTTTTCTTCCCTTCTCCTTATTCTTCTTTTTCTTCCCTTCTCCTTATTCTTCTCCTTCCCTTATCCTTCCTTCTCATTCTCCTTATTCTCCTCCTCCTCCTTATTCTCCTCCTCCTCCTTATCCTTTCCTTCTCCTCTCCTTCTACTGCTGCTCCTACTGCTATTGCTAACTGCTGCTGCTGCCTATTGCTTAAGCTGCTGCTGCTGCTACTGCTAACTGCTGCTGCTGTTACTGCAGTAGCTGCTGCTACTACTGCAGTCTACTGCTGCTGTTGCTACTTCTTCTTCCTCCTCTTCTCCTACCACTTCTTCTTCTATAATATATATATACCCTCTATCAATACACTACTCCCTTCACTAATCCCATCCTCTAACACACACACACTCACATACACACTCTCACACACTCTCATGACGACACCACCACCACTCCTCCTCTACACCACACACACACACACACACAATCCATACATACATATATATATATATATATACTATATCTATATATATATATATATATATATATAATATATATATATATATATATATGAGGAGAGTGGTAATATAATATATATATAGATATATATATATATATATATATATATATATATATATATATATATATATATATATATATATATGAGGAGAGATATTGCACCAAGGCTTATTGCAACATTTAATCTCAACCGTACAATCTATGTGATCATGTGGTTATAAAGCATGATGACATCATGGTGATATATGTCCCAAAAGTGGTTGTCATGTCACCATGATGTCATCATGCTTTTATAACCACATGATCACATGGATTGTACGGTTGAGATTAAATGGTACAATAATGATGCAATAAGCCTTGGTGCAATATCCCTCCCCTATATATATATATATATATATATATATATATATATATATATATATATATATATATATATATATATATATAACAATAATGATGCAATAAGCCTTGGTGCAATATCCCTCCCTATATATATATATATATATATATATATATATATATATATATATATATATATATAAGGGACAACCCTTAATAAAATTCCTAAACTAGGTTTTAGGGAAACCTATAAAAGCTAAGGTCAACTTGTAGAGAATGGTCTCCTCTACATTTTTTGTGAAGGAAATAAATATAAATGAGGAATTTATGGGGGGTTTAAGAGCATACCTAATTGTTGATCTTCTTGAAGAAGAAGGAACTCCAAAAAAAAAGAATGAAATGAAGAGAGAGAGAGAGGGATGACTTAAGAGTGAAGTAAAGGGAGGGGGAAGTGGCCTATGTGTGGCCGGCCATGGGGGTCCTAATGGGTTTGGGTGGAGACCCATTAGGCCTCCACACCCATTAGACTTGGTTTGGTTTGGTTTGAATTTGGTTTGGTTCGGTTTGGTTTGGTTTAACTTCAAAATGACTAATTAAGCCTCTAAATGACTAGTTAAGCCATGGGAGTATGGTTTATGGTTTCTAGCCTAGTTAGGATGGCATGTGGGCCAAGCCCAGCTAGTATGTGGGTCCCACAAGTGTCTAGACTACCCGGGTCTTCAACTTAAGTCCAAATTGGATAAAATTCAAACTAAATCAACCAAATCCCTAAAAATCCTATTAAATCAAATAAAATTTCCAAAAATTATAAACTTGAAAAATGACAAAAACATCCCTAATTCGAGAACTGGGGGTGACAACTTGACAGCATTCTACCGCCGATACTGTGGCATAGGTTGGGCGTGGCCCACGCGCTCGTGCCCGAATATCCGTGTACGGGTCGTGACACTCATCGACCCACCAATGTCCCCAGCTTTCTGATAGAGAACTCAAAAGCAGCAGCGCCTAAAGCTTATCAGCAATCACCATCTTTATCGAGACAGATGATTGATGATACCCTAAACCTTTTTCAGGTGTTGTCTTGCTGGAGAACCCTTCTTGTACTCGAGTTGATGAGTTGGTGAATAAGAAATGCCTAGTCGCCAATCATCTTCCTTTCATACAACGAAAGCAGCTTCTCCCATAATGCTTATGCAGAACTCTACATGGGCACATTGTGAAATTCCGAATCGTCTAGCCATTGACGGATGAATCCAAGGGCCTTCCGATCTAGTCGTTTCCAGTCTTTAACAGCTTTGTCTGATGGTTTTGAGCTGTCGCCCTCCAATGGACCATTCAAGTCTTTGTACCAGAATAGATCCTCCATTATTGGCTTCCAAATCATCCAGAGGGTGACATACGAGTGTTTATTTGCTCCGTAGACATTGTTTTCATAACCCTAAAAGCTCTGATATCAAATTTTAGGAATCGAACACGTCCTATAAGCGCTTAGATATCGTGTCTAAGACGTCACAACAAAACTTAGGCCAACCCACCTGAAGTAACCAACCTCCGTCTAACAACACCAAGCACAAATAAAGACAAGTGTAAGACGGTGACTATATCACCTGGACAAATTATAATCTATATAACTCAGATAAAATTATAAGATTGACAAAAACCAATGTTGAACGCATTGTCCTAATAGGTTTAACCCTCTCATGACAATCAAGAAGAAACGACAATGATTATAATGAAATCACTCACCAATCCTTAGCAATCTTTCTAGCCAAAGTTGACGACTCCTCGATCATATCTCCTTATTCGTTATGTCTTGTATAGCGAAGTCTTAAGAACAAAGTGCAGACTTTCTCTTAGATCTCATGTGTGTTAGCCCAATAATTATATCATGTTTTTTAATATGGCTAATCAATTAAGTTTAACATAATAACATCACTAATATTCATGTAATCACTATCATGTTGCTACTTCAACTTAGTATTGTCCTAAATGTTCTACATCATATTGCTATGCTAGTATCATATTATTTTGTTCGTCTAACATGTTCTTGTAGACATGCAGTAAGCATGATCAAGCTTTGTCAAACCAGGACATATGCAATAAAGAATTATTGATGGACTAAAGACGGCGTTATACAAGAAGATTTTTTTGAACCGTCTAACGACCTATCCGGGGCCTCGCATCGGGAAAGGTATTCAGATTTCCATATCTGTTTATCTTTGGACGACCGCCGTCAAGGAAAAAGGCGTCTTGAAGTCTGCTCAAATATTTGAAGAAAAGCGTCATCAAAGGGCTCTTGGTTTTCCTATTTTATCAATGTATTTTTCACATTTATTGAGTCTAGGAATACGATGTACACTGCATCGTACTGACAAATAGGCTACCCAATAAACATTTTCAAAATACCCTTTCATTTTGAAAACAAGCCTACTTACAAAAGTCCAAACTACTTCCTAACTGTTTGACTTTTCAAAAAGCCCGAAAACCAATTTGTAAAACCCTAACAGAACCCTAGCAGAACTCGGCCCGAGTTCGGCCCGAATTCGGCCAGAGTTCGGTTAGTGAACGTCGCTTTTTAAACTTGGTCTTCCCGCAGTTACGGATCCCAACGAGATTTTCTCATAGAGTTCTGCCCGAATTCTGCCCGTATTCTGTCAGAATTCTGCCTTTGGAAAAACTATAAATAGAGAAGGATTTCGATCATTTCAATTCACTCATACACCAATTCACTTTCATATCTCTTCTCTATAAGCCTACTACTTCTTCCAAAGTATTCTGAGCTATTCATTTTCAAATCCCAAGCCAGTTACAATCCTCTAGTCGATTTGCAGTGCGGTACGGTCTAGAAGTTTCAGAGTGATTGTAATCAGAGGCTTGATTGAAGAAAGACTCTTCACAATTGAAGTTGGTCGAGTACTTCGGATTAAAGCTCGCGTTGTAGAAGTTGCAAGAACTTCGGATGAAAACTTGTAGTGATTTTCCATAGTGGATTCAACTGGAAGCTAGAGTTCTTCCGACTGGACTAGTACTCACAAGAGAAAAACCAGTATACATCCTTGTGTTTGCGTTTGCTCTCTGCTATCTATTTTCATTTACGTATCCGTGATATATATATTATCTGTGTTCTTGTTACTAACATTTTTTAAATAGTTAATTTCCGATGCCTACTCTATTCACCCCCCTCTCTAGAGTATTGCGCTTTACAACTCGTTTCTACAGTCGGTCCTACAATGTGGACGAGCACCCCGAATCTTAACTTTTTGTTATACCTTGTGTCTCCACCCTCAACCCATATACGTATGATGAGAAAAATTCTATTATAGGTCATAATAGGATTACCTAATTAGGAAACCCTAAAATAGGAACAACTACTCATATTCTATACTGGACTCCAACATTAGGATCATTCTTCCTTTGATAATTAACAAGACATGGAAAGTACCATTTTAGGTGCGACTTGGAGCATCGATGATGATCTTCTTGCTTTGGAGTAGTGCGACAAACTTCCTAAAAAATATAAGTTCGATATGGCTGAACTGTGGATACAGATGCATAAATTCCACCGAATATCTTTCTACCGCTGCTGTTATCGCGTTGCAAGTATGATTGGAGCTCCAAAACCAATTCATTTAGGGCCTGTTTGGTAAACAGGAATTGGGACTGGATTTAGAAATCCTTCAGGAAGTGGAGCCAAATCCATGGCTTCCATTGTTTGGTTCAACGAATAGAGAATTGGAAAGCAACTGCAGATCAGAATTTCCAGTTCCTGTCCCCCCATTGTCCCCTCCCCAAATCCATATATCCACTTCCTCCCAAATCTTTAGGATGTGGGTTGGAATGAAAAATTAACAGTTCATCCACAGAGGAAAAAAAAATTACAGAAGGAAATTAATAGTTCATCCACTGTCTACCAAAAAATTACAGAAGGAAAAAATTACTCACTGATCTACGACGCCTCCGGCAGTGAATCTCCATCGACGGCCGCCGGGGTGTCGAGGTTGTATGGGCCCGACGGCGGCAAGAGATCCAAAGAGGTCGGTGGCGTCGGGATCCGGAGCTCCGGTGGCAGGTTCGGGAGAAAACGGAGGAGGAGGAGGAGGGTTAGGGGCGGAGGCACAAGCAGCGCCGGTGGCCGGAGGGTTTGGGGGGGCGGAGGAAGGAGCCAGGGTTTTGTTCTGTTTTTTTTTTTTTTTTTTTTTTTAAGAAGGGTCGGTTGTCCAGAACCAGGAGAGAGAGAGATATATATATGTAATGTTATATACTTAGTTTTATAATAATCGGATCATTCATTAGTTAGCTAATTAACTCATTCCAATTTATAAATTAATATATGTATTAGATGATAAGTTACTAATTAATTAAAAATTCAATTAAATTTGAGTTGATAAATTAGTAATTAATAATTAAATTTATCAAACTAATTATTTAATTTATTAAATTATTATGTGAATTAATTATACTCTTTCACTTTTCGATTTTTACTTTCCTATCTCAACCAAACACATTTGTTTGATTTTTCACTTCCCACTTCTCTTCTTACTTTCCATCCCAACCAAACACATTTGTCCTTAATAGGGGGACAAGAAATACATGAATTCCTATTCTTGTTTTCTTCATGAAAGTCTAAATCCAAATCCAAATCCACTTCATGTTTACCAAACAGCCCCTTACAGAAAGGGAAGAAGTGGAAGACATGTGCTAGAGTAAAGGTACTCCTCGACATTAAAAGACTTCTACTCAAATATATTTCGGTTAACTTTGATGGCAGATTTGGTGGTAATATTAAACTGAAATATGAGAGGCTACCAAGATTTTGCTATTTCTGTGCTCGGATTGAAATGTTATTTGTCATCCAAAAAAGTTGGGTGATGCCATCTTCCATTATGTGACATATGACTATTGACATAGCAAAGTTTAACATTAAAATTAAAAATAACACTAATATTAACACTAAATTTTTTGGGTTAATTAATTTTTTGTCACATATCAGATGTTACATAATGGAAGATGACATCATCTAATTTTTTTGGAGATAAATAGCATATTTGTTCAGAGAATTTTCTCTCTCCGTACAAAAATTATTGAGAAAAAAATATTAACGAACTAATATTTCACTAACTCTATTAGGATCCTTTCGGTTGTCCTAACCTACTTGAAAGGGGGCACGCTTTATGTGGATTTTCGAAAGCGAACTTAGTTATTCTGTTTGGTCTAGAAGGGAGAGAAGGAATTTTTTTTTTTGGATAAATGCTAAATTTACCACCAAATGCCTACAACCTTCTTATAACCACTCTCTTCTCCTGCTAACATGTGTACCACCGGGTCTCACTCTCCTCCCTGTCCTCCAATTAATAAATGTCACGTAGACGATTGTAAAGCTTACAGCCAATAATGATTGTATGTATCAAAAATTTTATTTGGCTCCCAAAAATTTGGGTGATACCATCTCCCATATGTGGAATATGACATGATGACATGACAGCCGACATGGCAAATTAAACATTAAAATTAAAATTAAAATTAAAATTAAAATTAATATCAAATTAACAAGAACATTAATATTAATATTAAAATTATTATTAACATTAAAATTAATATTAACATTAAATTAAAATTAGTATTGACATTAAAATTAATATTCAAATCAAATTAACATGAATATTAATATTAATATTAATATTAATATTAACATTAATTAACATTAACATTAACATTAATTTTAATATTAACATTAAAAGTAATATTAACATTAAATTAAAATTAATATTAGCATTAATATTAATAATAATTTTTTGGATAATTAAATTTTTGGGTTAAAAAATGACATATTATATGTTACATAATAGAAGATAATATTACCAAAATTTTTGAAAGTTAAATAACATAATTATGTATGTATAGCATTATTATTATTATTATCATTATTATTATTATTTGACCGGTGACCGCTTCCTGTATCTCCCATCTCCTTCACATTTCACTTTCCCAATTTTTTTTCTGGAAGTTCTCTCAAGTGGTGAAGTGAAAAGGAGTTCCTTCGCGTCGACGCCCTCCTAACGGCCATCCCTTCCAACCGTCTCTCCCGCCATTCCTAGAGCACCGTAAGCAAAAGAAAAAGGGGGTATTTTTTTCCTGTGATAATTTTCAATTTCTGAAGTTTTCAATCTTTCTCCACAGTAGCACAATTGATCTAGAATATTCTCCTTCACCATCAATGGCGAGCCAGCAGCAGCAGCTGATGCTGAAGCTTCTCATAGACAATAGCTCTGACAAGGTTCTGTTCGCGGAGGCCGGCAAGGACGTGGTGGACTTCCTCTTCAGCCTCCTGTCCATCCCCGTCGGGACGGTCGTCAAGCTCCTGGCCACGGAGGGGATGCCCATGGTCGGCTGCATCGGGAACCTCTACAAGAGCGTGGAGCGTCTCGACGACAGCTGCCTCCAGTCCGGACACGCGAGGACGATGCTGCTCAACCCCACCCTGCCGTCGGCCGCTTCAATTACGAAGAACACTCTCTCGCTCACCGGCGCAAGCCCCGGCGGCGGCGCCCTCCCGGCTGCCCCTGCAGTCAAATTCTACAGGTGCACCAATATCAGCAGCAGCAGCAACACCTTCGGCGGCAGCCACTTCAGCTATGTCCATGGGCCAGTTGGGACTACTAACTGCGGAACTTATACCAGTTGCTGTGGGACTACTTGCCCGGTCTGCCGCAAAGAAATGCGCACGGAGATGACGCGTGTCCAGAGCGACAGTGTGAAGGAAGTGGCCTCCGCCGCCGCTGTGAGTGCTGGTGAAGCCGGATTCGTGAAGGGCGTGGTGACCTATACTGTCACAGACGATCTCAGCGTCACGAAGCTGTCGTCGATCTCTAGCATCACAATGCTTACCAAGCACAACGTCAGGGATTTAGGTTCGCTGGAGGAGCGAGTGGTGAAGATAGGAATGAAAGAGGTACGTTAACTGCTATATTTAGACACAGCACAGACACGACACACGATGATAGAGGAGGCCCATGCGATACTGCTTGTATTTAGACCCAATGCACGGACACAAAGGACGACTCAATATGGACACTGCATCGACACAACCGTCTATTTTGATGTGTCCTAGTATGCATGTTTTGTGATACTTGCGCCCAATATGGCACAATGATGCCTCAGCCTCTGGACCAGCCTAGGGGTAAGTTCGACAAGATTTCGAACTTGGACAATCTTCCTCAAAGGTACCCTCTCATCCAACGTGACTCGCAAGAGGTCGGGTTTGCGTGTGACCCCAGGACCAGCTCACAATTAAGGTCCAGGTACGACCAAAATTAGTTTCGACTGGGACATCCCAACCCCCAGCTCTTTTTTTAAGCTCAATTTCTTGGATTAATCTGATGTACTGTTTTATTTTGGTGTTAGTTGTCCAATTAATCTGATGTACTGTTTAATTTTGGAGGTAATTGTCGAATGGTGCCTAAGGAATGTCATGTTCGCCGTTTTGATGATTTAATTTTTGTGTGTTAATTTGGTAGTTAAGTTTTGTATTTTGATTTAAAAAGTCTCAAGTAGATTTCGTTGGTACTTTTGTATGAAAATTGTTTAAAATGGACATGTGGTGGTTACATGTCTTATTTTTAGTATTTTTTTGTTGTTGAAGTTTTTGTTATTGGATTATCATTTTCAGAAGAATATTGGTGTTCGAAAAATTCTAAATAAATAAATAGCTTTTGTCGAGTATAAAATGATGACTCTACAATCAATCATGGCCGACGTAGTAGTTGGTCAGACAAAAATAATCCTGAAAAAATAAGGCACGTAATTATCACATGTCCAAACGGAATCTATTTTAGACATTCTTTAAATCAAAATGTAAAGCTTAGATATCAAATTAACCAAAAGAATTCAATCACCTAAGACCACGACATTCTTATGCACCCTTTGGACAATTAACTTTTCATTAATAGGGTTTGGAGATTCTGAAAGCTTCCCTCCAGTCGAAGATGGTGCTCACCGACGTTTTCATTGGTGATAAAAAAGGGAGGAACAACACCAGCTGATAGAAATAGTAAGGGAAGGAGGAGCAGTTTGGTGATCCACCTGAGCAGCAGTTTGGTGATCCACCTCAAGGATTGTATTTATACTCTTCAGTTTCAGTTGAACTTGTGTTTCTTTTATTGTTGCTAGTAAGGGTACTTTTTATCTGTAAATTTGAAGATGGCACTAGCTATGGAGTATATTTGGCACTTTTGAGCAAGTTCTTTGCGTATCGAGAATCATAAGAAAAATTGGTTTTACCAGATTTTCAAATCTTAGCCCACTAACCTCATTATGTTTGCGCCTTGCGGTCCGCGGTCACAAGATTCCGAGAACTTTTTCAACTTCCCGCCTATAACTTGGGTATTCTCTTCCCGTAGAAAGCCACCAGAACGGACTCATGCGACGATTCAACTTGCTTGTACCGAACCACCTTTTTCAACAAGCTACTTTTGACTGATTCATCGTGACAACTTTATCCGGTGCGGAGTTGCTTATCGACATCACAAATGTCTCCCAGCTTTCCGGCAGAGAATGCAAAAGCAGCAGGGCCTAAAGCTTATCATCAATCACCATCTTTATCGTAGACAAATGATTGATGGTACCATAAACCTCGTTCAGATGTTGTGTTGCTAGGGCACCCTCCGTATACTTCGAGTTGATGAGTTGACGAATAAGAAATGCCTAGTTGCCAGTCATCTTCCTTTCATACAACAAATGCAGCTTTTTCCATAATGCTTATGCAGAACTCTACATGGACACATGGTGAAATACCGAATCGCTCAACCATTGACGGATGAATCCAACGGCCTTTCGATCTAGTCGTTTTCAGTCTTTAACATCTTTATATGATGACTTTGAGCTGTCACCCTCCAATGGACCATTCAATTCTTTGCACCAGAATAGATTTTCCATCATTGGCTTCCAAATCGTCTAGTTCCCTTGGGACGGTGACAAATGAGTGTTCATCTGCTCCGTAGACATTGTTGTTATAACCCCAAAAGCTCTGATACCAGATGTTAGGAATCGAACACGTCCTACAAGCGCTTATATATCGCGTCTGAGACGTCGCAGCGAAAACTTATGCCAATCCACCTGAAATAATCAACTTCCCTTTAACGAACACCAAGTACAAATAAATACAAGTATAAGGTGGTGACTACATCACCTGGACAAATCCCAATATATATAACTCAGATGAAACTATAAGATTGACAAAAATCAATGTTGAACGGTTTGTCCTAATAGGTTTAACCCTCTCACCACACTCAAGAAGAAACGACAATAATTACAATGAAATCACTCACCAATCCTTAGCAATCTCCCTAACCGAAGTTGACAACTCCTCGATCATGTCTTCTTATTCGTTCTGTCTTGTATGGCGAAGCCCTAAAAGCGAAGTGCGGACTTTCTTTTAGATCTCCTATAGACCAGTACCCTGAATCTTAACTTTTTGTTATATCTTGTGCCTCCACCCTCAACTATATATATATATATATATATATTTTTTTTTTGAAAGAAGGTAATTGTGGCGAACGCTCCCACCGGGAATCGATCTCCTGACCACTCGGGCCGCATGCATCTCTCTTAACCACTAGGCTAGAGGTCATTCGCTATATATATATATATATATATATATATATATATATATATATATATAGTTGAGGGTGGAGGCACAAGATATAACAAAAAGTTAAGATTATATATATATATATATATATATATATATATATATATATATATATATATATATAGAGGAAGGAGCAAGATCCCCACATTTTTTGCATCCCCATGCATCCCCCATATTTGCACCGTTGGATGGTGCTTTAAGTCATCTAATCTTAACCGTTGATTTACCAATGGTTAAGATTAGATGACTTAAAACACATCCAACGGATGTGAACATGGGGATGCATGGGGATGCAAAAATTGTGGGGATGCCTATCCTTCCTCATATATATATATATATATATATATATATATATATATATATATATATATATAATGAGAAAATTCTATTATAGGTCATAATAGGATTACCTAAATAGGAAACCCTAAAATAGGAACAACTACTCCTATTCTACACTGGACTCCAACATTAGGATCATTCCTAGTTTCCTTTGGTAATCAACAAGACATGGAACGTAACATTTTAGATGCGGCTTGGGGCATCGATGATGATCTTCTTGCTTTGGAGTAGTGCGACAAACTTCCTGAAAAATATAAAGTTTGATATGGCTGAACTGTGGATACAGGTGCATAACGTTCCATCGAATATTTTTCTACCGCTTCGGTTACCGCATTGCAAGTATGATTGGAGCTCCAAAACCAATTCATTTACAGGAAGATAAGAAGTGGAAGACATGCTAGAGTAAAGGTACTAATCGACATTACAAGGCCTCTACTCAAATGTATTTCGGTTAACTTTGATGACAAATCTGGTAGTAATATTAAACTGAAATATGAGAGGCCACCAAGATTTTGCTATTTTTGTGCTCGATTGAAATGCTATATGTCTTCCAAAAAGATGATGCCATCTCCTATTATATGATATATGACATGATTGTTGATATAGCAAAATTTAACATTAAAATTAATATTACAATTAACATTAACATTAAAATAATATTTATATTAATATTAAGATTACCACTAATATTGACACTAATTTTTTTGGGGTAATTAATTTTTTTATGTCATCTGACGGGTCCTAAGATGACGGTTAGAGCGTTAAGCACAGTCTCCCTCGATAAGGGAGTTGTGTCCACGCCAATTCCTCCATTTAAGACTTCCTCGTCGCCGACAGACCCATTGCTGGCTACAATACAAATACTAGCACACCAGCTTCTTTTCTTTTTTATCTAAGAAGTGAAAGAGGGGGAGAATTCTCATGCTCTTTCCCCCGAGTCCGGGCCATCCACTGCTCAGGCTCGTCAACACCGAACCTATGGGTGCAACTACAAAGATTTGTCCTGGTTCGCCTAGTCCAGTTTTCTACGACATCGGGGTTTTGGAGACCCACGTTCTACCGAACTGAACTAAGAGAGCTTTCTTACGACAGGAGAGAAATAAAGAACTCGGTTCCCTGATCTCGGACACACAAGGCTGTGGCGCGGGCCCGTGTTCTTAACTCGCGTGCGTAGGCACGCATGTACTTTAACCGCGCACGAGCGCACATACACACGCACGGGCGCACGCGAACTATGTCGCGGACGCGCGCGCGAAGAACGGAGTCGGTAAAGATCAAATCTGTTTATCAAAGTGCTTCTCTGATTGCTCAAGACATCTCTTTTCAACCGAGGAAGAAGAAAAGATCATTTCGTTCCATTTTTAGTAAACTATTGAAGGATATTCCTAGAAGGCCAAAGAAAAGAGCAACTCACGAATGGCTTGATCTTCAACCAGGGAGGCCACTTTTCTCTTTAGAGGAGTGACAGAAAGGTGGGGAGCCAAATCAATGTTTAGATCACATATAAGCTTTCTACTCCTCTCATGCTTAATATCCTACTTATAAATTCTTCCTTAGTTTGACAACTGATAGTTGACCGGAAGTCAGATGACTGCCCAAACTCCTGACCCCTGAGCTCTTTCTGTCTTTTGGCCCCTTCTTTCTCATGGATGTTGTAATTGCTTTTCTGTTGGATTGATTGGGAGAGTTGCTGTTGATGTCCTAGAGTAGCGAAACTACAAGTGAAGGGGCGCTATCCGGAACCCTTAAGGTCGGGGACAATCTGCTTTTATTGGGCCTTGCACGCAGACATGCTAACTTGTGGAGAGGCCATGTCTCAATCTCATACGTGCGAAAGATGCGGGAGACGGGATCCTATGGGGATTCCCCTTGGTCTAATTCCACGACGGAGAGTCGGCGTGGCGTAAAGTGAAGATTGGGCGCGGGTGTTCTATGTCGCGGGTGGGTGCCCGCGCGTGGGTATGTGCGTGTGTGTTCTATGTCGCGGACGGACGCGTATGCGCTCGCGCGCGACTAAAGAACACGTGTGTGCATACGCGCCGGTGCGCGTCTATAGAGCATGCGTGCGTACGCACGCGGTATAAGACTGTTAGGGCTGCAAACGAGCCAAGCCGAGCCACGCTTTTGTAAGCTTGAGCTTGGCTTGACTAGAATTAATCGAGCTCAAGCTCGAGCTCGAGCTTGATAAATTTTTTATTTTAGAGCTTGAGCTTGGCTCGAGCTTGTTTATATTAAGCTTGAGCTTGGATTGGTTTGAGCTCGAGCTTGGCTTGATAAACAAGCTTGATTCAAGCTTGATAAACAAGCTCGATAAGCTCAAAATCAAGCTGGTTAAGCTTGATTTCAAGCTCACTCAACTTTATTTCAAGCTCATTTAAGCTTGATTTCAAGCTTAATGAGCTCAATTTCAATTTAGTTAGGTTTGAATTCACGTACCTGTAATATTAACAATTTATTTATAAAAATTTAATTAATTTTTTTTCTTCTTAATATCAATTATTAAAGACATTTAAATATATAATGCACATATAAATATAAAATTAGAATTCAATAAAGAACAAACGAGCTTCCAACAAGCTCCTAAACGAACTCTTAAACGAGCTTCTAAACGAGCCAGCTCGCAAGCTCATAAACGAGCCAGCTCGCGTGCTCAAACGAGCCGAGTACTTCTAAGCTTGAGCTTGGCTCGTTTATTAAACGAGCTCGAAAATGAAGCTTGAGCTCAGCTTGTTTAGTAAACGAACCGAGCTCAAACGAGCTTTTATCGAGCCGAGCTTCGAGCAGCTCGCGAACGGCTTGGCTCATTTGCAGCCCTAAAGACTGTGCCCGCATAATAGAAGATGATATCATTTAAAAAAAATTGGAGATAAATAACATAATTGTTCAGAGAACTTTATGTCTATGTACAAAAAAAATTTGAGAAAAAATATTACCTGACTAATATTTGACTGATGCTATTAGTACCCTTTTGGTTGTCCTAACCCGCTTGAAAGTGGGTATGCTTTATGTGGGTTATCGAAAGTGGATTCACTTGTTCTGTTTGGTCGAGAAGGGAGAGAGGAGAGAATTTTTTTTTTTTTTTGGATAAATGCTAAATATCTCCAAATGCCTACAACCTTCTTACAACCACTCTCTTCTGCTGCTAGCATGGCTTCCACTAGGTCGAGCATAGCCGGCCAGCGGAGGGAGGAGGAGGCGGGTCGAGGGGGCCAGCCAGCTAAGGGAGGAGGGGGGTCGAATAAGAAAAAATCGAACCGAACCGAATAAAAGATTCGATTCGGTTTAAAAAAGATTCGGTTCGATTTCGGTTTTAAAAATACTAAATTTTCTTATTCGGTTTCGTTTTCGGTCCAAAACATAAAATCAAATAAGAAAATTTAGTTTATATATATATATATATATATATATATATATATATATATATATATATATATATATATATATATATATATATATACATTAAATAAATTTAAAAAATATATATATATATACATTAAATAAATTTAGGTATATCTAAGTACTATATATATTAACAAAAAAGTGCAAATAAACCAAAAAATTGAATAAACCGAATAAACCGAAAATCGAACCGATTTAATTCGGTTCAGTTTGATTCGGTTATGGGCCAATTTGGTTCAGTTTCGGTCTTGCTTATTCGATTTTCGGTTCAATTCAGTTTTCGGTTCGATTTGAACCGAATTAACCGAATGCTCACCCTAGCTCACACGTCCCCTCCTCCATCCGCTGGTCGGCTACCCTCCCCTCTCCTCTGGTCGGCCCCGCTTGACAAGCCCCCGCCACCGGAGAGAGAGAGAGAGAGAGAGAGGGAGAGAGTGGGGGAGGGGTAAAATTGTATTTTTAGACGTATTTTAACCGCTGTTAACGACAGGGGTACAAAGCAAAAATGAAAATGTGAATTTTTTTTAAACAATGGGTCTTCAAATTGAAAAACGCAAATCTAAGGAGGATTTCTTTGCACTTTATTCGAAGATTGGGGGTAAAATAAAATTGGGAGGAGAGTAGAGATATGAGAGTAAAACTTTGATACCGAAGGGGGTATCAAAATTTTGATACTCCCTATGTATGACACGTGGGCCCCCTCTCAAAGTTTATGTATATATATATGTTTACACGTTTTACGAAGAGGGAGGGAACCCACGTGTCATACATGGGGGTATCAAAAGTTTGATACCCCTTCGGTATTAAAGTTTTTTTTTTTTCGAGATATGAGGGTTTGGGGTTTAAATACAAATAACTCTTCACATTTCACTTTCCCAATTTTTTTCTTCTGAAGTTCTCTCAGGTGGTCAAGTGAAAAGGAGTTCTCCTAACGAAGCCCTCCTAACGCCATCCCTCCCGCCATTCCTATAGCACCGTAAGCAAAAAAATGGGTATATTTTCTATGATAATTTTCAATTTCTGAAGTTTTCCAATCTTTCTTCACAGTACCACAATTGATCTAGAATATTCTCATTCACCATCAATGGCGAGCCAGCAGCAGAAGCTGTTGACGCTGAAGCTTCTGGTGGACAACAGCTCGGACAAGTTTCTGTTCGCGGAGGCCGGCAAGGACGTGGTGGACTTCCTCTTCAGCCTCCTGTCTATCCCCGTCGGGACGGTCGTAATGGTCGGGTGCATCGGGAACCTCTACAAGAGCGTGGAGTGTCTCGACGACAGCTGCCTCCAGTCCAGACATGCGAGGACGATGCTGCTCAACCCCACCCTGCCGCCCGCCGCTTCAATTACGAAGAACACTCTCTAGACTCTTGCTCGCCGGCGCAAGCCCAGCGGCGGCGCCCTCCCGGTCATGGGAATACTAACCGCGGAACTTACACCAGTTGCTGTGGGACTACTTGCCCGGTCTGCCACAAAGAAATGCGCACGGAGATGACTCGTGTCCAGAGCGACAATGCGAAGGAAGTGGCCTCCGCCGCCGCTGCCACCGCTGCGAGTGCCGTTGAAGCCGGATTCGTGAAGGGCATGGTGACCTATACTGTCACGGACGATCTCACCATCACGAAACTGTCCTCAAGCTCTAGCATCACAATACTGGCCAACAAGTGCAACGTCAGGGATTTAGGTTCGCTAGACAAGCGAGTGGTGAAGATAGGAATGAAAGAGGTCCGTTATGTTGGTGTTTGGCCTTGAAGACTAGAAAGAAAGTCCCACCACATTGATCACATCAAATGGTAAGTATTTCTATATAAAACATTGCTTTTTGTTGAGATGAGCACATGAGGTGTGGTGAGGCACATCGGCGCATGGCGTTTTGTGTGCTGTTGTTGCGCTCGTCTTATGCGCGAGTCGCATGCGCTAGGCGCATGGGCGAGGCGCATGGGTGAAGAGCATGGGCGGGAGTAGGCGTGGATGCAGGCACAGGCAAAGGCGCGGGGGCAGGCGCGGGCGTAGGCACAGGCTAGGCGTGGCTCTGCGTGGCCGCATGCGCTTGCGCTCCTGCGTACTGCGCCTCAAGGCTTCTACGCGCATGTGCTGCTGAGCGCGTGGCTTCTTGCACGCTATGCTGTGCGTCCGCGCGCCTGTGCTGTTATTAGGCACTGATTTGATGATTCAGGCGGTTATGAAAATATTGAGTCAATATTCAGATCCGATTTTTGTGGAATTTGAATTTGATTCAGTTAAATCTTTCCATGATTCGTTCCTATTTTTTTGCAGTCAGTGTACGGCCAGGATTAGAGTTAGGGTTTTCGTCCAACTCTATAAATACTCTTATCGTATCTTCCTTGACGACTGACTCAGAAATTAAGAGACAAAGAGAGTAGAGAGGTCGCTGCCATTGGAGTCCAAGGAGTTCTGCAAGTTCAGTCAGGAGGTGATAGCGAGCGTTCCAGAAGTTTATTTGTTCAAACTTGCTGGTTTCTGGGAGCAGATCGTAGTAGGATGAATCTTGTTTTGAGCAACGGTGATCTTCATCACTCCAGCATAGTTGCAATTTCATCTTCCTCCGTCTTCGTGATAGAGGCTACCTGATCTTTAAAGAAGCAAATTCTTTTACTCTGAATTATCTGAAGTTCCTCATATACAGAGTGTGTGAGCAAATTCGTAGCAGAATCACTCTGTTTACTTACGTTCTTCCATCTAAGATCTGTTTCGGGAATAAGACGTAAACTGCTATATTTAGACAGCGCGACATGACACGATGATAGAGGAGGAACATGCGATACTGATGTATTTAGATTCAATGCATGGCACAAACGATGACTCAATACGACACTATCAACACAATTGTCTATTTTGATGTGTACTAGTATGCATGTTTTTGTGTTACTTAGTGCCCAATATGTCACAATGATGTCTCAGCCCTAGGACCCTAGGACTAGCTCATAATAAGGGTCCAGGTACGACTAAAATTAGCTTTGACTAGGACAACCCAACCCTCAGAATAGCCCTGTTGACCCTATTTTTTGAGTTCAACTTTCTTGGATCAATCTGATGTACTGTTTTATTTTAGAGTTAATTGTCCAAATGGTGCTTAAGGAATGTCTTGCTTGCCGTTTTGGTAATTTAACTTTTTTTTTTGTATTAATTTGGTAGCTAAGTTTTGTATTTTGGCTTAAAGAGTGCATGAAGTAGATTTCATTGGTGCTTCTGGATGGAAGATGTTAAAAATAGACGTGTGGTCATGTATCTTATTTTCAAGGTTATTTGTTATTTTTTAAAACTTTTTGGTGTTGGACTATCATTTTAGAAGAATATTGGTGTTCTAAAAAATTATGCATAAATAACTACCTTTTGTCGAGTACTTTTTGTTGATGTGTCCTAGTATGCATGTTTTTGTGTTACTTGTGCCCAATATGGCACAATGATGTCTCAGCCCCAGGATCGGCCTAGGGTAAGTCCGACAAGATTTCAGATCCTCCTCTGCGGTACCCTTCCAGTCCAGCCTTACCCACAAGACGTCGGGCTTGCGGGTGACCTCAGGACCAGCTCACAATAAGGGTCAAGGTACGACCAAAATTAGCTTCGACGAGGACAACCAAACCCCCGAAATGGCCCTACTTGCCCTATTTTTTTTAGCACAACTTTCTTGGATTAGTCTGATGTACTATTTTATTTTAGGGTTAATTGTCCAAATGGTGCGTAAGGAATGTCGTGTTTGTCGTTCGGTATTTAACTTTTTTTTGTGTGTGTTAATTTGGTAGCTTTGTTTTGTATTTTTGTTTACAATTATGCTATTTGGATCCCAAAATATTTGGGTGATGCCATCTTCCATTATGTGGCATCTGACATGGCAAATGACATAACAGCTGACATGCAAATTTTAACCCAAAAAATTAATTATCCAATTTTTTTAATGTTAATGTTAATGTTAATATTAATATTAATATTAATGTTAATGCTAATGTTAATATTAATGTTAATATTAATATTAATGTTAATGTTAATATTAATATTAATATTAATATTAATGTTCATGTTAATATTAATTAATGTTAATTTAATATTAAATTATTTATTTACCATTAATTTTAATTTTAATATTAATTTTATTGTTAAATTTTGCCATGTCAGCTGCCATGTCAACAACCATGTCATATGCCACATAATGGGTCACCCAAATTTTTTGGGAGCCAAATAACATTTTTGTTTTGTTTAACGAGTGACTGATGTAGGCTCCGTTGGTGCTTTGGATAAAAACTGTTAAAAATGGACATATGATGGTCATGTGCCTTATTTTTAGGATTATTTTGTTTTTTGTTTTTTAAGTTTTTGTTGTTGGACTATCATTTTTAGAAGAATATTGGTTTCGAAAAAAAATCTACATAAACAAATAACTTTTGTCGAGTAGAAAATGACAGCTTTACAATTAATATGGCCGACGTAGTGGCTGGTCAGGACAAAAATAATCCTAAAAAAAATAAGGTACGTGAATATCACATGTGCAAACGAATCCTATTTCAGACATTATATAAACAAAAATACAAAACTTAGATATCAAATTAACCAAAAAAAAGTTTAATTACCAAAAGGTAGACTACGACGTTCCTATGCATCATTTGGACAACTAACTCTTTTTTTTTGGTGAAAATGAATAGTTTATGGAGATTTTGAAAGCATCCCTTCAGTCGAAGATGGGGGATAAAAAAGGGAGGAACAATACCAGCAGCTGATAGAAATAGTAAGGGAAGGAGGAGCAGTTTGGTGATCCACCTCAAGGACTGTATCTCTACTCTTCAGTTTCAGTTGAACTTGTGTTTCTTTTTATTATAGCCAGGAAGGATACTTTTGTCTGTAAATTTGCATATGGCACTTGCTTTGGAGCAGGGCCGAAGCTGAGATTCGTCAAGGACGATTGGGCCTAGTGTGAAAAATAAATGGAGGCCTATTAATCTTATATATAAAAAGTTCTAATAAATTTTTTTATAAATTAAATTATCCAAACTTAACATCAATTAAGAAAAATCATAAACTACAATATCTTGTTGGAGTGGGTGGGGTTCCCAACCTATGTGGAGAAGGCCCCGGAGTGCGACGAGCGCCGTTCGTGTGTCGAAGAAGCTCAGGAAGTAGGCGACGTAGTTGCTGCTGTTGCTGCTGGAGCTGCTGGAAGCAGGGGACCCGAGTTCGGGCCGAACTCGGTCCCATGGCGAGTTCGGGCCGAACTCGGTCTGGCCGTTCCAGGGTTTGGCCAGCAGGTGCTGGATGCCCCACACAGAGTTCTGGCCGAACTCTGTGTCGTCGGGGGCTGAAGCAGGATTCTGGATGAGTTTTCATCATTGGATCTAATCCAACGGTCCAGGTTGGCTGCGGGATTAGGGAGTTATATTGGGATTTCCCAACCCTAATTCATAGCGCAACATAACACAAGTTTGAGAGAGAAGGAGGCAAGAGTGCCATTGCAACTTCGGAGAAGAAGACGGAGGATTGAAGGTCGCTATTCGAAGGAGATCGTGTTTCGGGTAATCTCTACTCGTCGTTCTCGCTCTTCGTAGCCTTGTAATCATTGTTCTTATCTCTGAGTGTTGTGGGGATCCGATTTGGATCGGGACGAGTTTGTAGAGGGTGTAATTCTTCTATTCCATTAGTGGAGGCTTCTCAGGGTTGGACTCCGATCGTCCCGTGGTTTTTCCCGCAAGGGTTTTCCACGTCAAAAATTCTCTGTGTCTGCGTGGATTGTTTTGTGTGTTCGTTTTTGGGTTCGTGCGTTGTATTGCTCGGTTCTCTCGCAGGTACTCTCCGGTTTGGGGAAAGGTTTCCGTGCTTCTTTCCCAACAGAGTGGTATCAGAGCTTTGGGTTCAAAGGGTGTCAGGAGTTGACAGAGAAACCAGAGAGGAGAGATGGACGCGAAGCCGGTGCGCATGGTGAATCTCAATGGCACAAACTATCATTATTGGCGGAGCAAGATGAAGGATTTGCTATTTGTCAAGAAGCTGCATCTACCTGTGTTTTCAACCGAGAGGCCCAGTGATAAATCCGAGGAGGACTGGAAGTTCGAGCACATACAGGTGTGTGGGTACATACGGCAGTTTGTTGATGAGAACGTGTACAACCACGTTGCCAATATTGAGCACGCGAAGACGTTGTGGGATAAGCTGGAATCCTTGTATGCGAAGAAGACCGGGGTAAACAAGTTGTTTCTGATCCGAACGATGATGGGTCTGCGGTACAAGGATGGGGCGTCTATTTCGGATCACTTGAGTGAGTTCCAGGGCGTGGTTGACCAGCTATCTTCTATGGGAGTCAAGTTCGACGACGAAGTTCAGGGACTGTGGCTGCTGTGTACATTGCCAGACTCGTGGGAGACCGTACGAGTATCTATGATCGCTTCTGCTCCAGAGGGCGTGGTCAGTCTGGAGTTTGCCAAGAGCGGGGTGTTGAATGAAGAGATGCGGAGACGTTCTCAGGGCACTTCATCCACATCCCACCACTCAGAGGCACTTGTTTCAGAGAGCCGCGGAAGGGGCAAAAGCAGGGGTCCAGGTGGTAGCAGAGACAAGAGCAGGGGGAAGTCCAAGGGTCGTTACGAGGACTCAGAGTGTTACCATTGCGGTAAGAAGGGCCATATCAAGCGGAACTGTTTCGCTTGGAAGAAAGAGAAGAAGGGCGACAAGGGGAAGCAAGAAGAGAACACTACAGCGGCGGCCTCGACGCATGGAGGCGATGTGATCGTCGTAGGTGATGAGGTCATTACTAACCTCGCCTGCGATGACAATTCTTGGCTGGTGGACTCAGGGGCTTCAGCACATGTATCTCACAACAGGGCACTGTTTGCCACGTACACGACAGGCGACTGTGGCGTGTTGAAGATGGGCAACGGAGATGTGTCGAAGGCGGTTGCCGTTGGAGATGTGCATTTGAGAACGAAGACGGGTGCGGTTCTTGTTCTCAAGGATGTTCGTCATGTCCCTGATATCCGTTTCAACCTGATGTCGGTTGGAAGGTTGGATGACGAGGGATTCTTCAGTCTCTTCGGGAACAGTCAGTGGAAGCTTTCCAGAGGTTCGTTGGTGATTGCCAGAGGAAGCAAGAAGTCCGGTCTCTATTATATGGAGGGGAGCGCACAGGGGACACAGGAGGTGAACGCAGTCAGTGATGCGTCTACCGAGTTGTGGCACAGGCGGCTCGGCCATATCAGCGAGAAGGAGATGAGCTACTTGGTGAACAGAAAGGTGATTCCGGGGCTCAAGTCTACAAAGTTGGAGAAGTGCACGCACTGTTTAGCTGGGAAGCAAAATAGGGTATCTTTCAAAAGTCACCCAAGTTCGAGGAAGCCGGCGTTGCTCGAGTTGATTCACTCGGATGTCTGCGGTCCTATGAAGGTAAAATCTCTTGGTGGTGCTTCTTACTTTGTGACTTTTATTGATGACTGTTCCAGGAAGGTTTGGGTCTATGCCTTAAAGACCAAGGATCAGGTGCTGCCTACTTTCAAGGAGTTTCAGGCCTCCGTTGAAAGGGAGACGAGCAAGAAGTTGTTGTGTGTTCGGTCCGACAATGGCGGCAAATACATCGGTCCCTTTGATGCGTATTGCAGACAGCAAGGGATACGACACCAGAAGACTCCGCCAAAGACACCTCAGCTCAATGGTGTAGCGGAGCGCATGAACAGGACACTGATGGAGAGGGTGCGGTGTTTGCTGTCAGAAGCAAACTTGTCGGGCAGTTATTGGGGTGAGGCTCTTCTCACAGCTGCTTATATTATTAATTTGTCTCCTAGTGCTCCTTTGCAGGGTGATGTGCCTGACAAAGTATGGTACGGCAAAGAGCCGTCATACAGTCACCTGCGGGCGTTTGGTTGTAAGGCTTTCGTGCATGTACCGAAGGACGAGAGGACCAAACTTGAGCCGAAGACGAGGCAATGCGTCTTTGTCGGCTATGGTCGGGATGAGTTTGGCTATAGACTCTACGACCCAGTGGAAGGAAAGCTCTACAGAAGCAGGGACGTGGTGTTCGTCGAGGATCAGACCATGACCAACACTCAGGATTCTGAGACGCCTTCTGAGGCTGAGGAATTGCCTGAGTTAGAGTCATTTCGCTTCGAGCAGTTTCCAGAGGACATCGCAGAGGATCCAGTTATGGGGGAGCCGGTACATGGAGTTGCTCCCAACCTTGATCATCAGCCTGCTGATGGTGGTCAGGGTGTCCCTCAGGAGGATGAGCATGCCGGGGAGGCAGTTCCTGAAGGGGAGGAGGCTGTCGGTATACAGCCAGCACCAGTGGCTCCACTGAGAAGGAGCAACAGGGATCGTCGACCATCTACGAGATACTCGCCGGATGAGTATGTGCTATTGACTGACGGGGGAGAGCCCGAAAGTTTTGCAGAGGCTATGGAAGACGAACACAGGCAGGAGTGGATGGTGGCTATGCAGGAGGAGATGAGTTCCTTGCACACCAATTCCACTTATGATCTGTTACGGTTGCCAAAGGGCAAGAAGGCTTTGAAGAATCGATGGGTGTTCAGAGTGAAGCAGACGGATGATGCTACTCGCCCTCGATACAAAGCGAGGCTGGTAGTCAAGGGCTACGGTCAGCGGAAAGGCGTGGATTATGATGAGATCTTTTCGCCTGTCGTCAAGCATTCGTCTATTCGGGTGGTGCTAGCATTAGCAGCCAGTCTCGACTTGGAGGTCGAGCAGATGGACGTGAAGACGGCGTTCCTCCACGGTGATCTTGAGGAGGAGTTGTACATGGAGCAGCCGGAGGGATTCCGTGAGAAGGGCAAGTCACATTTGGTCTGCCGGTTGAGGAAGAGCTTGTATGGTCTGAAGCAGGCTCCGAGGCAGTGGTACAGAAAGTTCGAGTCGTTTATGGGGGAGCATGGTTATGCACGGACGACGTCGGACCATTGTGCATTTGTGAGGTATTTTGCCGAGGATGATTTCATTATTTTATTGCTCTATGTAGATGATATGCTATTAGTGGGTCGGAATGCCACTAGGATAGCGGAGTTGAAGCGCCAACTGGGCGCGGCCTTCTCTATGAAGGATTTGGGCGCAGCAAAGACTATTCTTGGGATGGAGATCAGTCGAGAGAGAGAGTCAAAGCTGCTACACTTGTCCCAAAAGAAGTACATTCATCGGGTACTTCAGCGTTTCGGGATGGACGGGTCGAAGAAAGTGAGTTCCCCCCTCGCGGCTCACTTTAAGTTCACTGAGGAGCAGTGCCCATCTACCGAGGACGAAAAGGAAGATATGGAGCAGGTTCCATATGCCTCAGCTGTGGGAAGCCTTATGTATGCTATGGTGTGTACGAGGCCAGATATTGCTCATGCAGTTGGTACGGTTAGCAGGTATCTTTCAAATCCTGGAAGGGTACATTGGAGTGCGGTCAAGTGAATTCTACGATACCTTCAGGGCACTGCCGGTTGGAGACTTTCCTTTGGTGGTGACGAGCCAAAGCTGGTTGGGTATACTGACGCTGATATGGCTGTGTAGAAGCATGGAATTTCACAACCAGAAAGTCCATGCGCCAGACACTACATGCGCCAGAACTCAGACGAAGAACTTCACAGCAAGATCAACAAAGATAGACATTTAAAAGAAGACTTTTTATTTATATATAAAAGTCTATTACATGTCTAAGAAAAGGTTGTACAAAGGAGAAGAAAGATCCTAAGTCTACAGCCAGCGGCTACCATGCGCCTCCCGATAAGCGCAGCAGCCACCATGCGCCATCAGTCAGGCGTAGCAGACATCATGCGCCTCCAACCAGGCGCATCCCACCATCTCTTCAGCAGCTCAGTTATGTGCATCCAGCTCAGTTATGCGCATCCCTTCAGCCAAATTCTTCCAGCCAGGCTCACCTGGCCGAGCAGAGCCCAGCTATGTGCCGCGCTTCCAGCCAGGGTCACCGGATAAATGCTTCCACAAAGCATTTAACCCTCTGGCTAGAACCAAGGAGGAGCACGGCAAAACTGTGGCCAGGGGAGGCTTCGAAAGAGCCTCCAAAGCACAAGGAAGACCGGGATCGAAACCACAGCACAAGGGACCTCTCAACACAACCAGAGTGGGCGACACCCACTTTTGAAGGAAGAGATTGCCTAGCACCGCCATTTCGATCTACGGCTCTTCCGGAATAACGGAGACGAGGCCCGAGCATCCCTATCTTTGGATGCAACAGGCACCTTCCGCCTGCCTCGGGAGCCCTCGACTCCGTCTTTTGGATGTAACAGTCACCTTCAAGTGCATCGAAGACAACACAGCGTCTCATCTTCACCCTCGGGAGCACTTCGTCAACAGAATGCACCCGCATGATCAAGTTCATGTTGGAAGTACGTGAGGGAATGAGAAGCGAACCTTCTCTCCATGCCACTATTTATAGGCCGGGCAGATCAAACCCACGCGCCAAGTGGATGGCCCTCCGAATTCTGTGCAATGAATTTGCATTAAATGGATGAACCGGACGCCTCGAATTCAGCCAAACGGCTATTTATAGCACTCGAAGAGCGAGACAGCCTCATCATCAAAGACATGTCCGATGCGACAGCCAGAAGGCGCATCACACGGACGTGCCCTTCGGCATCAGGCATATCACACAGATGCGCCCTACAGTACCCGGCGCATTACAGAGGATGCGCCCCCACACAGCTCCATACCGAATGGAACGCCAACCGACGCGCCCACTCAGCTGTCCATCGAACGTCACCAACATTAAATGCTGGACTGACAAAGTTGGCAGCACGCTTCCCCAAGTCTGAACAGTTGACAGCTTTTTCAGAAAACGAAGCGTCGGCAACGTCAGCATCATCATGACACTATTTCGACGGCTACTGCCACGTGGCCACCAACCATCCGCATGCGCCTCTACGGCCATGCGTCCAAATCAGCATGCGCCTCAAAAGCCATGCGCCCCAGACTGCTCTCTGATCCCGAAAGACAGAAGAAAAGTCGCCTGCATGCGCCTCAAAAGCCATGCGCCCCAAATGGTTTGTAACTCCTAAAGGTTATGAGCCGCAGCCTCCTCCTGCGCCCAATCCAAGGCGCAGCTCACCAGAGTACTCCTCTCCACCAAATCCGAGATCTTCGAACCATGGGTCGATGACACGTGTCCTTTGACTCAACTCGTCCAAGATTTCAGCAACGGAAAGATCTTCTCTCTGCTACGTGCCGGCTCACAACAGCAGTATGAAGAGTTCTCCCCCTCGATCAGGACGCAGCATCCGTGCGCCTCCATCAGCAACCTCCACGTGGCGTCCCCACACCGGCGCATCCTACATGCGCGCATGAGCAGCCGGCCTGCAAAACTATAAATAGAAGGATCGTCCCTTTCACACAGACACAAGACTCACAACACAGACAGAATCTGCAACAGAGAATCACCAGAGAGGCAGTTCTAGACACTCAACGTCTTCCTCCTCTCAGCAAGCTCCAGCACCCAGAGCAATCAACACCTTCAGAGAACCGATAACCGTCGTCAGCCGGTCAACGGAGTCAACGCATTACCACTCGCTCCATTGGCACTAAGGACCCAGCTTAAACAAAAGTGTACTCCTAGGACTACATCTAAGTCCTATATTGTAACACTGTTCTGTTTGTATTAAAGTTTCAATCAAAACAATTTTAATAGCAAACAAGCTGGCGACTCTGCTGGGGACTTCTTTCTCCTCTATCGAGAAAGTCGTGTCACAGGCCGACGACGTGAAGGTGGGCTCCTCCCACAAGACGCTGGTAGTGCGCCTCAATCAACAGGTGTACGAGGAGTTCATTTCTGAAGGAAGTGCGAGTCCTTCGAAGCGGCTGTCGAAGCCAAAGAAGACCCGCGCAGTCTGGGTGCGCGAAGTCGACGCCTCGGGCACCACCGTTGAAGGGGATGCGCCCGTCCAGCCTTCCCTTCCTGCTGACGTCCTCAGCAGTCAAGGTGTGCCCGCTGATGCAGCGCATCTCTCGGGAAAGCGTGCAGCCGACCACGTTCCCCAGCCATCTTTCTCTCAGGCGAGGAAGATACGTCGATGGAGCTGAGGCGCAGCCAATGCCCCGCGCATCACTTCTGATGCGCCACAAAGAGCCTCTGTCTTTGACAGACTCACTCGCTGTAATGGCGAGGAGAATTTGGATGCTGAGTACTATGCGCCCCAGCGGGCTGGTACAAAGAAATCCAAGGCGGAACGGGTCATGCGCCACAAACGTGCTATGCCAGCAGCCGGCCAGAGGCACGCGTTTACAATCACGCGCGCTGCCGATGGCAAGCTGTACAAGGTTGACTCAAGTGCTTCTGCACCGACAACGAGTCGACCTTCAAAGTCCTCACCTCGCTTGGACGCATTCACTGCGTGTACAACAAAGTCGAGGGAGGCAAATTCAGTGGTCTTGAACTCCCGCGCCTCCTCTGGTTGTGCGTTTGAGGTCCGTTCAAGTCACTTCAAATGTTGTGGTTCCCCCACTACTGATCGTGATGCCTGCTTGGTATTAGATCAGGGGGCGCAGCACTCTCCCGACCACCCCGACGCTTGGCTCTGCCATGCGCCTGAGAGGGGTGTGAGGGCAGCACTCTCCTCCAACGACCTGCGCAACGTGATCACTCACAAGCGCCGGTCAGGAGAGTTGACCAACAAGCACGATGCGCCTCTCACGGGGCACACTTGTGCAGTGGTCACCATCAACTGCTGTTGCAAGACAGCGGTACCACCAAAGCAGTCGGTCTTCCAACGGCTACAATCATCGATACTCCTCCGACATCGCCTTGGGACGAAGGTGTCAGCAGAAGAGGAGCTAAAGGTTGCTTCATGCAACGTGATCTCCAACTCCTCATCTGTTCGGAAGACGACTGCCAATTCCTCGTCTTCATCCAAAAGCCAGCCAAGGAAAACCAAGGCAGCTATCTCGATCTCTGGAGTGTTCGAAGGCACTCGGTCGAGGAAGAAGTTCTTGGAGGAAGCTGGGGGTAGCCAGACCCTCGTCGAGCCTCCTTCCGAAGACGAAGATGTCCAAAGCACAGCTGCGGCGGATCTTCATCAAGGCGAAGTCGGCCTCCTTGAAGCCCCGCAAAATGAGGATGTCCTCCAGGACACCGTCGGGGGTAGTGCTGGTAACGAAGAGACCCTTCAAGACAGAGCTGAGGGCAGTCAGGCCCTTGCAGATGCGCCTGTCGAAGACGAACTCCAGAATGTGGCTGGGGGTGGCCAAACACCAGGAGAGGTGACTCCCCCACATGAGAGCGAGGCTGAGAGCGAAGCCTCAACTAATCCATCCACTTCCGGCCGTGTCATGACAGTATACATGACCGGGGGTGATCTTGAGACTGATGCGCCGCCACAGGACATTGTCCAGCGCATAGACTCGCTAGAGGGAGGACTCAAAACCCTCTCTGCCTCAATGCAAGCACTGACTCAAGCAGTGTTCGAGATGCGGTCGGCCCTGATCAGGACTCCTTCAAATACTCCCGACCCAGGAGCCAATGGAGAGTCGAGTGTGCCCCTCCAACGGACACCCTCAGACACAGAAGCACCCCGGACGTCGGAGCCCTCAAACGCTCCACTCCAGGTGGTACCTCCTTTCCCGACTCCTAGCTCCACGGAGGACGTGGTCGAAATGATCAAAGATCTGCGGGAGCGCTTCGAGTCCAAGAACAGGCAGGAGGAGCGCCAGAAGATGGGCATTCCCCAGCCTTATCCCCTTGAGTGGAACAAGGTGGTTTATCCCCCAAAATATAAACCACAAACACTCACGCCGTATGACGGGAAAGACTCTCCACGACGGTACCTGACGTACTTCCAGTCGCAGACAGGGCATCTTCCGAAGGAGGACGCGCTCCTCACCAGCATCTTTGTTGGGGCCCTGAAAGGGGTGGTGTATGACTGGTACTGCAGCCTCCCCGATAATTCCATATCGTCCTTCGACGACCTGACACGCCTCTTCCTCGACCGCTTCTACGACGGTGGGAAGGACATGACGATGGCGTCTCTCATTGAGATACGCCAGAAGGACAAGGAAACGGTTCGGGCATTCATCGAACGCTTCCGTCAGGCCTGCTTCAGGCTACCTCCAGGCATGCCAGAGCATGCGCTTCTCTCCGCTTGCAGTATGAACATGCTGCCTGCAGTAAAGCTCTGGCTTAACTCCACTCCCCCTCCCGACTGGAGCTCCCTAATCATCGAAGCTGAAGCTGCAGAGAAGAAGGCGGCCAATGCACGTCTTCTGGGTGTTAGCTTCCCCGCCTTTGACGATAAGGGGAAAAAGTCCGCAACCAACAACTCCGGACGAGAAGCAAACGGGAAACAGGCATTGACTGTTAATGCCTCGAAGGGCGCATCTGCGCCTACTCAAAAGCCTCCACTGGCACCGAGACCCAAGGAGGTTTATTCCTTCAATGATGACGACACCCTGCAACTCTTTGAGATACTGAAGCAGGGTGACAAGATCAAGCTTCCGGACCCGAAGCGGCCCGATGAAGTCGGGAAAGTGGACAACCCGAGGTACTGTCACTACCATCGGTTTGTCGGACACCCGACCAAGGACTGCTACGTCCTCAAAAATTACATCCAGCGCATGATCAATGCGGATGTAATCTCCGTCGACTACGAAGAGAAGACGGTGTCAGCAAATGTGGTGTCGCTTCAGTTCGGCACCTTGCCACCGACTACCGCACAAGATGGCGTCGTCCCCATCCCTAAGGCGACAATGGAGGTGGTGAACTTGCCACCCACCCGTGACAATGTGAGTGGACTCGTCCCACTCACCACATCTCGAGGAGAGGTCCTCTGGGTTCATCCCGACCTCGTCTCCGAGGTGGCTCAACCGGAGGTACGCCCTACCTCCAAATCAAAAGGCAGGAAGATCAAGTCTTGCCGCACAGTCTCTTCTTCAACGGAAGAGGCGCTTCCAGTGCAGACGCGTGCACAACAAAACTCCCAGCCCGGTGAAGCTGCCGCCGAAGTGGTGCCTCCTGGCACCATCCCTGAGGAGGGTCCATCCAAGCCCTCAGCAGCCAATAAACAAAAGCAAGTGGAGGCCCGTTTCGACAGGCCTCTGCGGAAAGAAAATGCTTCGGGGCTAGCCAAGCCCCACAATTTTGACATTCTGGCACAACTGGCCAGTACTCCTGCACGCTTGTCTTTGTTCGAGCTCCTGCGTCTCTCCAAGGACTCCCGAGAAGCTCTCTGCGAAGCTCTGAAGGATGCCGAATCCTTTCTCAGTCAGGTCAAGCAGCCTGAAGACCTCCCAACTACTTGTGCACACTGTCATTGTGCGGATGAAGTTATCCCAAACATAACTTTCACCCAACAAGACATGCTGCTCAAGCATCACCGACATAACCGACCGTTGTACTACACAGGGTACATTGGTTCGGTAAAGGTGAGCAGGATTCAGATCGATCCGGGGTCTTCCCTAAGCATCATCCCAAAGGCGCTGCTATCAAAGCTGGGGATCCCAATGTACCGGCTGGCGCCCTCCAATACAACCATCAGTGGCTTCAACGCTAGCAAGAGCGAGCCACTGGGCAAGATCCGGCTGAAGTGTCACATCGGCAGCCTCAAAACTGAGGTGACTTGTTATGTGGTGGATGCCGAAGTCAACTACAACATTTTACTCGGACGACCATGGTTACATGAGTACATGGTGGTGCCCTCCACGCTCCACCAATGCATGAAATATGTATCCACCAACGGCGTCATCCGGACGGAGTTTGCAGACATCGATCCCTTCAAAGGGATTGTGGCCTACTTTACCGATTCTGACTTGTACAAGCCACTTGACGAGGAAGAAGCCAACGACGCCGATGATGAGGCAGAAACGGCAACAGAGCCGGACTTGGAGCCTGAAATGACTCCTGATGCCCCCTTGAAGATCCGATTGAAGGGCAAGCCTCCCCAGAAGGCGCCTCCAATGAGTATCAAGCTATCAGGGAAAGCACCGACTCACGAAGCTCCCCTGAAGATACGCCTCAAGGGAAAGCCACCTCAAACAGCGGCTCCCCTGGTGGTAAAATTACAAGGGAAGGCGCCACTCACCGGAGGCGCAACCGAGGCACCTCTCAAGGTGCGTTTTAAGGGCAAGCCGCCGCAGTCATCCAAGGTGCCGGAGAGGGCTCACATAACCCTTTCAGACCCCAAAGTCAGAGCGGTGGAGGACTCTCCTGATCCGGCCCCAGTGCTTACAGATGAGGAGCTTGGCAAATATATCTCTGCTGATGTAGACGCACCCTCCTTAGACAATGTAATCCCATGGGATAAAATCTCGTACTTTATCTATAATAGAGTGTCTTTCAATTATTCTTGTCTTCCACACTGGAATGCCATGTATACATTAGATAACGCTCTACGGTCGTTGCAAACACAAATAACGACCGTCCACCATAATCGAGTGGTCCCGTCTCAAGGAGTCTTCATAATCCCTCCACGGAGCCGAGACGAAGGCACCATCATCTCGGGCAAAGTCGAGCGTCATCAAGACCTCCCGTCAATCGAGCCCGAACCTGATACCGGCAGAGTACAAGTCTATCGGTACACGGATACGGCAAAGCACATCATCCAAAAGATGGGCTACGACCTGAAAAGCAATAAAGGCCTAAACTACGGCAAGGGTCGGCATCTCCCTGTCCGGCTTTCGATGCCCAATGGGAAGCCACAGGACTACTATTATCGGACTCGACGGGGGTTAGGCTATGTCACGCCACCATCAACTCTAGAGGGTTCAGACGCAGAAGACATAGAACATTCCCACTCGTCCGAAGCATCGACGTGGGATTCCGATACCAGTATCGGATCAGTTTTCAGGAAAGTACTGTCAGCTAACATGACATCGGCGCAACCTCAGAAAGATGAAGGCGAAGACCAACCGCCGGAGCCCTTCGAAGAGGAACCCTGGGCTCAACGCCTAGGAGAACAATGGGAGTCTCGTTTTGAGTTACGAGAACCTCCTACCGAAGACGAAGTCGAGCAGATCGACCTCGGGGATGGGTCTTCTTCCAAACCCATCTTTATCAGCAAAAGCTTGGAAGGAGAAGACCGAGAATCTTTAGTCCAACTGGCTAAAGAGTACATCGACGTCTTCGCCTGGAGCTACGAAGACATGCCGGGTCTCGATCCACAGATCGCGATGCATAGGTTGAACATCTTACCAGATGCCAAACCTATCAAACAACAACAGCGACGCTTCCGCCCGGACATCATGAATGCCATCGATCAGGAGGTGGACAAGCTCTTGACCAGTGGCTTCATCCGTGAGGAACAACACCCGGACTGGGTAGCCAACGTCGTCCCTGTCACCAAGAAGAACGGGAAGATACGAGTCTGTATCGACTTCAGGGATCTCAACTCTGCTTGCCCGAAGGATGAATTCCCGCTTCCAATCACGGATGTGATGATCGACAACACATGTGGCTTTGAACGCATGTCCTTCATGGATGGGTATTCAGGCTACAATCAAATCAAGATGTTCCCCGATGACGCAAAACATACGTCATTCAGGACTCCGAAGGGTATTTTCTGCTACACAGTGATGCCTTTCGGCTTGAAGAATGCCGGTGCGACATACCAACGAGCTATGAGCACCATCTTCCGTCAACATCTTCGCAAGACAGTCGAGTGCTATGTTGACGACATCGCAGTCAAGAGCCGCCTCAAAAGAGATCACCTACAGGACCTGAAGACGGTCTTTGATCTCATGCGGGCACATCAACTCAAAATGAACCCCGCTAAATCCTTTCTGGGGGTCTCTAGCGGCAAGTTCTTGGGCTTCGTCATCACGGCGAAAGGCATTCATGTCGACCCCGAGAAAACTAAAACCATCCTCAACATGGACCCTCCGAAGAACCTTCGAGAACTTCGGGGCTTACAGGGACGTCTGGCGTACATCCGGAGGTTCATAGCAAACCTCTCCGGTAAATGCCAACCCTTTACTCAGCTCATGAGAAAGGGAGTCTCTTACGTCTGGACAGAGGAGTGCCAAAAGGCTTTCGACGACATCAAGCTTACTTAACAAGCCCGCCAGTCCTAGTGGCACCTGTCGCCGGCAAACCATTCCTCCTCTACGTCCGTGCCATGGATCATTCCCTTGGCGCTTTGCTGGCTCAAAACAGCGATGCAGGCTACGAGCAAGCAATCTACTACCTCAGTCGAACACTCATCGGGGCCGAACACCGGTACAACCCCGTTGAAAAGGAGTGCCTGGCTTTGGTGTTTGCCATTCAGAAGACTCGTCATTACGTCTCGGGCCAGACAATTCACGTCATCTCCCGAGTCAATCCACTCAGAGTTCTCATGACGAAGCCAGGGTCATTAAACTCCCGGCTAGCTACATGGGCGATCCTACTAACGCCATACAACATGGTGTTTGTCCCACAGAAGGCGGTCAAGGGTCAGGCTCTGGCTGATTTTTTAGCTGCACACCCCATCCCAGAATCTTCAAAACTCTATGAAGACATCCCGGATGAAGTCCAAGAATCAAACGTCACTGAAGGAAGCCCCGTTTGGCGGATGTTCTTCGATGGCGCTTCAAGAACAGGCCCCAACGGCCAAATCATCGCAGGAGTGGGGGTAGTCTTGGTCTCCCCCGATCAGCTGGTCATCCAGCGCGCATACTCTCTTTCGAAGCCGTGCTCCAACAATGTTGCTGAGTACAACGCACTCGTCATGGGACTCCAGCTAGCACAACAGCTGGGGGTGGATCATCTGGAAGCCTACGGCGACTCGAAACTCGTCGTAAACCAGATTCGGGGGCAATACGAGGTTCGCCATGAAGATCTAATCCCTTACCATGAAGTTGCATTGAACATCATTTCAACCTTCACTGGGTTCTTCATCGAACATGTACCCCGTCTACAAAACTTGGAGGCTGACGCTCTGGCTGGCCTCGCAGCCTCATTGGCCGCACCCCTTGGGACGCAACACTATGTCACGGTAACTGGCCGAGACTTGATTTGTCCCAGAAACAACCTATGTTTGCAAATGGCTTACGCCATGCCGACAAACACCGATGTTAATGTCCGAGACTGGAGATTCCCGTTCATCGACTTCGCCGTCTATGGAATCCTTTCAGAGGACCCGAAGGAAGCCGTCTCGGTCAGGAGACGCTCTCTTGGATTCTACTACGATACAGCCACTAAAACGCTGTACCGACGCTCCTTCGACGGGCTTCTCCTTCGATGCCTGTCCAACGAAGAAGCGGCCGAGGCTCTTCGAGAAGCTCATGACGGAACTTGCGGAGCTCATCAACCCGGTCCTAAGTTGCAAGATCGACTGCGACGTATGGGCTACTACTGGCCAACCATGGTCGCTGACGCAGTGGAATATGCTAAGAAGTGCCATGCATGCCAACTTCATGCAGACTTCATACATACACCGTCTGAACCTCTACATCCTACAGTCGCCTCCTGGCCATTCGAAGCCTGGGGCATGGACATTGTAGGACCAATCACTCCTCCTTCATCAAGAGGACACCGTTTCATCCTGGCCATCACCGATTACTTCTCCAAATGGGCGGAAGCAGTCCCACTAGCGGAAGTAAAAAGCTCCAGAGTGGTCAGCTTTATCAAACACCATGTCATTTACCGTTTCGGAGTACCCAGGCAGATCATTCATGATAATGGTCCTCAGTTCATCAGCCATATTTTCAGCAGGTTCTGTGACAAGAATCGCATTCAAAATGTGGCCTCAACCGCCTACAATCCGGCAGCAAACGGATTGGCCGAGGCGTTCAACAAAACTATCGTCAGGCTGCTCAAAAAGGTCGTGTCATCCAACAAACGTGACTGGGACGAAAAGCTCGGCGAATGTCTTTGGGCCTACCGCACAACGATACGGACCCCAACAGGCAACACACCATTCTCCCTGGTCTACGGGAGCGAAGCGGTACTGCCTCTCGAGATCCAGATCCCCTCACTTCGAGTAGCGATCACAAACAAACTCACAGAAGAAGACAATCAACGTCGTCGTCTGCGGGAACTGGAGGCACTTGACGAAAAGCGTCTCCTAGCTCAACAACGCATCGAACTTTACCAAGCCCGTATATCACAGGCTTTCAACAAGAGGGTCAAACAAAGAACTTTCCAAGTTGGCGACCTGGTTTTAGCAGTCAGAAGGCCAATGGTGCTAACTCACAAGACACCATGGAAGTTCGAGCCCAAATGGGAAGGACCCTTCATCATTGAGACGGTATACTCAAACGGTGCTTACCGCCTCGCCAAACCCAATGGGGACTTGTTCATGATGCCCATTAACGGCAAGTTCCTAAAGAAGTACTACTCTTGACATCCCCCAAGACATGTATTTCTCCAAACAACCTCTTTTTCACAAAATCAAACGCTTCCGGAACCCAGCTGTTCCGTGGCATCCTTCCGTAGAAAGATAACCACGTCCACATTACCTCTGAGTTGTCTCTCTACATCCTACAAAGCGGAACCTTACATTTCGTGAGCTTATGCTATCCTTCATGTTTACCACGTCCACATTACCTCTGAGTAAACAATATCGTACACACAACCCCTGCGTTGTCGTACATTGATCGCCGAACTTCCACGTCCACATTACCTCTGAGTTGTTCAGCGTATCCCCCGGGATCATTCCTACCACGTCCATAATACCTCTGAGTAGGAAAATCCTATCATTTGAACCTAATGATTGCCATGTCCACATTACCTCTGAGCAAACATGTTGGTTCCTTCAAACTTATTATTTGTACCTAAAAGCCAAGGTGCGCAAAAGATAATAGGTCCACATAAATCATCAAGTTCATGAGATCAAAAATGAACACATCACAAAAAGAGATAGTGTATTTCTTTATTTTTCAAAAAAAAAGGGGAGTACAGAAATACGCTATTTCCCCAGCAAGAAAAACACATAAAAGGAGAGAAACTACAGTCCCCGATCCTCTCCAGGGTGGGATGAGAGCTCTCTGACTCGACGTCTCAGATCGGCAGTGCGAGTTTCTACAGTCGCCTGGACTCGGAGCTCGGCTTCTTGACGCATTAATCCGACAGCCTCAGCGGAAGTTTTACTCTCATACTTCTCATCAAGCTGTCGTCGCTGCTGAGCCAAAGCAAGGGTCCGCTGAGTAAGAGTCACTTTCTCCTGCTTGAATGCCACGTGTTCAGCCAGAACACGATCAGCTTCTAGTTGAAGTTGGGCCCGTTGGTCTTCAAGACGGCGCATCGGAGCATCAACCTCTGCGATGTTAGCATCCACCGCAGCCCGCTTCTCCGTCGTCTTCTTCATCGATTGAGACAACTGCTCCGCCGCAGCCTCAGTCCCAGCCCTTTCTCTCTCCAACTCTTACCTATTTATAGGGCTTGGTCGCACGCGTGAACAGATGACGTGTGATCTCAGCCGTCGCCTCGGGTTCTGTGCAAAGATAGCAGCAAATAAAACCAAAAGATTATCATTAATCTTTTCGGTTACCGAGGCACCATCATCATTAACTGAGAAGAGCATGCGCCCGAACAGGCATGCGCCCAGAAATCATGCGCCCTGACCTCCATGCTTCTTATTCAAAGTATTCCAAAACTTATTCAAAAGTTTTGAAAACTTTGAAGGGGGTCTTGTAGAAGCATGGAATTTCACAACCAGAAAGTCCATACGCCAGACACTACATGCGCCAGAACTCAGACGAAGAACTTTACAGCAAGATCAACAAAGATAGACATTCAAAAGAAGACTTTTTATTTATATATAAAAGTCTATTACATGTCTAAGAAAAGGTTGTACAAAGGAGAAGAAAGATCCTAAGTCTACAGCCAGCGGCTACCATGCGTCTCCCGATAAGCGCAGCAGCCACCATGCGCCATCAGTCAGGCATAGCAGACATCATGCGCCTCCAACCAGGCGCATCCCACCATCTCTTCAGCAGCTCAGTTATGTGCATCCAGCTCAGTTATGCGCATCCCTTCAGCCAAATTCTTCCAGCCAGGCTCACCTGGCCGAGCAGAGCCCAGCTATGTGCCGCCCTTCCAGCCAGGATCACCGGATAAATGCTTCCACAAAGCATTTAACCCTCTGGCTAGAACCAAGGAGGAGCACGGCAAAACTGTGGCCAGGGGAGGCTTCGAAAGAGCCTCCAAAGCACAAGGAAGACCGGGATCGAAACCACAGCACAAGGGAGCTCTCAACACAACCAGAGTGGGCGACACCCACTTTTGAAGGAAGAGAGAGCCTAGCACCGCCATTCCGATCTACGGCTCTTCCGGAATAACGGAGACGAGGCCCGAGCATCCCTATCTTTGGATACAACAGGCACCTTCCGCCTGCCTCGGGAGCCCTCGACTCCGTCTTTTGGATGTAACAGTCACCTTCAAGTGCATCGAAGACAACACAGCGTCTCATCTTCACCCTCGGGAGCACTTCGTCAACAGAATGCACCCGCATGATCAAGTTCATGTTAGAAGTACATGAGGGAATGAGAAGCGAACCTTCTCTCCATGCCACTATTTATAGGTCGGGCAGATCAAACCCACGCGCCAAGTGGATGGCCCTCCGAATTCCGTGCAATAAATTTGCATTAAATGGATGAACCGGACGCCTCGAATTCAGCCAAACGGCTATTTATAGCACTCGAAGAGCGAGACAGCCTCATCATCAAAGACATGTCCGATGCGCCAGCCAGACGGCGCATCACACAGACGCGCCCTTCGGCATCAGGCGTATCACACAGACGCGCCCTACAGTACCCGGCGTATTACAGAGGATGCGCCCCCACACAGCTCCATACCGAGTGGAACGCCAACCGACGCGCCCACTCAGCTGTCCATCGAACGTCACCAACATTAAATGCTGGACTGACAAAGTTGGCAGCACGCTTCCCCAAGTCTGAACAGTTGACAGCTTTTTCAGAAAACGAAGCGTCGGCAACGTCAGCATCATCATGACTCTATTTCGACGGCTACTACCACGTGGCCACCAACCATCCGCATGCGCCTCTACGGCCATGCATCCAAATCAGCATGCGCCTCAAAAGCCATACGCCCCAGACTGCTCTCTGATCCCGAAAGACAGAAGGAAAGTCGCCTGCATGCGCCTCAAAAGCCATGCGCCCCAAATGGTTTGTAACTCCTAAAGGTTATGAGCCGCAGCCTCCTCCTGCGCCCAATCCAAGGCGCAGCTCACCAGAGTACTCCTCTCCACCAAATCCGAGATCTTCGAACCATGGGTCGATGACACGTGTCCTTTGACTCAACTCGTCCAAGATTTCAGCAATGGAAAGATCTTCTCTCTGCTACGTGCCGGCTCACTACAGCAGTATGAAGAGTTCTCCCCCTCGATCAGGGCGCAGCATCCGTGCGCCTCCATCAGCAACCTCCACGTGGCATCCCCACACCGGCGCATCCTACATGCGCGCATGAGCAGCCGGCCTACAAAACTATAAATAGAAGGATCGTCCCCTTCACACAGACACAAGACTCACAACACAGACATAATCTGCAACAGAGAATCACCAGAGAGGCAGTTCTAGACACTCAACGTCTTCCTCCTCTCAGCAAGCTCCAGCACCCAGAGCAATCAACACCTTCAGAGAACCGATAACCGTCGTCAGCCGGTCAACGGAGTCAATGCATTACCACTCGCTCCATTGGCACTAAGGACCCAGCTTAAACAAAAGTGTACTCCTAGGACTACATCTAAGTCCTATATTGTAACACTGTTCTGTTTGTATTAAAGTTTCAATCAAAACAATTTTAATGGCAAACAAGCTGGCGACTCTGCTGGGGACTTCTTTCTCCTCTACCGAGAAAGTCGTGTCACAGGCCGACGACGTGAAGGTGGGCTCCTCCCACAAGACGCTGGTAGTGCGCCTCAATCAACAGGCGTACGAGGAGTTCATTTCTGAAGGAAGTGCGAGTCCTTCGAAGCGACTGTCGAAGCTGAAGAAGACCCGCGCAGTCTGGGTGCGCGAAGTCGACGCCTCGGGCACCACCGTTGAAGGGGATGCGCCCGTCCAGCCTTCCCTTCCTGCTGACGTCCTCAGCAGTCAAGGTGTGCCCGCTGATGCAGCGCATCTCTCGGGGAAGCGTGCAGCCGACCACGTTCCCCAGCCATCTTCCTCTCAGGCGAGGAAGATACGTCGACGGAGCTGGGGCGCAGCCAATGCCCCGCGCATCACTTCTGATGCGCCACAAAGAGCCTCTGTCTTTGACAGACTCACTCGCTGTAATGGCGAGGAGAATTTGGATGCTGAGTACTATGCGCCCCAGCGGGCTGGTACGAAGAAATCCAAGGCGGCACGGGTCATGCGCCACAAACGTGCTATGCCAGCAGCCGGCCAGAGGCACGCGTTTACAATCACGCGCGCTGCCGATGGCAAGCTGTACAAGGTTGACTCAAGTGCTTCTGCACCGACAACGAGTCGACCTTCAAAGTCCTCACCTCGCTTGGGCGCATTCACTGCGTGTACAACCAAGTCGAGGGAGGCAAATTCAGTGGTCTTGAACTCCCGCGCCTCCTCTGGTTGTGCGTTTGAGGTCCGTTCAAGTCACTTCAAATGTTGTGGTTCCCCCACTACTGATCGTGATGCCTGCTTGGTATTAGATCAGGGGGCGCAACACTCTCCCGACCACCCCGGCGCTTGGCTCTGCCATGCGCCTGAGAGGGGTGTGAGGGCAGCACTCTCCTCCAACGACCTGCGCAACGTGATCACTCACAAGCGCCGGTCAGGAGAGTTGACCAACAAGCACGATGCGCCTCTCACGGGGCACACTTGTGCAGTGGTCACCATCAACTGCTGTTGCAAGACAGCGGTACCGCCAAAGCAGTCGGTCTTCCAACGGCTACAATCATCGACACCCCTCCGACATCGCCTTGGGACGAAGGTGTCAGCAGAAGAGGAGCTAAAGGTTGCTTCATGCAACGTGATCTCCAACTCCTCATCTGTTCGGAAGACGACTGCCAATTCCTCGTCTTCATCCAAAAGCCAACCAAGGAAAACCAAGGCAGCTATCTCGACCTCTGGAGTGTTCGAAGGCACTCGGTCGAGGAAGAAGTTCTTGGAGGAAGCTGGGGGTAGCCAGACCCTCGTCGAGCCTCCTTCCGAAGACGAAGATGTCCAAAGCACAGCAGCGGCGGATCTTCATCAAGGCGAAGTCGGCCTCCTTGAAGCCCCGCAAAATGAGGATGTCCTCCAGGACACCGCCGGGGGTAGTGCTGGTAACGAAGAGACCCTTCAAGACAGAGCTGAGGGCAGTCAGGCCCTTGCAGATGCGCCTGTCGAAGACGAACTCCAGAATGTGGCTGGGGGTGGCCAAACACCAGGAGAGGTGACTCCCCCACATGAGAGCGAGGCTGAGAGCGAAGCCTCAACTAATCCATCCACTTCCGGCCGTGTCATGACAGTATACATGACCGGGGGTGATCTTGAGACTGATGCGCCGCCACAGGACATTGTCCAGCGCATAGACTCGCTAGAGGGAGGACTCAAAACCCTCTCTGCCTCAATGCAAGCACTGATTCAAGCAGTGTTCAAGATGCGGTCGGCCCTGATCAGGACTCCTTCAAATACTCCCGACCCAGGAGCCAATGGAGAGTCGAGTGTGCCCCTCCAACGGACACCCTCAGACACAGAAGCACCCCGGACGTCGGAGCCCTCAAACGCTCCACTCCAGGTGGTACCTCCTTTCCCGACTCCTAGCTCCACGGAGGACGTGGTCGAAATGATCAAAGATCTGCGGGAGCGCTTCGAGTCCAAGAACAGGCAGGAGGAGCGCCAGAAGATGGGCATTCCCCAGCCTTATCCCTTTGAGTGGAACAAGGTGGTTTATCCCCCAAAATATAAACCAAAAACACTCACGCCGTATGACGGGAAAGACTCTCCACGACGGTACCTGACGTACTTCCAGTCGCAGACAGGGCATCTTCCGAAGGAGGACGCGCTCCTCACCAGCATCTTTGTTGGGGCCCTGAAAGGGGTGGCGTATGACTGGTACTGCAGCCTCTCCGATAATTCCATATTGTCCTTCGACGACCTGACACGCCTCTTCCTCGACCGCTTCTACGACGGTGGGAAGGACATGACGATGGCGTCTCTCATTGAGATACGCCAGAAGGACAAGGAAACGGTTCGGGCATTCACCGAACGCTTCCGTCAGGCCTGCTTCAGGCTACCTCCAGGCATGCCAGAGCATGCGCTTCTCTCCGCTTGCAGTATGAACATGCTGCCTGCAGTAAAGCTCTGGCTTAACTCCACTCCCCCTCCCGACTGGAGCTCCCTAATCATCGAAGCTGAAGCTGCAGAGAAGAAGGCGGCCAATGCACGTCTTCTGGGTGTTTCTTTTTATTATAGCCAGGAAGGATACTTTTGTCTGTAAATTTGCATATGGCACTTGCTTTGGAGCAGGGCCGAAGCTGAGATTCGTCAAGGACGATTGGGCCTAGTGTGAAAAATAAATGGAGGCCTATTAATCTTATATATAAAAAGTTCTAATAAATTTTTTTATAAATTAAATTATCCAAACTTAACATCAATTAAGAAAAATCATAAACTACAATATCTTGTTGGAGTGGGTGGGGTTCCCAACCTATGTGGAGAAGGCCCCGGAGTGCGACGAGCGCCGTTCGTGTGTCGAAGAAGCTCGGGAAGTAGGCGACGTAGTTGCTGCTGTTGCTGCTGGAGCTGCTGGAAGCAGGGGACCCGAGTTCGGGCCAAACTCGGTCCCATGGCGAGTTCGGGCCGAACTCGGTCTGGCCGTTCCAGGGTTTGGCCAGCAGGTGCTGGATGCCCCACACAGAGTTCTGGCCGAACTCTGTGTCGTCGGGGGCTGAAGCAGGATTCTGGATGAGTTTTCATCATTGGATCTAATCCAACGGTCCAGGTTGGCTGCGGGATTAGGGAGTTATATTGGGATTTCCCAACCCTAATTCATAGCGCAACATAACACAAGTTTGAGAGAGAAGGAGGCAAGAGTGCCATTGCAACTTCGGAGAAGAAGACGGAGGATTGAAGGTCGCTATTCGAAGGAGATCGTGTTTCGGGTAATCTCTACTCGTCGTTCTCGCTCTTCGTAGCCTTGTAATCATTGTTCTTATCTCTGAGTGTTGTGGGGATCCGATTTGGATCGGGAGGAGTTTGTAGAGGGTGTAATTCTTCTATTCCATTAGTGGAGGCTTCTCAGGGTTGGACTCCGATCGTCCCGTGGTTTTTCCCGCAAGGGTTTTCCACGTCAAAAATTCTCTGTGTCTGTGTGGATTGTTTTGTGTGTTCGTTTTTGGGTTCGTGCGTTGTATTGCTCGGTTCTCTTGCAGGTACTCTCCGGTTTGGGAAAAGGTTTCCGCGCTTCTTTCCCAACATATCTTTCGATTGAAATAATATTCAACTAAAAGAGATAAAATAAAGCTAAACAAAAAACATCTTTTGCCATATTCACATTAAGAACAATCTTCTAGCATTTCTAGCTACAAAATTATCAATCAATCGCTCATAATCAACACCTTCCAAGAACTCATTTTCAATGGAAATTAGTGATAGCTCATTTAATCTTTCCCATGACATGGCTGACTGAATGTATGATTTTAATAACTTTAACTTGAAAAAACTCCTTTCTGCTGATGCAAGTCACTGAAATTATCAATAGAATTCTATAGGAAAATAATTAAATTTCTTCATAAAATTTAATATCTCCAGTACTTGGATATCTTTTGGTAGAAGATATCGTAAAGTTTCTAGATCTCCATCAATATCAGAACAATCACCATGTCTCAAAGTGCTTTCTAGACGACTACAACAAGCTTTCAACCATCTCTATCTAATGAATCAATTTCTTGAAGTAAACAAAAAAATCAAAAATATTCTCAAAGTTCTAATATTGTTCGAACCTTCTCTTGAATGACGCAATAGCATGGTTTACTATATACAAGAAGGGGTCGAAAGATAGGTTGTCTATAGAATCAGAGATATATATGATTTTATTTGGATCCTATAAGTCTTAGGATTTCTTATTAAGTGTTAGTATTTCCTATTAATTTCGAATATGAATTGAATGGAATTGAGAGAATATTTGACTTGTTTCATTAATTGGAAACAATGGAAGCCTTAGTTAATTGATTCGTTAATTGGAAACAGATATGCATAAGGAGGGAAGCCAATGAATTTATAAATTATCTATTCATAAGTTAGTTTAGTATTATAGTATACATAATAAATATACTTATACATTTTTTAAATTACTTATTCATAATTTTTAAATTATTTAATCACAAGTTTGAAATCTTTGGATTTTTAAAATTATTTATCCATAATTTAGTTTATTATACATAGTACATACACATATAAAATTTTTTTGGAGGCCTAGTGCGGTTGCACCCAATGCACTCCCTCAAAACCGGCCCTGTTTGGAGGATATTTGGCATATTTGAGTAATTTATGTGTGTGAGAACATATGAAAAATTGGTTTTATCAGATTATCAAAACTTGGCCCACTAACTATGACCATTATGTTCCCTTTTCGTCTTCATCTTCATGAAAACCCTATTTCACCATTTTTTATACTCCAATCAAACCACTAATATCTGTCGAACTCAAATGACCCTTGTGGTTACTGGAGAGAGGCATAAGAGTCCTGACTGGATTGCAGAAGATCGGTAGATCTAGATAAGAAAGTATGTTATTCTTTCCATTTATAAGAAATGATGGAGTAGGGGGCAGTGAGCCTAAGAGGCATGCAATGCAACATGTACAAAGTTTCGAACGTTATACCGGATAAGGACAAAACTGTCATTATAAGTTAGTCTAATTTACATGGGGTTAAGGTTAACTTTACTGTTAAGTTGTAATAGACAGAATGACTAAGTACTTAGAATTTTTTTTCTTATTAACGAATGCATCAGTATTTTTTTTATCAACCTTAGAAACTATTTTTTTCCTCGTCAACTCAACAAATGCATCAATGGATGGTTTTTCTTATCAATGACGAGTAATAAAGTATGAGAATGAGAAGAGACATGGCGCACCTGGACAAAGTCAGGAAGCTATGGAGCAACATGTTGAAAGCAAAAAAATGTAAAAGAAAGTCATGATATTTTAGAGGTCAAATAAGGGGTATTTGTCACGACCCGCACCCGGATATACGGGTACAAATACGTAGACGACGCCCAGCCTACGCCACAGTATCGGCGGTAGAACGCTGTCAAGTACCCAATAAATATACACTACGTCTAGAAGGCCTATAACTATAAATATACTCTAGTTACATCACAACAGCTAGGGATGATAAGACAAGGAAGATAACTAAAGCACAAGAACAACTAGAAACTACTAGAAGGAATCATAAGACAGGAAATAAAGAAGAAAAACAAGACAAACTAAGGATAACTACCAGGCAACTCACATAGAATAATAGTGAGATCCACCTCAGCTAGCAACATCATGATGTCCACTAATGGTATAACAACTCCTAAAATATTATCAACGGTATCCTGTCAGAAAAATGAGCAAGTACAAACACTAACAGCAGTTCCATGTGAATTGACAAATTCTATAAGAGACAGTATAATGAACTACAAGACAAAGATATATGAAGACTTGGGAACCGTTCGAAAGCTGAGCTACAACCCTTAAACCAAACAAGGACCGGGGTTGTAACCCTTCTCCCGAGCAGAACTTAGTCTCCAATCAAGGTATATCATGGAGGCATGTAAAACATGTGAGTAACTGTATATCATAGCATGGTGAGAAAGTACGAAATGTAGAACAGGACAGGGTATAAGATAAGATAAAGTAAATATAAAATGTGACTTGAATTATTAGAGCGATATGTGATCGGCTTGGGATAAGTGAAAGGACAGGCTATCCATTTGGCCCGACAATCCACGGTGACCTCAACGGAAAGTCATGCCGGCCAACCTGGATAACGAGCACAAGGCAAGAGGATCTCGCTACACCCTTCGTGAGGGAAGAGTGGCGCGAGCACATGAATAGTGACAGGGTGGCTTGGATCACATAGCCCCTAATAATTCCCCATCCCCGAATAGTATACGGATCCGGACATAGCACGTCATGACGTGGGATTCCCTAAGAGGGGAGCAAGTCCTCTTCAGGAATCAGCATCAATACAAGTACAAGAATCAAGACCAAGCAAGTACCAGTATCCCAAGAAATCCAGGAATGACATCTCATGACAGGAATCCGACAATACTAGTCCGTGAACTATCGTGTCTAAGAATCGAGTAAGACACTACGACTGAATCGGATATAGCAGATATCAAGACAATGAAAACTATCAGTGAATGTACTCGCCTGCGGTCCTGAGCTGTCAAATGGGGTCGATGCTCAGAGTGATGCCACAGACCTAAAGATAAGATATATATAAGCTAATTAGGGTTCAACAGTGTTAGGCTTGATTCTATAGTATAAGCTACGCAATCTAGGTCAGACTCAGTCAACTAAGTTAAAATAGGTCACACTAGGTCAAACTGGGTCAATGGTTGACTTACAGTTGACTTTTGGTCAACTGGTCAACTCTAGTCAACTATGGTCAACTCTAGGTCAAACTAGGCTAATGTTTGACTAACAGTTGACTTTTGGTCAACTGGTCAACTCTGGTCAACCAAGGTCAAACTAGTCTAACCTAGGTCAAATGTTGACTCTACTTCGACGTTCAGTCAAAGCAATCAACCATGGTCAAACAGGAACAAAGCTAGTCCCTATAAACATCTACAGGGTCAACACATCAATTTCAGTGATTATGAAATCACTGGAATCGATGGATCTAAATTTCGATACAAGGATCTAGAAATACGAACAAAAGAGAAGGATTATAATAATAGGGTGAAAACCTACAAATGCTGTCGGATGATGAAACTAACATCACCAACGTGTCCAGAATGGTCAAATTAGCTAGAATTGCCTGTCCATAAGCCTAATTTGGACACAGGGGCAAAAAGGGTAATTTCGGATCAAAATGATGTCCGCCGTTGGACACACTTTACATCGAAAAGCGTGTCGGGACAGAAGTCTATAAAACCTAGCAAATTATATGTCCACGAATTCAGAATGATGATACGAACCCAACGGTATGTCCAAAATAGGATTCCGATGTGCCGATCTCAAAATGATACGTTGACGCGACACTTGGTATCCGGTTTGCACGGAAATGCGTGCCGAAGCAAATGTCTTCCAAACTCAGCAAATTATATGTCAACGAGTCCAGAATAACGATACAAACTCAACGGTATATCCAGAATTGGATTCCGATGAGCCGATCTCAAAGTGACCCGTTGACTCGAAAAGTGGGACCCGCTTTGCACCGAAATGCGTGCCAGGGCCCACGTTCTCCAAATCAAGCAAACTTTATATAAAAATATGCTAGAACGACGCCACGAGTCTACTGGTGGTGTCAAAAATCGAATCCGGAGTCTCGGGTTCAAAAATGGAATTTAACAAGTGTAATTTAAATAATTCGGACGGCCAACTTTGGCGTCGAATTCAACCAACTAAACGTGATTATAATGAAACGAAACCTAAAGGAGGCAGGAAGAGGGTTATACCAGCTGTGCACCAGAACTGACGGCGCATAAAACGGAGCTGCGACGACGAAGATATGAACTGACGAAGTCGGCTCCACGAAACTGTCCAAAAACAGTTCAATTTAAAACGTCAACTTGGTGGCTAGTTTTGATGTATCAAACGATAGAATTAACGGGCAAAATTTGACAGAGGCGAAGGGGTATATACCGAGATTGCGACGGAAGAAACGGATCGCCGATCCAACGGTCGGATTCCTCGGGAAACGCGCACGAAGTCGCTGCGACGAGGCGCCAATTCTGGAATTCGCGCGCGCGCGTCGACGGAATTTCGTGCAAAAAGCACGAATCGCCTCGACGGTGCGTCCCGGAGGACGTTGGCCACCACAGGGTGGTGCCTGGGGGTCGCCCGGCCAGGGGGTGGCCGGCCACGGCGACCACGACCGACGGCGGCGGCGCTGGCACGCGTGGCCGCGCGCACGTGGTCGCACGCACACTGCTGCGCTGCGTCTGCTGCATGTTACAGCTGCGGCTGCGCTGTGCTCGCGTGCGTCGGGGCGGCCAGGCCGGAGCACGACAGCGGCGGCGGCTTAGGTGAAGAGTGGAGGTGGTGGTGCATGGTGTGGAAGTGTTAGATGGTGGTGGTGATATCGGGAGGAGGAGGAGAGGTTGTCGGGAGGAAGAGGAGAGGTTTGTCGGGACGAGGAGGAGGAGAGGTTGTCGGGAGGAGGAGGAGAGGTTTAACACATGTATACATGTAGGTATATATATAGAGAGAGAGAAAGAGATAATAATATAAAATAAAAGAATTATATTTTCGAGTAGGCAAAAATGGAAAAACACCAGTGGGGTGTATGGGCAGTCATGGTAGGGTCCATGCCAAACTGGGTCGGACGTTGGGCCAAGTTTGGACAAAGTCGAAGCCAAGATTTAATTAAAATAATAATTTAAGCAAATTAAATCATGGATGAAATAGGAGCACAAGGGAGATCGAAATTGTGGTACGCAAGTGGCACGTGCACAGTAGGCTCAAAACAGGCCAGGGCCATATATTGGATCGACTGGATTGGACCGATGTCGGGCCCGAAAATTAAGTTGGAAATTAAATCACGAATTACGGCAGACGATAAATTGGTCTAAATTGACCTGAAGTTGCGCGAAGCAAATGGAGCACAAGGAAACAAGTTCTAGTGGGACACGAAATATCAACACGAAGATAATCTCGTCTACTACAAACTTCAAAAAGGAAGCTTCCAGAGACTGGCATCCCTGATGCTCTAGAATTCCAAGTCACGGTAAAGAGCATTTAAGATCAAAATTAATTAAATAAAAAATAAATTATCGAGAATAAATAATTTAGAAAATTCGAAAATAAATCCCGAAAATTCAGGGGGCTTACATCCTACCCACCTTATAAAAGTTTTGTCCTCAAAATTAAAGGTTGGTAGTGGGGTTAAAATATGATAGAAGATTTAAGCAATATTTTAGGCACGATCCAAGAATGACGAGTTTTGCACGATCAGGGTAATCAATTTAAAATTGTTCAGGCAAGATGATGGATTTGGCACGATAGAATCATGATATGAACAAAATTATATGTGCATGATTTCAGGAATTGTAGTGCCCCAAAATTCGTGATACGTATTTTATACGTGTTCGTATTTCTGACCAATATTTTCATTTTTCTTGATCAGTTAAGTTGTGGTTTATTTCGTATTTTGCATTGTGGTTCAATTGTCATTTATCATTCCTGGATTAATTCTGATTAATGGAGCTTGGTTTTATTTGGATAGGAGGAGGAATTGGTTTGATTTGGTTTATTATGCATTGGATCACCTTAGCCTAACCTCCACCCTCATTCCACCACAACCTCTACCATTAAATCCCCACCAACCTCTCTCTCTCCTCATAACTTCCCTCCATTAAATTTTCTTCTTCTTCTTCCTCCCAACACCCCAACACTTAGGCAAGTGCATCTTGCCACCACATGAGAACCATATTTTCTTTGTCCATTTGCTAGACTAGGACATGGTGATCAACATTAGTTCTTGGCATTTTGTGATTTGGAGCCTCCATTGTTCTAGATCTAGTTATTCCTATTTTCAGATTTTTTTTGTATGTTTTGATCTATTTCGGTTGGAGTTTTGTGGGTTCTGATGTTTCTATGTGGAAGAGAGTTTAATTTCACCCAAGTTGGAACTTTAGAAATCCGGATTTGGAGTTCGGATGACCAAGTTATGTTGTTTTGAAGTTTTGGGCTCTGCCATGGTGTTCTTGCTGTTTGGAGAAGACAGTGAGCAGTGTGCAGAGCTTCTTAGCTTACGCACACTGAGCTACGCACGCTCTTTAGCGCTGCGTATGCAGACTTGAGTACGCTTCCTGTTGGAAGCGTGTCTCCTTGAGCCTGCGTGACTTTCTCACGTACGCTGCCTTGAGTGAGCCTGCGTGACTTTCTCACGTACGCTGCTCCCTTGAGTGTGCCTTGGTACGCAGCCTTGAGTGTGCCTTGGTACGCAGACTTGAGCGAGCCTTGCGTGCGTGACTTTTCGCCCACGCTGCCCCCCCTGCGTGCGTAACTTTTCGCACACGCAGCTCTCCTGCGTGCGTGACTTTTGTGCGTACGCTGCCCTGCCCCTTGACCCCCTGCTTAACCCATTGGCTCTTGGAGTTTTGGTTTTATTTCTTTAAGCTTGACTCTTCTATATCCCTGTATTCTGATATTTTATTAGATATTTTATGCCCATTTTATATCCTTACGCCTTTTGTCATGAACTTGATTTTACTTAATATGTTTGGAATGACTATTGTACATGGCATGGTATGACAAGGAACTAGCATAACACGATAGTGACCCGTAGTGGTGCACTCCTGACATGACCAACCTGACATGATAGTGGCCGTCGTGGCGCACTCCTGACAAGTACCCTGACACGATTTATCTTGACGTTGTTGCGACGGCTAACTTGACTCGTATAATCAACTTGACACCGTGGGTGTTCCTGCTTGCTTGCTTGTGCAATCCACTTGTCTTGTCTTGCATCATGTCTAGGACGTGACTCCCTGGTTCCCACGGTCAGGGATTCGCACTGAATCTGGCTAGGTTAATGACTAGATTGATCAATTAGTTCATGGAGAATTTCCCAGTTACCTGTTGCCCCTTTGGTCCCGGCCTTATATATATACATGGGAATTGTTGCTATCCGTCGAGATGAGCGCACTTCCAGCCCGCCGTCGAGTGTGGTACCTTAGGACACATGTATCTTACTACAGTGTGTCTGCTATATCATGCTATCTTTTCCTTTTTTTGCTGGGATCATTCAGGTAGTAACAAACAGGTAAACGGACTTGGAATTCTCATTGCATCTTGTTAATAATTAGGCTTGTGATAACCCTAGTTAGTTAAAGTAGTAAGCCATAGTGATTGCTTGGCCGATTGTGAATGAATGTTGTCCAGCCTTGTCTAAAGTCTTGTCTAGTTCCAGTACCTGCTTTCTCCTGAGCATGTTTGTTTTATTTATCTTTAATAATAAATGGTTAGAGACGAGGTGCTATTCAGGCGAAGGGTTACAACCCCGGTCCTTGTTTGGTTTAAGGGTTGTAACCTGGCTCCCGGAAGGGTTCCACGTCCCTAGTCGTTTATTCTCATGTGGTATTCTTTCTTACTTATACTTTTCTTCTATTTCTTTATGTTTTGATATGCTGGCTTTTGTTCTTATTTCGTGGCCTCCTTTGTGGCACTTGCTCTTTCTGGGGTCTGATCCAGCTGGTTTTGTATGGCCAGATACCGGAGCAGCAGCAAGGGATCTATCTGCTTCTCAGCCCAATGGTGAACACTAGACGGAACCCGGACAATGAGTGGGTTTTCTTTTTTTGTTTCTCCCACTATATTGTAAACTGATATTCTTTTGAGGCGTTTAGCCGACGAGCACTTGTTAGCTCGATGCACTTTACTTTCTGTCTGCCTACGGGCTGTAATCATGATTGGCAACTCGAGGTTGATCATGTATGACTTAACTCTTGCTAGTCCTTACATTTTGTACGACTAGCTTCATGATCATCTGGATATGTAATGTTTGGGACGCCTTACAATTGTATATTTGGTGGTCTGATATCTTGTTACTATCATTACTTGTTGAGATTGAGACAATAGCTTGGTTTGACCCTAAGAGACTGATGGTTTGTAGCATACCCTCTCATAGCTAGACAGCCGTGACCGTATAGCGAGATGGTTGCCGCTCCGTTATACGTAGCTGGCTGTGTACGTCCCCGTTCTTCAGGATTCTGGTTCTGGGGCGTGACAGGAATAAGTTAAGTCATTGGGGCACAATTTTAGAGACGATTAGGAGATCGAAGATATAAATGAAGTTCAAGTACGAGGTGATCCGTAGGACTTAGGTTGATGGAAATTAATCCGAAAGTCGCACAGGCCCGATCAAGATAAAAAGCTAACCATGACCAAAACAAGGTTTGGCATGGTTGAGATAAAATTTCAGACTTTAAACAAAAATCGATGTCAAGGTCTTATAGGCCCGATCAAAGATTAAGGAGTATGATTAATAAAATCATGAAATACGATCCAAGTTCGAACGTGATTAAAATTGGAAATAGTCTAAGTTCACTTGGCACGATAGAGGTATGATAACGAAATCAAAACTTGAGCTTCGTCCGATCACAATCAAGTCAAAAATTTTAGGCACGAGTTTGAGGCAAGATAAAATATATAGTTATGATCGTTAAAATCACGGTCAAGGAATCCCAAGTTGTCTTAGTCATGCCAAATCATCTAGGCACGACTAATCCCAAGGAATTTGGATGTAATCATGAAATGAAATCAAGGTCGAAAAGAGTTTAGATACGAATGTCCAAAATCCAAACATGATCAAAATCGGAAGTCAATGCACGAGGGTTAATAGCATTGAAATCCAACCACGATAAAGAAATTGGCTCAACACGATCTAAATTGATCAACTTTCGAGTAAATCAGAATTTGGGCAAGATGGATAGTAAGATCAACAAAGGCTGGGCACGAACATCCAAGGATGAAAATCCAAGTCACTAAGGAATTCGAAGTCATCTAGAGTCTAGTCAGCAACCAAGACTCCTTGGCACGATAAACGAGACGACCAAAATTGATTGGTCATGGACAGAAAGGAATCAAAATCTTAACAATATCGAAATTTAGGAAACAATTGAGATGTGAAAATTTCAAAATTTTTAGAGTTTTCAAGTGTAGATGACAGATGTAGATACGAGATAGTTGATTGGTGTAGTCAAGATATAACTAAACAAGGCAAAGGAAATTACGGTAAGATGAGAAAATCATCATGCGATGGAAGAGGGAATAATGATAAACAAGAAATAATGGTAGGAATTATCTTGCTCAATTGGTAAAAGAAGTGAATCAATTTAAGATACGACCTGATAACCATACACGTCCATCCAAAATCATGTTGCCAGAATTTTCGCCACGCCAGTAAACATAGCTGCAATAAACGATAGAGTCCATAACTAAGATATACACCCTATAATCATGTCATCTAGATTTCTTACCACGCCAACCGGTATGGCAGCAAGAAAATCTAAATTCCATAACTAGGAAAGTATATCCAAAATCAGGATCCATGTCCTTGTCAGGCTAGCTAATACGACTGCGATAAATTCTAAACTCCATAAATAAAGTAGACATTTATCGTTCCCATCGTCTCCATCAAATATGTTTATCAGGATATCTTAACTCAATCCAGAGAAACTTATCTTCAACAAAATCAAAATCGAAGTCAACAACGAACATCAAGATTCAAAATTCAACAACGAATCAAAGAAAAATAAATGGAAACTAGCGAAAATAGATTCCGAGATAGGGTTTAGAAGAAAATTCTTCAGGAGATGTCCAAAGGTACTATCTAGATCAAGATAAAGGAAATCATTGGAATATAATCTAAAATAATCTCAACCTGATATGAGACTGGCAAATCATATTCTCGTCTCAACCTAGAAGATATATAAGTTCAACTTATACCTTCCCTCTGGGATCTACAACTCATCCCAAGAAAGAATAAAGTTTGATACGGACAATATTTCAAAAATCAGGACGGACAGGAACAAATGGGAAAAGTTTCGAAAGTTCGAAATAAGATTCCCAGGGGTCATCCCCGGAATCTACCAAGAGTTCCTAATATGTGACTGAGTACCAAATCCTAAAATATTCCATTACTCAACCTTAATCCTAGGACAGGCTCGCAGTAGTACAGATAAGCTCAAGTACTACCACGACTTCGTATGAATTGCAAAGACTGACCTGCATGGGCCACCAATAAAAACGTGTCACGACTCGCACCCGGATATACGGGTACGAATACGTAGACGACGCCCAGCCTACGCCGCAGTATCGACGGTAGAACGCTGTCAAGTACCCAATAAATATACACTACGTCTAGAAGGCCTATAACTATAAATATACTCTAGTCACATCACAACAGCTAGGGATGATAAGACAAGGAAGATAACTAAAGCACAAGAACAACTAGAAACTACTAGAAGGAATCATAAGACAGGAAATAAAGAAGAAAAACAAGACAAACTAAGGATAACTACCAGGCAACTCACATAGAATAATAGTGAGATCCACCTCAGCTAGCAACATCATGATGTCCACTAATGGTATAACAACTCCTAAAATATTATCAACGGTATCCTGTCAGGAAAATGAGCAAGTACAAACACTAACAGTAGTTCCATGAGAATTGACAAATTCTATAAAAGACAGTATAATGAACTACAAGACAAAGATATATGAAGACTTGGGAACCGTTCGAAAGCTGAGCTACAACCCTTAAACCAAACAAGGACCGGGGTTGTAACCCTTCTCCCGAGTAGAACTTAGTCTCCAATCAAGGTATATCATGGAGGCATGTAAAACATGTGAGTAACTGTATATCATAGCATGGTAAGAAAGTACAAAATGTAGAACAGGGCAGGGTATAAGATAAGATAAAGTAAATATAAAATGTGACTTGAATTATTAGAGCGATATGTGATCGGCTTGGGATAAGTGATAGGACAGGCTATCCATTTGGCCCGGCAATCTGCGGTGACCTCAACGGAAAGTCATGCCGGCCAACCTGGATAATGAGCACAAGGCAAGAGGATCTCGCTACACCCTTCGTGAGGAAAGAGTGGCGCGAGCACATGAATAGTGACAGGGTGGCTTGGATCACATAGCCCCTAATAATTCCCCATCCCCGAATAGTATACGGATCCGGACATAGCACGTCATGACGTGGGATTCCCTAAGAGGGGAGCAAGTCCTCTTCAGGAATCAGCGTCAATACAAGTACAAGAATCAAGACCAAACAAGTACCAGTATCCCAAGAAATCCAGGAATGACATCTCATGACAGGAATCCGACAATACTAGTCCGTGAACTATCGTGTCTAAGAATCGAGTAAGACACTACGACTGAATCGGATATAGCAGATATCAAGACAATGAAAACTATCAGTGAATGTACTCGCCCGTGGTCCTGAGCTGTCAAATGGGGTCGATGTTCAGAGTGATGCCACAGACCTAAAGATAAGATATATATAAGCTAATTAGGGTTCAACAGTGTTAGGATTGATTCTATAGTATAAGCTACGGAATCTAGGTCAGACTCAGTCAACTAAGTTAAAATAGGTCACACTAGGTCAAACTGGGTCAATGGTTGACTTACAGTTGACTTTTGGTCAACTGGTCAACTCTAGTCAACTATGGTCAACACTAGGTCAAACTAGGCTAATGTTTGACTAACAGTTGACTTTTGGTCAACTGGTCAACTCTGGTCAACCAAGGTCAAACTAGTCTAACCCAGGTCAAATATTGACTCTACTTCGACGTTCAGTCAAAGCAGTCAACCATGGTCAAACATGATCAAAGCTAGTCTCTATAAACATCTACAGGGTCAACACATCAATTTCAGTGATTATGAAATCACTGGAATCAATGGATCTAAATTTCGATACAAGGATCTAGAAATACGAACAAAAGAGAAGGATTATAATAATAGGGTGAAAACCTACAAATGCTGTCGGATGATGAAACTAACATCACCAACGTGTCCAGAATGGTCAAATTAGCTAGAATTGTCTGTCCATAAGTCTAATTTGGACACAGGGGCAAAAAGGATAATTTCGGGTCAAAATGATGTCCGTCGTTGGACACACTTTGCACCGAAAAGCGTGTCGGGACAGAAGTCTATAAAACCTAGCAAATTATATGTCCACGAATCCAGAATGATGATACGAACCCAATGGTATGTCCAAAATAGGATTCCGATGTGCCGATCTCAAAATGATACGTTGACGCGACACTTGGTATCCGATTTGCACGGAAATGCGTGCCGAAGCAAATGTCTTCCAAACTCAGCAAATTATATGTCAACGAGTCCAGAATGACGATACGAACTCAACGGTATATCCGGAATTGGATTCCGATGAGCCGATCTCAAAGTGACCCGTTGACTCGAAAAGTGGGACCCGTTTTGTACCGAAATGCGTGCCAGGGCCCACGTTCTCCAAATCAAGCAAACTTTATATGAAAACATTCCAGAACGATGCCACGAGTCTACTGGTGGTGTCAGAAATCGAATCCGGAGTCCCAGGTTCAAAAATGGAATTTAACAAGTGTAATTTAAATAATTCGGACGACCAACTTTGGCGTCGAATTCAACCAACTAAACGTGCTTATAGTGAAACGAAACCTAAAGGAGGCAGGAAGAGGGTTATACCAGCTGTGCACCAGAACTAACGGCGCACAAAACGGAGCTGCGACGACGAAGATACGAGCTGACGAAGTTGGCTCCACGAAACTGTCCAAAAACAGTTCAATTTAAAACGTCAACTTGGTGGCCAGTTTTGATGTATCAAACGACAGAATTAACGGGAAAAATTTGACAGAGGCGAAGGGGTATATACCGAGATTGCGACGGAAGAAATGGATCCCCGATCCAACGGTCGGATTCCCCGGGAAACGCGTACGAAGTCGCTGCGACGAGGCACCAATTCTGGACTTCGTGCGTGCGCGTCGACGGAATTTCGTGAAAAATGCACGAATCGCCTCGACGGCGCGTCCCGGAGGACGTTGGCCGCCACAGGATAGTGCCTGGGTGTCGCCTGGCCAGGGGGTGGCCGGCCACGGCGACCACGGCTGGCGGCGGCGGCGCTGGCACGCGTGGCCGCACGCACGTGGCCGCGCGCACACTGCTGCGCTGCGTCTGCTGCATGTTGCAGCTGCGGCTGCGCTGCGCTCGCGCGCGTCGGGGCGGCCAGGCCGGAGCATGACAGCGGCGGCGGCTTAGGTGAAGAGTGGAGGTGGTGGTGCATGGTGTGGAAGTGTTAGATGGTGGTGGTGATATCGGGAGGAGGAGGAGAGGTTGTCGGGAGGAGGAGGAGAGGTTTGTCGGGAGGAGGAGGAGGAGAGGTTGTCGGAAGGAGGAGGAGAGGTTGTCGGGAGGAGGAGGAGAGGTTTAACACATGTATACATGTAGGTATATATATATAGAGAGAGAAAGAGATAATAATATAAAATAAAAGAATTATATTTTCGAGTAGGCAAAAATAAAAAAACACCAGTGGGGTGTATGGGCAGTCATGGTAGGGTCCATGCCAAACTGGGTCGGACGTTGGGCCAAGTTTGGACAAAGTCGAAGCCAAGATTTAATTAAAATAATAATTTAAGCAAATTAAATCATGGATGAAATAGGAGCACAAGGGAGATCAAAATTGTGGCACGCAAGTGGCACGTGCACAGTAGGCTCAAAACAGGCCAGGGCCATATATTGGATCGACTGGATTGGACCGATGTCGGGCCCGGAAATTAAGTTGGAAATTAAATCACGAATTACGGCAGACGATAAATTGGTCTAAATTGACCTGAAGTTGCACGAAGCAAATGGAGCACAAGGAAACAAGTTCGAGTGGGACACGAAATATCAACACGAAGATAATCTCATCTACTACAAACTTCAAAAAGGAAGCTTCCAGAGACTGGCATCCCTGATGCTCTAGAATTGCAAGTCACGATAAAGAGCATTTAAGATCAAAATTAATTAAATAAAAAAATAAATTATCGAGAATAAATAATTTAAAAAATTCAAAAATAAATCCCGAAAATTCAGGGGGCTTACAGTATTTATGGCTTTTTAAATAAAATCCCTCTTTTTGTCATTAACATTCAATTTGGGGAATGAAAAAATGGACAAAAAGCTAAGCAAACCCTTTCTTAACCCTCTATGACTCCCTCTCATAAACTATCATCCTCAAACCAAGCAATGTTTTTATTTTCCTCACTTAACTTCTCCTCACTTAACTCTTCTAACCCACAATCCAAGCAGACGCTCAATTTTTTTTCTTCCTTCTATTTTCCTCCCTTCCCAAACATAGCATAAGTAATTCTTATAACGAGTGGCAATATGCTTTATCTTTTCGATGCTTGTGTTTGTATTATAGTATTAGTGCTTTTGTGATCACTAAAAAAGCCAAATAATGACATAACGAAAGAATATGATTTGTCACATAAAGCAACAGACTAGCGATGTACGTTACATGGAACTAGTCCTCCGTCGCTGATCTATCGTTAAATTCATCGCCTGGAAGCACAAATGTCCATCGCCAAATTTGTTGCTTGAAAGCGCATATGTCTAACAGGAAACCCAATGATGGAACAACGATGGCTTAGCAACGGAACCAGCCATTGCTAATCTGTAGCTGAGTATCACATAAGTAAATACAAATTAACAATGACTTGTTCCATCAACTAGGGCAAAATAAGGCCACCTACAAATTCTTCTCTTTCTCGACCTCACCTATGGCGCAAGCACAACCCACCTCTCTGGCCACCCCTCTATCAAGATTATTGTGCGGTAACGAGCCCAGCCACCTCCCTTCCTACCCCCGCTACCATGTAAAACCCATCATAGACAAGTGGGTCTTCGTAAGGAAGCACAATGAGAAGAATGAAATAGTACAATATAAAGCATGTCTGTGGCACAAGGTTTCTTTCAATACCCTGGGATTTATTATGTGGAGACTTACTCTCTTATAATAGACATTATTACGTTTTGTCACTTTATCGGTTTGGTAGTTTTCAAAAAACTGAATATGTTGCTTATGGATGTGGTTAGCATTTATCTATATAGGGACCTAGTTACCTGTTACGACCCGCACCCGGAGTAAGGGCACGAGTGCGAGACAACGTTCCAGCCTACGTCGCAGAACGGCGTAGAACGCTGTCTAGGTCTACTATCTAACAACAGTTATAATATCCAAACCTGTCGAGAAAGGTCAACTCCGAACGGAGGACAAGCAATGACAATATAATATACTCAATCACAAAATCTAAGAAAGATGATACCGAAAGATAAAGACAACTAGATATGAAATTATCAACCAAAAAATTCGATACAGAAATAATACAAGTCCAGAGTCAACAATCTCTAATACAAATACTAAAATAATAACAAGCCAAAATGTAATCTGGAGACAAGGTCCAGTACCAAACTAAACCAGCTAAGCTATTCTAAAGCCCCATCGGCTGGAGCTAACCCTTGCTGAACTAGGGTCTCCAAATCTAAGCCAACTACGTCATAGGGACCGTAGTAGGTAGGACACTCCTCCTCGCCATAATCTGTAAAATTTTGTCAACATATCCAGTCAGGATGAAATGAGTACAAATCTCCAATAACAGTTCTAGTTAGACGATATTGAAAATGTAGCAGTAAATATAGAGAATATACAAGGTAAAGTAAAGAGTACATGAATTATGGTGAGGCATATCAAGACTGTAAATGAATGTAAGAGCAGGAGAACATTGTATATCATATACATGAATCAGGAACTACTATCTATGTGAGTTTTGTACTAGTTTCAACATGTGATCGGCTTAGGAACATGATACAAGATTTGGCATGGTTAATCGTACATGTGGTGGATGATTAACACTATTCAAGGTTCATGGCTTGATATAAGGCGGATATTGATCACACATCTACGCTAATACCCCCGCCACTGACTAGTATAGTGGATCCAACCATGACACGTTATGACACGTATTCTCTGAGAAGGTCGCGAGCCTTCACAGGAATCGTGTCTACACAATGCACGAGAAACAAGGAGTCTTGCACAAGGTATACCATGGAGTACAAGGAATAATATTTCATAACGGGATCCAGACAAATACCAATCCGTGTGAACAATGTGTCAAGAGAACCAGGATATCTACACTAAATAGAAGTAACATGGACGGTATCATAAAATAGAAATACTATCAGAGAATGTACTCGCTTGAGATCCGATAGGAATATGTCAACAGTGTAATCTTGCTCAGAGTGAAGTCACATACCTAAACATGAGATATACATGAGTTAAATAGGGTTTAACAGCGTATAGCATGATTTCTAGTGCAGGCTATGCAAATCTAGGTCAAACCCAGTCACACCAAGTCAAACTAGGTCAAACTAAGCCAATTTAAGTTAAATAAGGTCAAACTAAGTCAATCTAAGTCAAACAAGGTCATACTAAGTCAGTCTAAGTCAAACAAGTTCAAACTAAGTCACAATAGGTCACACTAGGTCAAACTAGATTATACAAAGTCAATCTAAGTCATACTAGGCCTAACAAAGTAAAACAAGGTCAAGGCAAGTCAAACAAAGTCAAACAAGATCAATTTAGGTCAAAGGTTGACTTACAGCTGACTTTTGGTCAACCGGTCAACTCTGGTCAACTCCTAGTCTACTCTAGGTCAAACTGGGTCAATGGTTGACTCATAGTTGACTTTTGGTCAACTGGTCAACTCTGGTCAAGTTCTAGTCAATTCTAGGCTAAATGTTGACTTTTGGTTGACTTTGAGTCAAAACAGTCAACCATGGTCAAACGGGGTCAACCTTAAGTCAAATACCCTATTCCTAACCATTACCTACTAAGATATCCTAATACCAACCACATCTACCCTTGTTATCCTCATTACCTTAGATACAAGGTATTACCCTTTACGCTATTAATATAATACCTTAGCCTCTAACCAATACCTTAGCATATCCTTGTCCCACTCTATGCTACTCCAATACCTTGCTAAGGTATTCCAACGTCTTACCCTAGTATCTTGATACCATATCTTGGTATCTTGATACCTCACCTTGGTATCTTGAAGATATCACAATACCTTATCTTGAAACAAGGTAAACCCACTTATCCTAAGATACCATATTGGTATCACAAGATACCACTCTAATCTCTAACTCTAATATCTAATTCTAATATCTAATCCTAATATCTAATTTCTAACATCTATCTAACATATCCAATACCAAAATCTAGACACTAACTTAAGGTATTCAATATCTAACTAACATTATCTTAACTCACTATCCTAACCTCTACATATACTTCTAACTCAAGATACTAACACTCAAACCTACAAGTAATCCACTAACTTTTCTCTCCTGAACACTCACCAAACCTCTCTCACACACACTAGAAACTCTCACACAAACACGCATAGAAGGGGGGAGGACTTGGGCTGTCTATTTCAGCATCTATAGGCTTCTGCTGCTGCTCCTTTTGAGCAGCATACAGCTGCTACAACTGTTGAATTTCAGCAACAATTTGCTGCTGTGTAGTCCCCATATTGGGGGCGGCTGCTGCTGTTTAGGGGGGGGGGGGGGCAGCAGTCCCCCTCTCACCCACTTGCTGCTACTGCTGCGGATCTCTTCTTCTTCTACCTTCATGCATTCATCCACTCCTCATTCATTCACTCTCACAAACACAACACAACCACATCTCACACTCTCATGACACAAACTCACACACACACACACACACACACACACACACACACACACACACACACACACACACACACATATATATATATATATATATATATATATATATATATATATATATATATATATATATATATATATATTCATCAAAACCACTCTCCACACACCAACACACACCCTCAATCATGCCAACCCACAAACCAAATAGGTAGGCATGATCCCCATCTCTCTAACACACATCAAACCACCACCACACATCAACAAACATATAAATATATGACAATATAGCTCAAAACAGTCCACTACCTATAATTACACTATTTAACAAATAGATACATGTAAATATGACATGTAAGCCTAAAACACATGTCCAACATTGTAGGGAACCTAATGAAAACCATGGAGAACCTATCTAACATGTCTAAACTACCCTCTAACTAATCTAAATTTGAAATTAGGCTACAACATGTCCATTTTGGTATTTTCACAAGCACGTGGTGTGCTCCCTCTTGAATCTCTCTATGGGAGTCACTAATATCAATGTAAATACCAAAAGAGAACTCTATTGAGGCTCTAAAACAATCTAAAGGGTGAATCTAGCATGGGGGTTGGGTTCCTATGGTTCAAATCCACTAAAACAACATCAAATGGCAAGAAGAAGAGAAATCTACCTATTGGGAGTTGATTTCCAATGAAAACTCCAAACAACCCGTATCCGACACGGAATCTCCTCGAAGTTGGACACCCTTCCTTGCTCCTTGCTCCAATGTATAGCTAGCACCATCTCCTTGGTAGATTCGGTGGAATGGAGGGAGATTTGGAAGGTTTTGGAGATCAAGACTTGGAGGGAAGCTCTCAAGTTTTGGGGAAGAACACAAAATAGGAAGAATGAGGCAAGTAGAGAAATGAAATGAAAAGATGGGAACCCGAAGCTATAGTGGATGCCATGATGCCCTGTTTGGGTCCATTTGAAAAGTCCAATATGCCCTCAACTAGACTCCTTTGGTTCAACTTAAGTCATGTGAAGGTTCGGGGTCAAAATAGTCAAGTTTCTAATCTCTAAATGACTAAACTTGTCATGTGGGAATAGTCTAATTATACTAGACTAATTAGTGGAATTTGTGGGCCATGTCTAACTAATCTTTGGGTTCCGACTAGAGTCTAAGCTACCCGGGTCACTACCACAAGTCGAAACTAGACAAAAATTAAATGCGACTAAACTAAACCCCAAAATACAATATTAATAAATAAAAAACACCAAAAAATAGAAAAATGGAAAATGACAAAATTACCCTCAATTTTGAAAACATGCAGTTACAATCCTACCCCCGTTAGAAAAATTTCGTCCTTGAAATTCAAATTGGTTGTACTCTTCTCTAGGTCAAGCCCCCAACAAACAAAGTCTACTAAATTCTATCCAAAGTTATACAACATGCAATTCTAGGAAATAGGAACAAACATGCATGGTCTTAGTCTTTACACTAACATGTTATTGTAGTCTCCATTAGGGTTTTCTATTGATCTAACATGAACATCACATATGCAAGCTAAAGGTACTAAGAAAGCAATCAACAATCAATGAGTGCAAAAAAACAGGAAAAAGAAAAGAATAAGACCTAACCTCCTAGTCCTTCATCTGCGGTGTGGGTCTCCTCGACCGCTATTGCAAAAGCCCTGCCCTGGCGGAATATATTCCGCTGCTGGTGCGGGATGTGATGCGGTGCCACAGGTGGCATAGCCTGTGCTCCCTGCGATGTACGACGATGGTTCGATGGACAATCCCTCAACTGATGCCCCTCGGCGCCACAGTAGGTACACTCCCAATCGCCTCCTATAAACTTTTCAGAGGTGACCGGGCTTCCTGCAGTAGTGGCAAAGAGGAGCCTGCTGCACCGGTCCCTGCTGCTGCTGGGGCACTTGCTGAACTGGTGTCCTAGCCGAAGCATGAATCTGCTGCGGGTGTTGCGGGAAAGAACGATGCTGGGGTTGAGGACGCTTAGCAGCCTCCGCGCTGCTAGTAGCCCCCGAAAATATATCACGGTCTCTCTTGGGCTTCAAGCCCCACTCTCTCTCCACCTTACGAGCATCCGTAAGGATCTCCACGTAAGTCTATTAGAAAGAAGGGATAAGGATCTTGATATCCCAAATCAACCCCTCTCGAAAATGACTCGCCTTGATCTCCGGTTCGCGAACCATATACTCCGCATATCGGCCCAGCCGGCCAAAATCTGCAGCGTATTCTTCTACAGACATGCTACCCTGCTGAAGGTTCTGAAACTGCCTCGCCAGGTCTATCTTGTCTGTAGGTGAAAAGAACTTCTCCTTGAAGAGGTCCTTGAACTTGGCCCAGGTATGGCCCTCTCCAGCAAGAGCCGGCTCGTTCCTGAACCAAGTACAGGCGATATCTAACAGTTGCAGTCCAACCACCTCGACCTTCAGGTCATCTCCGAGACGGGAAGTGTAACCTCACTTCTTCAAATTGGTAATTTTCTATAATATAATAATATTTTATATACTTTATATATAGTTATTAATTTTGGTTTGACTAAATAGTTGACTTAGTTTATTTTTTTATTGAATTTCCATTATGGGCTGTCCTGGCCTACAGGGCCATGGGTTGCTTGGTATTAAAACACCTGCAATTGATTTTTCCTCCCCTTTCTTAATCGTTCATCTCAATAAAAGAATAGGGAAATTCAAATTTCCTGGGTCTAGCAGGATACTACCGAAAGTTCGTGAAAGATTTTGCCAAGATAGCGGAGCCGATGACGAAGCTTACGCGGAAGGACGAGGAATTTATCTGGAGCGACGCCTGCCAGTCAATATTTAAAGAATTGAAGAGAAGACTCACTACAGCACCAGTTCTAACTTTGCCATATGAATCAGGAGGATTTGTCATCTACAATGATGCATCATGAAAAGGCTTAGGATGTGTGCTTGAGCAGAACAAGAGAGTTATTGCTTAAACTTCTAGACAGTTGAGGCCTCATGAGAAGAATTACCCTACACATGACTTGAAGCTTGCAGCAGTCATTTTTGCCTTGAAACTGTGGAAGCCCTATTTGTATGGAGAGCGAGTGGACATCTTCACGTACCATAAAAGCCTGAAGTATGTCTTTACTCAGAATGAGCTGAATATGAGGCAGTGCAGATGGCTGGAACTCGTGAAGGATTTCGACATCAATCTGCAATACCATCCTGGGAAGGCGAATGTGGTGGCAGATGCTCTTAGTCGATATCCTGTTGCTATGTTTCTCACTATGGACCGACATCTTCTAGAGGATCTTGAGAGTTTGGGGATTGAGATTGTTCTTTCAGGAGTTGGAGGGCAGCTGATGCACATGCAGATACAGTCAGGACTGTTAGAGAAGATCAAGGAGGCCCAGTTTCTAGATGAGGGACTCCGATGTCTCAGAGGCCAGGCAGAGGCAGGATTGCTCGATGATTTCACTATTGCAGAGGATGGGTCCCTGAGGCACGGAAACCAGTTGTGTGTGCCCAAGGATTTGAAAGAGGAGGTTATACAGGAAGCCCACCAGTCACAGTATTCTATTCATCCTGGATCTACCAAGATGTATAAGGATCTGCGGGAGTATGTTTGGTGGTATGGGATGAAACGAGAGGTTGCCAGATTCGTTTCCAGATGCCTTATATGCCAGCAAGTCAAGGCGGAGTGCCAGAGACCAGCAGGACTATTCCAGCCTTTACCTATTCCGGAATGGAAGTGGGAACACATCATCATGGACTTCGTCTCTGTTTACCGCATACGCCTGGTGGCAAGGATGCTATTTGGGTTATCGTGGACAGATTGATGAAGTCTGCTCATTTTATTCCGTTCAAGGTAGGGTTGTCGACCGAAAAGCTTGCAGACCTCTACATGCGTCAGATCGTACGAATTCACGGAGTACCAATGAGCATCGTTTCAGACAGAGATAGCCGCTTTACATCACACTTCTGGAGGAGTCTACAGCTGAGCTTGGGTTCACAGTTGAAGTTTAGCACCGCCTATCATCCCCAGACAGACGGACAGTCCGAGAGGACCATTCAGATACTGGAAGACATGCTCCAGGTTTGCGCACTCGACTTCAGCGGTTCATGGGAGGATCACTTGCATCTTGTGGAGTTTGTCTATAACAACAGTTATCAGGCTAGCATCGAGATAACCTCGTTAGAGGCACTATATGGACGGAGATGCCGCACACCTTTATCATGGGACAACGTTGGCGAGAGGACTTTGCTTGGGCCAGAGATGGTGGTAGACTCAGCTGAGAAGGTCAGATTGATCAGAGAGCGTCTCAGAGTTTCACAGGATCGGCAGAAGCACTGGACGGACAACATCAGACGGCCACTGGAGTTCGCAGTTGGAGATAGAGTGTTCCTGAAGATCTCGTCGACGAGAGGCATCATTCGTTTTGGTAGAGGCGGAAAGCTCAGTCCGAGGTACATCGGGCCCTTCGACGTGACTGCGTGGATTGGCGAGGTGGCATATCGACTAGCACTTCCTGCTAGCCTGGTGGGAGTGCACGACGTCTTTCACGTGTTCTAAGTTCGATGCTATATCCCGAACCCGAGTCATGTAGTGGACTTTTCAGAGCTAGAGGTGGGTCCGAGCTTGACCTACGAGGAGCAGCCAGTGGAGATCCTTGATAGGAGAGGGAAGCAACTGCGGAATCAGATTATTCCACTTGTCTGCGTCATGTGGATATCCCACTCTCCGGGAGAGTCCACATGGGAGCGCGAGGACGAGATGCAGGAGCGATACCCCAGTTTATTTGTTTGATTGTACTTTGGTACTTTAGGGAGTTTTCCATTTAATAAATTTTTTTATATTGGTGAGAATTGTTTTTGAGTTTTGAATTTAATAAATATGATTATTTTTCCTTGAAATTTTGGGGACAAAATTTTTTGAGGGGGGAAGATTTGTAACCTCACCTCTTCAAATTGGTAATTTTCCATAATATAATAATGTTTTATATACTTTATATATAGTTATTAATTTTGGTTTGACTAAATAGTTGACTTAGTTTATTTTTTTTAATTGAATTTCCATTATGGGCTGTCCTGGCCTACAGGCCCATGGGTTGCTTGGTATTAAAACACCTGCAATTGATTTTTCCTCCCCTTTCTTAATCGTTCATCTCAATAGAAGAATAGGGAAATTCAAATTTCATGTCTGAGCATTCTCTCCAACTGATTTGCCAGCAGAGCCATGTGCTCAGTAACAACCCTGCCAAATTTTATTTCCCCTCCCCCAAAATCTCTCTAACAGCCTATTTAAGGATCTCTCTCTCTCTCTCTCTCTCTTCTTCATCCCTGCTTCACAAAGAAAATTCAATTCCTGGAGAGACCCCTCCTTCTTCCCCAATCCGAATTTTAATTCAATCAGAGGTTCGTGGCAATGGCGTATGAAGGATGATCGACAGCCTTCGAAGACAACATCAACTCTGGTAATGGTAGTTCTTTGAGTTGTTCTTCTTTGATCGACGTTTAAATATTTTGTGTGGATGATTGTACGATTGATTTTGTTTCAGAATTCTTCTTCGAGTTTTGAATCATTTGAATCACCAACCGATTTGGCAAGGTAAAGTTTACTGTTGCTTGAGAATAACTTTGATTCATGAATTTCTTCTCAATTTCTGTTTTGATTTGGAAATTTATGATGTTTGTATCAGAGGATTAGGTCGAGATTTAGCTCTTTCATCAAATCCTTGACTGCCTAGTTAATCAACTCGAGATCAGGAATTGGTGAGATAAATCTCAGATTTATCAATGCTGAGTTCGCAACTGTCTTTTGATGTGAATTTTAATGTTCTACTTTAAATCCTTTAGAACAACGATGGAGCGTGTCCTGATCCTTGCATTTTCCTGAACTCCTATCTTCGTTGTATCGAAAATGTTTAATTCAATCTGAGGTGAGTATTCAAACCTCTCGATCCTTTCTCTTGGTTCTAAATTTTTATAGAGAGTTCTCAAATCCAGGAATTGATGTTGAATCATGATTGTGGATTCCTGTGTTTTGATTTTGCAAATACTCGACTCAGGGTTTCAGAGATCGAGATCAGGACAAACATAGTGAACTCGTACCCTGTTTTGTGGTATCTGATCTGACACTATCAGGTAATCTTCCTTGTTAAGTTTCGCCTTTAGAATGCTGTGGATGTTGGTGTATCAGGAGTCTTAGATCATTGCTGTTATTTGATGATATTTAGGCTCGAAGAAATTTCAGTAATAGACATTCAAGAGTATGGTTAACTGATAAACTCAGTGTACTGTTCTCTTGACCCAAACTGGATCTCAAGTTTAATATGGACATTTTGATTTAAAGACTTGAATCCCAAACAGACTCAGCTCGAGATTAGATTTTGTAGAAAAGCTTGTATCAGTTAGCCTAGAATCACCTTGTAAAGTACTGTTGCCTTAGTGAATGCCCTGAATTCTTCAAACAATGGTATATGTCAATAGAGGGTAGTGTTGGCTGATGTATCAGTGAGTGTGGGAAGCAGTGAACACATGTGATGTATGAGAAGTAATATCATTTAGTAATACTGGAGTTAAACTTGATGCACTTTGGATCAAACATCTGAAAACACAGGGTAAACAATCTCACTGATACCTGGTCAATGAAGGAGATATTGGATCAATTTCTAAACAAAATAGATCCCATACATTACTAAAAACAGGTATCAGTGGTAAGTTTTTCTATAACAGTTTGTGTATTCATTTGAAATGTTTCTCTAAAGCATCAATTATTAAGTTGGCAACTTTGATTCTTATGAGTGACTTTAGAAAACCCTTAACTGAATGATTGTTAAGCCAACTGATTTTACTTCTGACCATTAGTAGATGGGAGCATGAGTTTAGGAAAAGATGAGACCTCTGTCAGTTGGGTGCTTGTAGTAGCAAGCCTAAATGATCAATTAGTATCAGTATTATTATTTTGCCTTTACAGTTTTTCTTCACTTGGTTACCCTTCGATTTTGATGATTTGGATTGCTTATAGTTGGGTATAGGACTGTTGAAACCAGCCTTCAAGAATTCTATTTTCTTTAACTTTTAGTTGCATGATTTTGGAAGTATTGCTATAGCCAGGATAAGATATTGGTTGCATAGTGGGGTTAGAACCATATCAGTATCTTGGTTCAAATCTGATAAACCTGAGAATTCAATCTCAGTACACTAGAAGGAAGACCCTGTTTTCAATTGAAGTCTTTTGTGTATAGGAATAGACATTAGTAGGAAGAAGTTCTTGATCATTCAATAACCCGCATCCTAAATCTTGGTATAACTTATGTTCAATTTATTCCTTTACTCTAAGTTAGTTTTTCATATATAATGTTCAGAGTTACCTTGTCTATTTTTTCTATAATATTTTCTTGGATAAATTAAGTAGTATAGCAATGTCACTTTTAGGAAGTGAACCATATGTTTATAATCCTGCAACCCTTAGTGTTTAATCCTTGGTTAGTTATTACATCACATGTTTAGGGCAAGATAATAGCTGTAATTGGTTAGTCAGTAATTATTAGAACTTAACCCACTTGTACTCAATAAACAAGAAGATATCCAGCTTCATTATTACCGTACTTCCTGGAGCAAGGCAAGTACTGTTCTATGGTTTTGTACATTTACATATCTTGTACTTTTCTTTTGACACATCATGACACGATATCCTGTACTCTCGTACTTTCCTGTTCTTGTACTTACTCGTATCGGAAGGGAAAATACACTAGCTATGTGACCAAATCCCGGTTACTATATTCATGTAGATAGCTTAGGCCTCTCATCGTGCACGCGGGTCCTAAGCCGTACCAATATTCATGTACTCCTGTACATGCTCCTGTACTCACCTTAGCCGGTCACATAGGCTAGTTGTATTTCAAATATGGTGCATTTGTCATGTCTTGTACTTCAGGTTCATAGTTACATTCCTGTACTTTATTTTCTGTACTTATATTCCTGTACTTTTCTGTTCATTTTTTGTATTTCATATTCATGTCTCCTGTACTCATTTCCATATCATGACGTTCTTGTTCATTACCTAGAACTGTACTTTGCTTCGCTCCTGACTAGGATATGTTGTAGGTGAGATGGAGGCTTTGTGTGACACATATTATGGCCGAGAGCATGTAGATGCAGTAGAGCCAGCTGGAGTTGCTCTGGACTTAGAGGCTGAGGAAGCCTAGTATCTACCATATTAGTTTCATTTGGACTTTGTATTAAAGACATCAGATTTTATTTCATTGCTGGAAATGTAATAACTTTTAGACATATACTTTGATTCTGGGATTCGTTTATAGATGCCGTGATTTGTACTTATTCTTGTTTATCTGGTTAGATTTTCCTAGATTGGTACAGCTTACTTCATCGTGTCCAACGATGAAGGCTGGGCATGTCCGACTCGTGTCCGATTATTCGGGAGCGGGTCGTGACATGTTTTTAGTGGTGGCCCATGCATGTCAATCCTAATAGTACCTAGGTATTAGAGTACTATTGGGGGACTTGTTAAAACTAGGGAAACTTGAATCAGAGCATAGGAAATCGGGTACATCGGGTATATAGGGATATTATATAAACATTTACACTTACTTGTAGTTTAGGTTTTTATCAATCACGAAGTTTTCTTTTGTTGCAGGATGGTCACTACGAGGAAGACCGCTGATCAGCCTGGAGTTGCAGGCAGTTCGGAATAGTCTGCACCAGACGTTCCGTTAGAGCAGCTTCCGCCACCGCCTCCTATCTTTCCTCCGCTACCCCCGACGATGACTTTTGACGGTGCTCAGGTGATGGCCATGTTCCAGCAGTTCATGGAGGCTCAGAACCACCAGACCGCACAGTTTCGGGCGACAGTCGTGGATGCGCTCAGGACCAGAGAGCTGGCAGCACCAACACCGGTAGCACCTCCAGCACCAGCAGTACCGAGACCAGGGACTGCCAGAGACTACCATAACCTCTGTCCGATAGATTTCTGGGGCCACAAGGGGATTGTTTATGCGGATGAGTGGTTGGAAAATACGGAGCGAACACTGAAGATGGCGCGGATCCCGGATGACTTGAAGGTGGAAGTTGCGAGCATGCGACTTTTTGACCTTGCCAGAGCTTGGTACCGGGAGGAGCTCCAGTTAGCTGAGCCCCAGGTTTCTTGGGCCGATTTCAAAACTCTGTTCAAGGAGAAGTTTTTCCCCGATGTAGAGCGAGATGAGCTTGGGATGCAGTTCGAGGCGTTGCAGCAGGGGACCATGACAGTGGCGGAGTACACATCAGAGTTCACCCGACTCAGCAGGTGTAGAAGCGTAAATAAAATAGACCAAGTCAAGGAAGTTGAGATTTTTACGCAAAGAGTTCCAGATTAGACTTTACGCAAAGGTCAACTGAGTCAAACTCAAACTCTACGTAAGGGTGAAATTCAGACTTTACGCGAAGAATGAGCCGTCCATGCTGCATTAAATGCATGAAGATACTGTTCTGACAGATTAATTCTCTGACAAATAATTGCACAGAAGCCAAGAAGATTGTTGTTTAGTATGCCAATGAGCTGCTTTACGCTTGAGGAACAGCCTCCTCTGTACGAATAAGAGTTATTTGAGTTTTTACGCTTAAGGCTATCTCAGCTACTCTTTTTGCACGTAGAGTTTATTTGAGCCTTTACGCTCAAGGCTATTTTTAGCCGCTTTACGCAGGAAGCTTACTTTGAGCTATTTTATGCTCAGACATGCTTAAACATCATCTCTTACGCACAGTCTGTCCTAATTGAGTGGGAACGTGGTTTTCTGACGTGGTTTTCTGACGTGGCCTTCATACCACACTTCTCGAAGAACGTGTGTACGTGTTCTCCTTATTTTATTGGATTATGGGACACTTGTCAACATGCGTAGAGGCCAATTTCTGTACGTGGGTGACAGTTATTCTAACAACCTGCGTAAAGACCCAATATTGGTGCTTTTTACGCACAGAAGGACAAGCCTATAAAAAGACTTCTTTTTCAAGAAGAGGGGACTTGGTTCATACTTTCAGAGCAAAGTGATTTTCCAGATCATTTCTCTTCAACTTTTCCTCAAGAACAGAGTGAAGCAAAGCAGGAAAGCATTCGACCGTGCCATCAGTGCCAATTGGGTCGATACCTTTCTGGTGACTTAGTTCTTCCAGTTGTTCATCTCCAAGCGATTTTCTTCATCATCATCATGTGGTCCAAGGAACAAAGTGATCGCTCTCAGATCAGACTTCCATAGCAATACTCTCCAGAATTTACTTTTACTTCTGTACATTTTCTCTCGTTTTTCTTTCAAAAGCTTTAGGGCATTTTGTTAAGTGAAACAAAATGGCGACTCTGCTGGGGACGACTTTCTCCTCTGACGAGAAAGCAATTGCTCAATACAATGATGTGTCGATTGGATCGACGAAGAAGACTTTGGTCGTTCAGTTCGACCAGACTGCTTATGAAGAAATGCTCCGTACTGGGGGTAGTGCTCGCTGCTCCAATGTGCAAAAATTACGAAAGGTGCGCAAAGTTTGGATTCCTAAGTCCAATGCCAATGCACCCTATGATCTCTCTATTGTCTCTGAAGGCAAGGAAATTCTTCCCACTCCTGTCGTTGGGGCTCCCGTCTGTGACGAGGTAGTTCCTACTTCAGTATTGCGCTCTGTGCGTAAAGTTCAGTCTCCTGTCTGTGACGTGGTAGACACTCATGTCTTGCACTCTATGCGTAAGGGCAAATCTCCCGTCTGTGACATGGCAGATGTTCCTGCTTTATGTTCTACGCATAAAGACAAATCTGTCGTCTGTGACGTGGCAGATGTTCCTACCTTGCGTTCTACACGTAAAGGCAAATCTCCTGTCGGTGACATGGTAGATAAAATTCACAATGATGCTTTTGCATCTAAAGTGAACTTGCCTACATGTGTACAACGTAAAAACTAGTCTCCTGTTGTTACTATGACAGACACTTCCTTTGGTTTATCCAAGAAAACAAGAAATTTTGGCAAAACTTCTATTTTTCACCAACAATCCTCTAATGCTGCTTTACGCAAAGTGCCAAATCTTAGGATTACGTGCAATACTGAGGGTGTTCTCTGTGCACAAAACTCAACTCAAGATTTACGCACACAACTCCAGGTGCGTAAGAAAGCACAGCTTTGTTCTGCCAATGAAGCTAGTAACCTTCTTTTTACGCAAGGGACTAAATATTTTTCTGTCCCAAATGCAAGAAAGAAAATATTACCTTCCAATTCTTCTGATTTACGCGAATTACTTGTACAAAAGCATAAAAACAGAAAATCTCCTGTGACACTCCCTCAAGAAAATTATCATTGTGAATGTCACCAAATTGTAATCAAATGTTGCTATTCTGCTACTAAACGGTCAGTTTTCGACCGATTAAGTTATAACGTGCCTCAGCAACAAATTGATGATCAGGAATATGAGTTGTCCTATGCATCGGTCAATATGGCATCTCATATCAATAGAGGACGACGTCCAAGGCGCAATTCATCCCGGACTCCAAGTCAACAACGGTTCAACCGAATCCTTGATACTTTTGAAGGAGTATATCAACATACTCGGTCAAGAAGTCAACGATCTTTAAGTATGCATTCTTCAGATTCAGAGGCTGGGGGTACCCAGTATTTGGAGTCAGAAACTGATAGCGTTGATTCTTATCTCTACACCAATCCCTCTATATGTTCAAGAGAAGTCGAATCCTATGTTATCGGAGAAGAACAAGAGACGTCCACTTCTCATACAGAACAACGTCTTTCCGCGGTGGAACAATCGCTAAAGGATATGCTTGCCATGATGCAAAATATGCATCAGATAATAATGACTGAGCAAACAGTCCAATCGACAATGATAACACCAGTGTAGGTAGCTGCGCCAACTCAAGATAGTCAAGGGGTTGACATACCTTTGAATAATCTGAGTCAAGAGCCTGTTATCAATCAAAACTCCGCATCTCCTCACTCTCTCATTCCAGAGGATGTATCACCTCCGGTGGGGGTTACGGTGCATCCAAATATACTTCCTCAAACTAATGATAGTCAAGAGCCTGGTGATAACACCAGTGAAGGTAGCTGCGCCAACTCAAGATAGTCAAGGGGTTGACATACCTTTGAATAATCTGAGTCAAGAGCCTGTTATCAATCAAAACTCCGCATCTCCTTACTCTCTCATTCCATAGGATGTATCACCTCCGATGGGGGTTACGGTGCATCCAAATATACTTCCTCAAACTAATGAAGCTATTCAAGCAGTTCGGGAGTTAAAGGCGCAATTTGAAGTTCTTAAGCACAAAGATCAGCTCCAGAAGTTGGGGATTAAGCAACCTTATCCTCCCCACTAGAATGATGTACCCTTTCCTCCCAAATTCAAACCACAATCTATGGTATTATTTGATGGAAAGACTTCTCCAAGTCAATATATCAATTATTTTGATATTATGACTGTTCATCTGCAAAGGAATGATGCTCTCCTCACCTGAGTTTTTGTTGGATGTTTGACGGGTACAGCATACGACTGGTATCGCAGTCTACCCGATAATTGCATATCGTCTTTTGACAAGTTCAAAGCGATGTTTCTCTCTCGTTTCTATGAAGGAGGGATGGATATGAATATGTCCTCCTTGATAGAGATTAAACAAAAAAAGAAAGAGGATACTCGGACATTTATTGAACGTTTCCGATAAGCTACTCTGAAAATGCCTCCTGGTATGCCAGATTCAGCATTAATTGATACATGCCAAAAGAATCTACGACCAACCATCACTGTTTTTACAGGCTCTCAATTCGCAGATTGGCCTCATTTATTATAGCGTCTATTTCAGCTGAAACCAATGGTAGATTGGCTCGTGAGCATAGGATGATCTTCGTATTGGAAGATAAAGGAAAGAGAACCTCTTCAGGTAACAATTCTGGTAATCGGAATAGAAAAGAAAAGGAAACCCTGGTGGTGAACCTTTCAAAATCTAAAACTACACTAGGTAATTCAGAGTCTTCTAAGCCGAAAGAAGAGTACTCTTTCGACGACAGTGACATTCCTGGAATATTCTAATGTCTCGTAAAGAGTGGTAAACTCCAGATTCTAGATCCAAAATGACCTAATGAGGTAGACTTGACTGATAATCCCAAGTATTGTATCTACCATAGATACATAATTCATCCGACTAAGGCTTGCTATGTCTTGAAGAAAAAGATTCAAGAGTTGATAAATGCTAAAGCTATCGCTCTAACTAATAATGAGCATACAGTCACGACTAATATGATTTCTCTTCAGTTTGGAGATCTTCCTCCACAGCAAGTTCCTGATGGGATTGTCCCAATTCCGAAGGCGACAATAAAGATTGTGAATCTTCCACCAGCCAGAGATCAAAGTAAATGATTATTACCTCACTTTAAAAAATGGTGAAATTATGTGGGTGCATCCTGACTTAGTACCTGAAATGGAGTATAAAAGTAAAATTTCAAAATCCAAGAAAGGTCAAAAAGTCAAAACCTGCAATATGATTTCTCATGTTGCTATCTCAGACCATGATGATTCTGATCATTTGTGGGATGGCATTCCTTTGGAAGACAGGCTAAGGGGTTTGAACATATGCCCTCCAAGTTTGGCTTCTTCTACTAAACTAAAGCTTACTCATCAGCAATGGTTAGCCATGAACAGTGTCCCTTTGTATAGGACACAACAAGTTTTTGCTGCCTATGAGAAAGCTCCGGTTGGGATTTTACCTCCTGCACCGAAGGTTTCCACCTTTGCGACTACAGGGATCTCCGTTCCTTCTTTATCTACTGGAACGTCTTGTGAAAGTCCGCTACCCATTCGCATGTACAGTCAACAATCGGTCTATCTCATAAAAAAGATGGGCTATGACTTTCAAAAAGTGGAAGCTTTGAACAATGGAAGAGGTGTGCGAGTTCCTTTACGAATTTAAGGTCAAAAATCTGCCATCGGACTGGGATTTGAGGTCCCTCATAAAAATCCCCGTAAGACGAAGACTAAATCCTGTAATATGGTACTTCATTCTCCTGAGTCTGAAGAAGAGGCTTTTGCTGGTACAAGATCTGGAAAAGACTACCATAAAGATTACGAGGCAACTTCTAAAGAGATGGATGATGTCGCTGAAACTCTAAATCTACCGACTCAGTCATCTTCTATTCCTGTTGAGGCAAGACCTTCTAAACCACCAGTGGTTAAAAAAGGGAAACAGAAGGCAGTGCATTTTGACGTCCCGCTGAAGTCTGGTTCAAATAAAGGGTTGATGAAACCCTATAAATTTGATATACTAGCCCAGTTATCCAATACTCCGGCTAGGCTTTCTATCTTTGAGTTACTCTGTCTCTCTAAAGAAAGTCGAAAAACTTTGAGTGAAGCTTTGCTACAGGCAGATTCATGCTTAGCCCAACTCAAAAGTCCTGACAATATACCGGTGTCGTGTCCCCAATGCCACAGTGTGATGGAGTCAATTCCTAATATTACTTTCACACAAGAAGATATGCTATTGAAGCATAATCGACATGACAGGCCTCTATGTTACACAGGGTATATTGACTCGACCGAGGTTGACAGGATTTATATCGATCCTGGGTCTTCCATTAGCATTATTCTTCAGAGTATGTTACGAACATTGAGGATTCCTACTAGTGAGTTGACTTACACTAGTACGACAAGTAAACCATTAGGAAAAATTCGTCTGAAGATTCAAATAGGTGATCTTCGAACTACGGCAACCTTCTATATTATCAATTCAGACGTATCTTATAATATCCTACTCGGTAGACCATGGATACATGAACATAACATTGTGCCTTCGACTCTCCACCAATGCTTCAAATATGTAGATTCTCAGGGAACTGTAAAGACTGAATTTGCAGATCTCAATCATTTTAAAGGTGTTAAAGCCTATTTCTCTGATTCAATACTCTATAAACATGAGCATACGAAGGAAATATCCGATATGGCTGAAGATCGATCGCCTTCAGAAGACCAATCGCTTTCAAAAGACCAATCGCCCTCAGAAGATCAACCTTTGAAGATTGAGGTTAAGGGTAGGGTTCGACCCCAACCTGTCAATGTTGAACCTTTGATGATTAAAGTTAAAGGAAGAACTCAAGCTATGTCTAATGAATCCGTGAGAATTTCAGTCAAAAGTCGAGTTCAAGCCAATATTAGTGATCAGCCTCTCATGATCAAGGTTAAAGGACGTACTTTTCGTTCAACTAATTCAGAACCACTAGTCATCAAACTCGGCAAATCTACGCCTAAGACGGATGATGTTCCGTTAATGATTAATCCAAAGAGTAGTAACCAGTCTGTCAATGATGTAAATATTGATCAATCTGTGTTTTCCAATTTTAATGAAGATTTCCTTTTGGAGTATATGGCTGTCAAATATATTAAAAAAATGACTATCTGCTGATAATCAAAATTATCAACATAAAACTGACATAAATACAGAGGAAACCTTATATATTAATCATAAAGAGAATTCTTTTCCTCCTCATATCGATGTTGGGCCCTATGCTCAGATATTCCTAACATCTACTCCTTATTTGCTACCTGTTGCCTCATCATCACAAGCTTGTGTGGCTTATAGACGTCATGAAGAATCTTATTTTGTGATTCCGTCTACTAAGAAAAACAAGCATCAAATTGTGTTTGGTTTGGCTAGGAATATTTCTATTACACAAATAGATAGCCTCGAAGAGAAGGATAAAGAAAAAAAATCAGAATTGACAGATATAGTCAACAATCCCGTAAAATTATCCAGAATATGGGATATGATTTGAAAACCATGTCAGGTCTCAATCAGGGCAAAGGTAGATGATTACCATTATGTGGTGATCCGTTTTATCAACGAACCTGTCATGGTTTGGGATACGATACATCCCATATGTTTAATGAAGATATGGAAGAAGAGTTTTTTTCCAGTTCTTCGTAATCCTCAGATTCAGAAGGAGTCCAATATGTTGAATCTGAGCACATCTTTTCAGTTAATATGGTTCAAACCGATGATGAGTTTGAACTATTTAAAAATGACCCTTAGGCACAACAAATGGATACACAGTGGGAGCTTCGGTTTGAGCAACGACAGCTACCCACAGAAGATGAAATCATCCAGATTGATATTGGAGACGAAACTACGTCAAAGCCAATATTCATCAGCAAAAACCTTTCCGAAGATGAAAAAAAAAAGTTGATAAAGCTGATAAAAGAATATATTAATATCTTTGTATGGAGCTATGAGGATATGCCAGGTCTGGATCCTAAAATAGATACCCATAAACTCAATATTCTACCTAATGCCAAACCTGTAAAACAACAGCAGCGGCATTTTCGACCAGACATGATGGATGCAATTGAAGCAGAAGTTAAAAAGCTGATCACATGTGGCTTTGTCCGTGAAGAACAACACCCAGATTGGGTTGCCAATATTGTTCCTGTCATGAAGAAGAATGGAAAAGTTTGAGTTTGCATAGATTTCGAGATCTCAACTCAGCTTGTCCAAAAGACAAATTTCTACTTCCGATCACCGATGTCATGATAGACAATACATGTGTGTTTGAACGTATGTCTTTCATGGATGGATTCTCAGGATACAACTAGATTAAGATGCATCCAGGAGATAAAAAGCACACCACTTTCCGTACACCCCTTGGAGTTTATTGCTACACGGTTATGCCTTTTGGTCTGAAAAATGCCGGCGCTACATATCAACGGGCCATGAGCAACATCTTTCAAGAACATGTACGAAAAATAGTTGAATGTTACGTAGATGATATTGCCGTTAAAAGTCGATCAAAAGATGATCACATTCAAGATCTGAAGACAGTATTCGAGTTGATGCGTCAACATCAACTAAAGATGAACCCCACTAAGTCTTTCTTAGGGGTTTCCAGTGGCAAATTTTTGGGATTTGTCATTACTTCTCAAGGTATCTATGTTGATCATGATAAAGTTAAAGCAATTCTTGAAATGCGTCCTCCACGCAATTTGAAAGAGCTCCGTGGCTTTCAAGGTCGCATTGCTTATATCAGGAGATTTATATCAAATCTTTCTGGAAGATGTCAACCTTTCTCTCGTTTATTGAAGAAGGGTGTGTCATTTGTTTAGGATGAAGCATGTCAAAAAGCATTCAATGTCATCAAGCAATACCTCACAAATCCACCTGTTTTAGTACCCCCAGTAGTGGGAAGACCATTTTTGCTGTATGTTCGAGCATTTGATCATTCTCTTGGTGCTTTTCTTGCACAAAAAATTGATAAGGGTCATGAACATGCAATTTATTATCTTAGCCGCATGATGGTTGGGGCTGAACACAAGTATACTCATGTGGAAAAAGAATGTCTAGCCTTGGTTTTTGCCATTCAAAAGACACGACATTATGTATCGGGACAGACTATTCATGTCATCTCCAGAATAAATCCTATTCGGATATTAATGAAGAAGCCGAGTATTCTTAACTCCAGGTCAGCTACTTGGGCAATGTTGCTTACTCCTTTTGATATGGTCTACATACCTCAAAAATCAGTGAAGGGTCAAGCGTTAGCTGACTTCTTAGCAGCTCATCCTATACCTGAAATTTCTAAGCTATATGACGACATTCCAGATGAAGTCGTAGACTGCAACATGACTATAAAGAATGATATTTGGCAACTATACTTTGATGGAGCATCACGAGTTGGGCCCAAAGGCAATATTGTCTCCGGAGTAGGCATTGTCTTGGTCTCTTCTGATAAAATGGTTATATACCGTGCTTATTCCCTCAATGAACCATGTTCCAACAATGTGGCAGAATATAATGCTCTGCTAATTGGTCTTCAAGTAGCAAAACAATTGGACATTGAGTTCTTAGAAGCTTATGGAGACTCTCAGCTGATCGTCAATCAGGACAGAGGGATATATGAAGTCAAAAATCCTGACCTCATTCCCTATCATAAAGTGGTAATCGAACTGGCTCTTTCATTCAAAGGGTTCTTCATTGAATTCGTACCACGCTCTCAAAATTTGGAAGCTGACGCTCTTGCTAGTTTAGCTGTAGACCTAGCAATTCCAATCAGAAGACAAAATACTATCACTTTGTTAGATCGAGACCTATTCTGTGTCAAGAATAATTTGCACCTTGAACAGAGTTATACTACCGAATCAAATTTTCAGCAAAAGGATTGGAGAAGTCCATTTATTGATTATACGGTCTATGGGATTTTACCTGAAGATCCAAAAGAAGCTGTATCAATCAAAAGACGATCGTTTCGATTTTACTATGATACTTCTATGCACATGTTGTATCGTCGTTCTTATGACGGGCTTTTACTGCGTTGTCTCTCGGAAAGCGAAGCTAAGCAAATACTTCGTGAAGCTTATGATGGAGTTTGTGGTGCACATCAACCAGGTCCAAAGTTACAGGACCGTATTCGAAGAATGGGTTATTATTGGCCTTCTATGATAGCAGACGCTGTGGATTACGCCAGACGGTGTAAAGCGTGCTAGATTATGATGATTTTATTCATCAACCTTCTGAATTTCTACATCCTACGGCAGCTTCTTGGCATTTCGAAGCTTGGGGTATGGATGTTATTTGTCCGATTAATCCCCCTTCTGTCAAAGGACATCGGTTTATCCTTGCTATAACTGATTATTTTTCTAAAAGGGCAGAATCAGTTCCTCTTGTTGAAGGAAAAATGTCTAATGTGGTTAACTTCATCAAACATCATGTCATTTATCGTTTCGAGATTTTCTGAAGGATAATCCATGATAATGGACCACAATTTGCCAGTCAGACATTTTATCGATTTTGTGACAAAAATCGGATCCAGAACCTATCTTCTACAGCTTACAATCCAGCTGCTAATGGTTTAGCAGAAGCTTTCAACAAAACAATTATTAAACTTCTCAAAAAATTCGTTTCTTCTAATAAACGTGATTGGAATGAGAAACTTGGAGAATGTTTATGGGCTTATCGAACAACAGTCCGAACTCCAACTGGTTTTACACCATTTTCATTGGTTTACGGATGTGAAGCTGTCCTTCTACTAGAAATCCAGATACCATCTCTTAGAATAGCCATTGCTAATGACCTAACTACGGAGAATAATGACCGCTTAAGACTCCAGGAACTTGAAGGTTTGGATGAGAAGCGCCTTCAAGCACAACAGCGCATTGAGCTGTATCAAGCCCGCATATCTCGAGCTTTCAATCGTAAAGTTAAAGAAATGGTATTTAAAGTAGGAGAGCTAGTTCTAGCTGTCCGAAGACCTATGGTTATGACTCATAAAAGTAAAGGCAAGTTCCAAGCTAAATGGGAAGGTCCTTATGTAATCGAAATCGTATTCTCTAATGGTGCTTATAGGTTGTCTAAACCTAATGAAGATTTGCTCATGATGCCAATTAATGGTAAATTCTTAAAGAAATATTACGTTTGAATTTCTTTTTCATTCCCCAGCTGCCAAGGTTTGGTTAAGCTGATTATTTATTCTCCCAAAAGAGAATTTTGATTTTCTGTCTTCCCAGCTGATTTCAAAAAGAAAAAGATTTATTATCTATCATGTCCATTTTACCTCTGAATAGATATTAAATCTACTTCTTTTTATTATCTATCATGTCCACATTACCTCTGAATATATATTAATCTACTTCTTTGAGTCATTATAATCTATGATGTTCATATTACCTCTGATAGTATTGTACACTCTAAAAAGAAAAAAAAATTATTATCTATCATGTCCATATTACCTCTGGATAGATATAATCTACTTTGTTGAGTTTTGAAGACTTATCATGTCCATATTACCTCTGATAATTATTTTCTATCTCATACTTATTTTATAAAAAAACATTTTATTTATTTTATGGTTTGAAATATTACATCAGCAAAAGAAAAAAAATGACAGGAGATAAAATTCTTTATTGGATACAAAAAATTTCTAAGGCGGAGCAGATAGATCTTCAATCATTTTCTATAATTCTTCCAGACGCTTTTCACGAGAGCCCAATACAGTTGTATATGCTATGGATCGTCGAGCTTCCGCAGTACAGAGATGGGAGAGTTTGTTAAAGACAACTATCATGTTATCTTTGGCTTCTTCGAGAGTCTTGATGTTTAATTCAGAACCAAAGATCCGTTCTTCCAAAATGGAACTTTGCCTCAAATATTCATCTCGATTTGTCGTCACCTGGTTTTGCTCCTCCTTTAATCGAGCTAGCTCAGCCTCGACTTTACGAATTTTATCATTTTGTTGATGGATTTTGATATTTATGGAGTCATAAGCTTCTTGATGCTACTTCAACAGGGGTTTATTCCCTCTCAAGAAGGTCTTATCTACGGCAACCTTATTGCTATAATCTTGAAGAGATTCTTTGAAGACAGTTTCTCGAGTTGTATATTCATTCGTGAGAGCATCATACTCAGATTGGATGAGGCTTTCAATAGTCCCACTTGACAACCTTAGATATTCTTTGATTGGTTGTTCAAGTCCTTGGACTATCTTTTGCAAGGCTGCTGCCCTCTCAATATCATTAAACAAGGCGATGTTGTCAATAATGGTGGCAATCACACTTTTCAAACTCTCATAACTGAGGCCTTTCTTCAAAACCATCTTGATCAATGCTGCCAAAGTTTTATAAAAAGTTTCAGTATGAATCTCTACCAAAAGATCATATCAGCATTAGAGCTTGGTGTATCAGCAATATCTGCCAACCTCTTCTCCTGAAAACCAAAGACAAATGTTGTCGTCGCTGTGATAGCAAGCTGAGTTAAAGCTATATCTGTCATCGTTATCATGGCCAGTTGATTCCCAGGGATTTTTGGGACTATATCTTCAGCAACCTTTTATGCCGCTTCGGGAGCTTGAGTTTCGTTGGCAAGGGATGATATTGCAGAAGAGCCGCCTTCTATGTTCGGTTCGGACTCGAACATTACTGTCTCAAGAACCTGGTCTGGTTTAGCAGTAGTAATTGAAACTGTTGCTGCTGCATCTACGACCTCAGTAATCGGTTCTTGGATAGCAACCGATTCTCTGAGCACTGCTGGCTCTTCTTCTGCAGTCGGCTCTTCATGTCTTTCTTGGGCAATAGAAGATTCTGGGCGTACCTCTCCTGCAGATGGAGAACCTTCCTCAGAAAGAGAGTCCTCTTTTGCAGAAGAACTTCCTTCTTCAGATTCTATTACCTCTTCAGGAATAGGCTTCTGAGGAGGAGGAGCAACGGGCTTTGCCACAGTGACGATCCCTACAAAGACTAAACAAGATAATCAATATACAAAGTTGTAATACATATTTTTGTATAAGTTTTGTGTAATATATCTTTACCTGGAGTAGGTGTAGGACGCGATAACAGTGCGTCATAATCTAAGTCCCAATCATCATCATCTAATTCGAGACCTGGTTCATCCGAAGGGATGGGTTCCGAATTATTAGCAAGAGTTGTAGCTGTGTCTTCGACAGCTTTTGCCTTTTGTGGCGAAGTTAAGTGCAATGAGGTGCTAAGTCGTCTTGGAGATGGGACTCCTGTAAATTCTGTTGTTGCTGCCGGCTGGGGTACTGAAGATCCTTCTCCAGGTTGAATTGATGAAGATATAATGTTTTGAGTCTCTTCGGTAGAATTTTTGCTTTCTGGAGTAGAGACTCTTTGTTTGGAAGGCCCTTTAATAGTAACCTTTTTCTTCTTCTCCCGGAGAGTAACAGTTGTGTCTGATTTCTGCTTCCGGGTTGTAGAAATAGTAATTGCTCATGCAGCTGTCTCCCCAACTCCCATAGGGATCGTTTCCAGATATTCATCTGGAACAGCATCATCAGGTATATCCGAAGGCACCATAACTGGTTCTTCGGCGTCTCCTTCTTTTTTCCACCGAAGACTTCCTTTCATATTGTTGTCTTTTGAGAAGGAACGAATGGAGACATAAAAATCCGCATATGAATGAAGCATTCGTAGCTCAGTTGTGCTTGAGGCGGTTGATACATGGAATTTGGCACCGGTGCATCCAGCGCTGAAATATCGCCATGCCCTCGCTCCATCAACTAATTTTCTATAATGGTTGAAACTAGTGGAGGGATTACCAACGTAAAGCTGGTCATACCCGAACTGACGAGCAAACTGACTAGGTAGGTACGGTTCAAAGATGCAGTTGTCTTCAGTTCTATACATCAGATGTGAGGGTCTGATGCATATTAGCCAATTGAAGACTGGCGCAGGCATCCCAGTTCTATATTGACCTACGTCTTCAAATTGCACACCAAAACAGTCGGCTGGAACTGCTGCTCATGTGCAGAAAAAATTCCACCCGTAGAAGAAGTTCAGTGTTGCCCGTGTATCTGTCACTGATGTTGCCTTCCAGGTAGCTTTACTAAACTTGTGGAGGAATACCTCCGTATTATTTTCAGGGCCTGGTGGTAATAAGCTGCAGTTGTGATGCAGTAGCCAGCCCATCAAATAAGTATATAGCATCTCCACCCTAGGGAAATCGCGACGGTAGAGAGCATTATTGATCAATTCTTCACCAAAATCTCGCAAACCCGCGTTTATCCGGCACACCATTGCCGGTAATAGACTGAGTCTAACCTTGAATACCAAACATACTGCTGGCCATAGTACATTTCGGTGAATTCTGTCAACTGTACCGGTTCCTGGTACGACCCACCTTCGTAACCACAAGAAAAGAAAGCTCGCCAGCAAGGCTTCTTTTGAGAGCTTTTGACTGCCATGTTTTAAAAAGCTCAATGTTTCAGTTCCCGCAGGGAATTCTCCAGCTTTGGTGGTTAAATACTTGTCCGGGGATTTATATGTGATCATCCAAGTATTTATCAAGTCGGCAGGAATTATTGAGCAAGGATTAATGGTTTGAGCCTCGTTGTCTTGGAATCTCTCCTTATCTTCCTTGGACACTTTATTCTTATGATAGAATAGATATGTTGTCCATTTATTGATATATGCCAAATTTGATCCACTTTCATATATAGTGGTACAGATCAAATAATGACACATCAGCTCTTGGTATACTTCGACTAAGCGAGGGTTTTTCTTACTAATTTCTGCTAGTTCTCGGTTGGAGGGAACATACTCCTCATATGGAACTTCTTCCATTGGTAGCTTGGAGATAAATTGTATCTCATTGAGTGCAAAACCCATTTCGCCTACTGGGGTCACAAAGGTTCCGGTCGAGCTGATATATAACTCCATCAGAGCTAAGAACAGGTTATTGTTTATGGGTATACCTTGACTTGTGGAGGCTACCGCTTCTAACAATCCTATGGCTTGTAGGTCAGCTTCGAAGTTCTTTATGATCCAAGAGCTAAGTTGAACCTAGTTTTTATTGTGAGGATTCATCCACCCTGGAAGCCTAGGATTGACTTGGGGATATAATACTGAAGCGTTCATAAACCTGTTAATGAACATCGGTATCTGTACCGGCTGGATCAGAGACGAGCCCTCACTTGGTGTGAATCCAGGTAATAAGCCTGAGAAAGGAGTGACACTACCACTGGGAGTACTCGAATGATAACCTATTTGGCTTTCATACCTCTTGAATATAATTCTTCCTGGTCTTCCATGACTGTTGGGAGTCAGATTCTAGATCGTCTGTCTCGGATGAGTGGCGTGAACAAAAGAAGAAAGGGGATAATCCCTTGGCATTGTTGGGAGATACATTACCTTTTCCCCAAACTTGAACACCCAGGACTCCTTCTTGGGGTTTATCTGAGATTTGAAATCAATTGCGTCCCCGAACATGAATGCGGGCTTCAAGTAATGCTGGCCATCCAATGACGTCAGTAATTCTCCGTTCATCAGAGACAACAACATTCTGTCTCCCTGAGCAGCTATCAACTGATGTCTTTCCTTGGGATACTGCTTGTCGGTTTGAGGAAACTCGACATAGAATAAATGTTTTAGATAATTTGATCCCAAAATACTAGTTGGTGAGCCAAACACTTCAGAGAGAGGATGGATCCCCAAGTCCACTACAAAAGAAGTTCAACAAGAAAAATCAAGTTAGTAAAACTCTAAGTATGAACTCTACGCAAACTCAAGCTTTATGCAAATGACTATACATGAGTTAAATTTTGGAGTTATTGCGTGTAAACGGTTCTCTATTTTAAAGAGAATTTGTTTTATGCATTTTTTCTAAAAAATATTCTACGCAGTCCAAGACTGAAAGTCTTTTACGTGTACTTTTTTTTGTTCAAAAGAATAAAGTTTTACGTGTGAAACACATAGTCTTTTTGACCTGCTTATTTTCAGTTTTACGCTCGCACGTATAAACGTCGACGTATTTTCAAGTTTTATGCTAGCACGTATAACGTGGACGTATTTTCAAGTTTCATGCTCGCACGCATAACGTGGGCGTATTTTCAAGCTCTACGCTGACACGTATAACGTGAGCATATTTTTGATTTCTAGATCTACGCTGGCACGTATAACGTGAGCGTGTTTTTAGTTTCAACTTTTACACTGGCACGTATAAACGTGAGCGTATGATTGGTCTTGGGTCATCGTCTTCCATAAAATCGATAGGGTTTCTACCTATTATGGTCGGAGCCACGTTTGGGTTGGTATTTGGGGTCTCTTCGATATTTTTCTCCAGTGATGCTGCAGCGGCGTGAACTTCCTCCGACGATCTAGCTGTCGACGAAGTACCAAGCTTCTTGCCCTTAGCTGAGGCGGCGACCTTGCTCTTGGGTGCCATTTGATCGAAGTGATTTTGAAGATAAAAGAAGAAGAAGATTGAGAAACGAAAGAGATGAGTAAAGTTCTCTCTCTTCCAACAGAGTCCTATTTATAGGAAACTCAAAAGTTGATTCGAATTCTCGAAGTGACTGTTGGGTATCCCTAATTTTACGCTGATGACTATTGGGTATCCCTAATTTTACGCTGATGACTGTTGAATATCCTAGACTTTACGCTTCTATTCAAAGTATTTTAAATATTAGAAAATTTGAAAACTTTGAAGGGGGTCTTGTAGAAGCGTAAGTAAAATAGACCAAGTCAAGGAAGTTGAGATTTTTACGCAAAGACAGTTCCAGATTAGACTTTACGCAAAGGTCAACTGAGTCAAACTCAAACTCTACGCAAGGGTTAAATTCAGACTTTATGTGAAGAATGAGCTGTCCATGCGGCATTAATTGTACGAAGATACTGTTCTGACAGATTGATTCTCTAACAAATAATTGCACAGAAGCCAAGAAGATTGTTGTTTAGTGTGCCAATGAGCTGCTTTACGCTTGAGGAACAACCTCCTCTGTACGCATAAGAGTTATTTGAGTTTTTACGCTCAAGGCTATCTCAGCTACTCTTTTTGCGCGTAGAGTTTATTTGAGCCTTTACGCTCAAGGCTATTTTTAGCCGCTTTACGCAGGAAGCTTACTTTGAGCTATTTTACGCTCAGACATGCTTAAACAGCATCTCTTACGCACAATCTGTCCTGATTGAGTGGGAACATAGTTTTCTGACGTGGCCTTCATACCACACTTCTCGAAGAACGTGTGTACATATTCTCCTTATTTTATTGGATTATGGGACACGTGTCAACATACGTAGAGGCCAATTTCTGTACGTGGGTGACAGTTATTCTAACAACCTGCGTAAGGACCCAATATTAGTGCTTTTTACGCACAGAAGGACAAGCCTATAAAAGATTTCTTTTTCAAGAAGAGGGGACTTGGTTCATACTTTCAGAGCAAAATGATTTTTCAGATCATTTCTCTTCAACTTTTTCTCAAGAACAGAATGAAGCAAAACAGGAAAGTATTCGACCGTGCCATCAGTGCCAATTGGGTCGATACCTTTCTGGTGACTTAGTTCTTCCAGTTGTTCATCTCCAAGCAGTTTTCTTCATCATCATCGTGTGGTCCAAGGAACAAAGTGATCGCTCTCAGATCAGACTTCTATAGCAATACTCTCCAGAATTTACTTGTATTTTTGTACATTTTCTCTCGTTTTTCTTTCAAAAGCTTTAGGGCATTTTGTTAAGTGAAACAACAGGTTCGCGGAGAACCTAGTCAGAGCACCGGAGGATAGAGCTTGGAGATTCAAGAAGGGCCTTACCAGAGAGCTGCGGCATACAGTGGCAATCAGCCAGGCGATGACGTATGCGAGCATCTCAAGATTGCTCAGGCTGTAGAGAAAGAGGCAGATCCGAAGCTGAAGATGAACCAGGACATCGGCAGCAGCAGCTACCAGACACCGGTGAAGAGGACCCAGACTCAGATTTAGGCGAGGCCACAACAGCCGGCACAGCAGCATCACCGTCCAGCCAGAGTCCATACACATCAGCCACAGTGATAGTAGCAGGCAGCTACTTGTACTTTCTTTTACCGGCCAGGATACCGCTTTGACGAGTGTCACAAGAGGCTTGGGCTATGCTTATTCTGCGGATCAGACGCACATCAGTTGAGGGACTGCCCACAGGCTGCAGCTCGACTGACAGGAGGACCTCGGGGTACTGGAGAACCACCACCTGCACTACCCAGAGCATTACCAGCTGTACCACAGAGGGTTCAGGCTTTACCTACTCTGCAACAGCATTTTGCACAGCATCAGCAGCAGAGGGGACCACCACAGCAGGGATGTGCTTACGTTATGGCCGCAATTGAGGAGGATGAGGCAGTTCCAGATGTGATCACAGGTTCTATCCTTTTACATTCATTTCCTGCCATTGTATTGTTTGATTCTGGAGCCACACATAGCTTTGTATGATATGAGTTTCTGCATAGACACGGCTTTACACCTAAGCCTACTAGGAGGAACTGTCGGATTATGACAGAAGGAGGGGTAATGCCAGTTAGTGAGATAGTAGATTGCCCTATCACTATAGCTGGGAGGGAGCTTAGGGCTCGACTTCTAGTGATGCCATTGTCCGAATTTGATATAGTCCTCGGCATCGACGGAATGAGTGAGCAGTTTGCTGTAATAGACTACCACGAAGGGAAGGTAATTTTCAGCCTGCCTGGAGTTCCATCGTTCGAGATCAGCAGACGGATTACAGAGAGGCCAGAGGGAGTCTACTTCGGAGTAGTTGCAGAAGACCAGGAGTTGCCACACCCACTGATAGCAGAGTTTCTCGACGTCTTCTCCGAGGAGTTGCCAGGATTGCCGCCAGATCGAGATGTGGAGTTCAGCATCGACCTAGTGCCCGGATCAGTACCGAAGTCCCAGTATTGCTACAAGATCAACCCAAAAGAAGCTACAGAGTTGAAGGCCCAGATTGATGAGTTGGAGGGCAAGGATTTTATTCGGTCCAGTGCTTCACCCTGGGGAGCACCGGTACTCATCGTGCCCAAGAAGGATGGGACTGTGAGGATGTGTATCGATTATCGTGCACTCAATAACATCACCATCAAGAATAAATACCCTTTGCCACGGATTGATGAGCTGTTTGACCAGCTTAGTGGAGCGAAGGTCTTTTCTAAGATTGACCTTCGGTCGGGATATCATCAGATGAAAGTTCGGGAGCAGGATATTTTGAAGACAGCTTTCAATACCCGATACGGCCAGTATGAATTCTTGGTGATGCTGTTCGGACTCACCAATGCCCCAGCAGTGTTTATGAACTTGATGAATAAAGTTTTTCACAAGTATTTGGACAAGTTTGTCGTAGTCTTCATTGACGACATTCTGATATATTCGAAGACCGAGGAGGAGCATGTGGAGCACCTGCGGATTGTGTTAGAGATTCTGCATAAAGAGAAGCTGTACGGGAAACTCTCAAAGTGTAAGTTTTTCTTGGATGGAGTGGAGTTCTTGGGGCATGTGGTGACTGGAGAGGGGATTTCTGTAGATCCCAAGAAGATTGAAACTGTGGAAGCGTGGGCACCTCCTAAGTCAGTAGTAGAGATTTGTAGTTTCCTGGGTCTAGCAGGATACTACCGAAAGTTCGTGAAAGATTTTGCCAAGATAGCGGAGCCGATGACGAATCTTACGTGGAAGGACGAGGAGTTTATCTGGAGCGACGCCTGCCAGTCAGCATTTGAAGAATTGAAGAGAAGACTCACTACAGCACCAGTTCTATCTTTGCCATCTGGATCGGGAGGATTTGTCATCTACAGCAATGTATCAGGGAATGGCTTGGGATGTGTGCTTGAGCAGAACAATAGAGTTATTGCTTATGCTTCTAGACAGTTGAGGCCTCATGAGAAGAATTACCCTACACATGACTTGGAGCTTGCAGCAGTCATTTTTGCCTTGAAATCGTAGAAGCACTATTTGTATGGAGAGCGAGTGGACATCTTCACGGACCATAAAAGCCTGAAGTATGTCTTTACTCAAAATGAGCTGAATATGAGGCAGCACAGATGGCTGGAACTCGTGAAGGATTTCGACATCAATCTGTAATACCACCCTGGGAAGGTAAATATGGTGGCAGATGCTCTTAGTCGATATCCTGTTGCTATGTTTCTCACTATGGACCAGCATCTTCTAGAGGATCTTGAGAGTCTGGGGATTGAGATTGTTCTTCCGGGAGTTGGAGGGTAGCTGATGCACATGCAGTTATAGTCAGGACTGTTAGAGAAGATCAAGGAGGCCCAGTTTCTAGATGAGGGACTCCGATGTCTCAGAGGCCAGGCAGAGGCAGGATTGCTCGATGATTTCACTATTGCAGAGGATGGGTCCCTGAGGCACGAAAACCAGTTGTGTGTGTCCAAGCATTTGAGAGAGGAGGTTATGTCGGAAGCCCACCAGTCGCGGTATTCTATTCATCCTGGATCTACCAAAATGTATATGGATCTGTGGGAGTATGTTTGGTGGTATGGGATGAAACGAGAGGTTGCCAAATTCGTTTCCAGATGCCTTGTGTGCCAGCAAGTTAAGGCGGAGCGCCAGTGACTAGCAGGACTACTCCAGTCTTTACCTATTCCGGAATGAAAGTGGAAACACATCACCATGGTCTTCGTCTCTGGTTTACCGTGTACGCCCGTTGGCAAGGATGCTATTTGGGTTATCGTGGACAGATTGATAAAGTCTGCTCATTTTATTCCGTTCAAGGTAGGGATGTCGACCGAGAAGCTTGCAGACCTATACATGCGTCAGATCGTGCGAATTCACGGAGTACCAGTGAGCATCGTTTCAGACAGAGACAACCATTTCACATCACACTTCTGGAGGAGTCTATAGCTGAGCTTGGGTTCACAGTTGAAGTTCAGCACCGCCTATCATCCCCAGACAGACGGACAATCCGAGAGGACCATTCAGATACTAGAAGACATGCTGCGAGTTTGTGCACTCGACTTCGGAGGTTCGTGGGAGGATCACTTGCAGCTTGTGGAGTTTGCCTATAATAACATTTATCAGGCTAGCATCGAGATGACCCCGTTCGAGGCACTATATGGACGGAGATGCCGCACACCTTTATCATGGGACAACGTTGGCAAGAGGACTTTGCTTGGGCCATAGATGGTGGTAGACTCAGCTTAGAAGGTCAGATTGATCAGAGAGCGTCTCAGAGTTGCACAGGATCGACAGAAGCACTCGGCGGACAGCAGCAGACGGCCACTGGAGTTTGTAGTTGGAGATAGAGTGTTCCTGAAGATCTCACCACCAGAGGAATCATTCATTTTGGCAGAGGCAAAAAGCTCAGTCCGAGGTACATCGGGCCCTTCGACGTGACTGCGCGAATTGGCGAGGTGGCATATCGACTAGCACTTCTTGCTAGCCTGGAGGGAGTGCACGACGTCTTTCATGTGTCCCAACTTCGATGCTATATCCCGGACCCGAGTCATGTAGTGGACTATTCAGAGCTAGATGTGGGTCCGAGCTTGACCTACGAGGAGCAGCCAGTAGAGATCCTTGATAGGAGAGAGAAGCAACTACGAAATTATATTATTCTATATATCCGTGTCATGTGGAGACACCACTCTCCGGGAGAGTCCACATGGGAGCGCGAGGACAAGATTCAGGAGCGATACCCCAGTTTATTTGTTTGATTGTACTTTGGTACTTTAGGGAGTTTTCCATTCAATAATTTTTTTTATATTGGTGAGAATTGTTTTTGAGTTTTGAATTTAATAAATATGATTGTTTTTCCTTGAAATTTCGGAGACGAAATTTTTTGAGGAGTGAAGATTTGTAACCTCACCTCTTCAAATTAGAAATTTTCCATAATATAATAATGTTTTATTCGTGTACTATTTGATTCAGGTGCCACACGTAGTTTTATAGCAGCAGATTTTATCGATGAACCCAAATTTTTTATGGCACTGCTAGGCCTTAACCTTAGTGTTAGCACCCCGCTAGGCACACAAATACCTGTAAACACTATCTGTAGAGACAGCTGTATATGTATTAGAGGGAGGGAATTGACTCTTGATACGGTAGTTCTAGAGCTTAAGGACTATGACATCATTTTGGGGATAGATTGGCTCGGCACTTACTCGGCCACCATTGACTGTGCAGAAAAGAATGTCACATTTCGTCTACCGGGAGAGTCCGAATTTTGCTACTCGTGTGGTAAAGCATCGACGGCCTGCACAATAATCTCGACAATTTCTATTTGGAGGATGCTGTTTTCCGATTGTGAAAGCTACTTGACATTCGTTCGAGACGTGCGACAGGAAGGTGCAAACGAGGGTCAGACCGACGTTATGGCAGAATTCTCTGACGTGTTCTTGGACGAGCTACCAGGCATGCCATCCGATCGAGAAATCGAGTTCACTATCGACACATTCCCTAACACCCGACCGATTTTGAAGGTATATGACCGTTGAGCACCTCTAGAGGGGGTGAATAGAGTGTGTGCGTGTGCAGATAAAATATCACTAATTAAAAAAAATTAGAACTATATACTATGGCAGGTAAATGATAGTAAATAAATTACAGTAAGGTAAGAGTCAAGAAGATCAAACTCAGTGACACAACGATATATACTGGTTTTTCTAAAAGAGGACTAGTCCAGTCTCGAGTACTGTTGCTCGATGTTAATCCAATATGGCACAAGCTAATTGAGATCTCGTAGTCTCTTACAACACTGTGCTTGGCGATGTGCGCACGATCGACTCTAGAGGATGATTTGAAAATTGGAACATTTTCTGAATATAGCATCTGATACAACTTTTCAATACTAAAACTGTAGATTGAACAAAACTGTACTGACTTTGGCTAAAAGTGGTATAGGCTTGATTTGAAAGCTGGCTTTGGCTAAGAGTGGTATAGGCTTGATTTAAAAGCTTTAGCTCGTCGAAAATACTTTATAATGAATAGAGAAGAGAAGGAATGACTGATTGAATGATTTGGAAATAAAAAGATCTTCTCTATTTATAGTATTTTGTAGATCGAATTCGGACAGAGTTCGGGCTGAGTTCAGATGCAGAAATCTCGCATTCGAACGTTGGATGCAGATTTGGTGGAATTTTAAACCAAATATCAAAACTGACTAGACCGAACTCGGGCTGAGTTCGGCCCGAGTTCTGTCTGGTTTAGGTAAGAACTATTGGGCCAAATCTGTTAGGTTTTGGGCTTTTTAGAAGTGTGGACTTTTGGATTTTGTATAAGTAGATAGGTAGGCTTTATATGTCAGTGGACTGAGAATTTAACTGAGCCAGTACAGATCCTAATCAGGCTTATATATTTTTCCTAGACTCAATAAAAGTAAAAATACAAAAGAAATAAGTAAAAAGAAATAGCCCTTTGATGATGCCTTTTTTCTTGATAACAGTTGTCCAAAGATAAACATATCTAAAAATCTGTACACCTTTCGGGAGCTTTGACCCCGAATACCCACGGGGGGCGTTGTCCCTTCGACCTCTGTTTACTGACCGAGCAGCGAAAACCCCGAGTGTGAGGCCCCGAATAGGTCGTTGGACGGTTCAGGAAAATCTTTTTGTGTAACGCCGTCTTCGGCTCACCATTTATTCTTCATTACATATGTCTTAGTTTGATCATGCTTCTGCTTGTCTGCAGGTACATGTTAGGCGAACAAAGCAGTATAGCAGTATGATAATTTAATAAACAGTAGGACAATGCTAGGTTTAAATAGCAACATATTAGTGATTACATGAATGTTAGTGACATCAATATGTTAAACTTAATCAATTAGCCATATTAAAAAATATAATATAATCATTGGGCTAACACAAGAACCCGTACAGAATGCCCCTGCAAAATTAAAAGAACTCACGGTACAGTTACATGAATTGCTCGACAAAGGGTTCATTCGTCCTAGCATCTCGCCATGGGGAGCGCCTGTGCTATTTGTGAAGAAGAAGGATGGGTCGATGCGCCTTTGCATCGACTACCAAGAATTGAATAAAGCCATCGTACATAACAAATGCTTCCTACCCCTCATAGACGATTTGTTCGATTAGCTCCAAGGTGCGATGATGTTTTCGAAGATTAGTCTTCGATCGGATTATCATCAACTCAAGTTTAAGCCAGATGACATGCCGAAATCTGCCTTCCACACTCACTACGGCCACTACGAGTTCTTGGTAATGCCATTCGGCTTTACAAATGCCCATGCTGCCTTCATGGATATAATGAATCGGGTGTTTCATCTGTTCTTCGACAAATTCGTAGTAGTATTCATCGATGACATAATCGTCTACTCGAAGGACCAAACGCAACACGTGGAGCATCTGCGGACCATACTCCAAACCCTTCGAGATAATCATTTGTATGCGAGAAGGAGCAAATGTGAGTTCTGGCTGAACATCATGTCATTCCTTGGGCACATTATCTCTGTTGGAGGCATTTCAGTTGATCCAAAAAAAGTTGAAGCAATTGTTAATTGAAAGTGGCCCGCATCAGTCAGTAAAATTCGATGCTTCTTTGACTTGGTGGGATATTATAGATGCTCCATGAAAGACTTCGCAAAGATTGCATCGCCCTTGACTTGCCTCACCTGAAAGGGAGTTGCGTTCAAGTGGTCAAACGATTGTGAATCTTCATTCCAGGAGCTAAAACAGCGGCTCGTTTTGGCCCCGATAATCGCTCTTCGGAAGGGACTGAAAGATTTCAAATATTCAGCGATGCTTCTAGCCAGGGCTTGGGATGTGTGCTCATGCAGCAGGATAAGGTAATATATTTTTCTTCCTGACAGCTGAAGCCGTTTGAGAAGAATTATCCCACACATGAACTAGAATTAGCGGCAATTGTGTTCGCATTGAAACTGTAACGTCACTATCTTTATGGCATACAAGATTTATACAAATCACAAGAGCCTTAAGTATCTTTTCAACCAAAAAGAGCTAAATTTGTGCCAGAGGCGATGGCTGGAACTAATCAAGGATGATGACTTGACGATCGACTATACGCCAGGCAAAGGAAATGTTATGACGGATGCGTTGAGTCGAAAATACATATCTTCACTATCCACAACAGTAGATTGCTGCACGACTTGGAGGGAATGGGCATAAACTCCGAGTTCGATTCGTGGGCACGCAGTTGGCACAACTGCAGTTAGAGCCGAACTTATTGGAAAAGACCATGTCTGCTCAGTAGGATGATCCATACCTAGAGAAGATACGAAAATTTATATCAATAGGAAAGGGGTCTGACTTTACGGAGGACGAGTCGGTAGCATTGCGAGTGAAGGGTTGGCTATGTGTCCCAGATGATCCAAAACTCAGAAAAAGATAATGTCAGAAGCGCATTATGCAAAATATTCCTTGCATCCTAGCGGTACCAAGATGTATAATGACCTCCGTATTGTAATTTTGGTGGCACGACATGAAGAGAGATGTGGAACTCTTTGTGTCACAATGTATGACCTGTCAGTAGGTTAAAGCTGAGCACCAGAGACTGGGCGAAAAGATGCAGAGCCTTGCCATTCTAGAATAGAAGTGGGAGAACATCACTATGGACTTTATTGTTGGCCTGTCGAAGACACCACGAGGGAAGGATGTTGTCTGGGTCATCGTCGATCGACTAACCAAGTTAGCGTACTTCATTGCCATTAAAGTCACTTGGAGCGTCGATCGTCTTGCTCAGATCTATCTTGATAATATAGTCTAGCTGCACGGGGTCCTAGTATCCTTTGTCTCAGATCAGGATGGGTGATTCATGTCACGCTTCTGGAGTAGTCTTTAGTTAGTATTGGGGACCAAGCTGAAGTTTAGCTCAGCTTATCATACTCAGATCGATGGCCAAACAGAGCGGGTGAATCAGATTCTCGAAGATATATTATGGATCTGTTAATTGACTTAAAGTCAAGCTGGGACGTTCATCTACCGTTGGCCAAATTTGCATATAACAACAGCTATCAGTCCAGCATACAAATGGTGCCGTACAAAGCTTTGTACGTCCGGAAGTACAGGTCACCCATTTGCTGGGATGAAGTCGGCGAACGATATATACTCGACCCAGAACTGGTGGAGCAGACTATACAAAAAGTTAAACCAATATATGAGAGATTAAAGATAGCACAAAGTCGACAGAAGAGTTATGTAAACACGTATCGAAGACCACTTGAGTTCCTGAAAGGCGATTACGTATTTCTGAAGGTAACACCGATGCGTGGGGTCATTAGGTTTGGAGCAAAGGAAAGCTGAGTCTGAGATTTGTGGGTCCATTTGAAATACTAAAGCGAGTCGCCCTAGTTGCTTACCAGATTGTATTGCCGCCAACACTATCGGATGCACATGATCTATTCCATGTCTTACAACTATGAAAATACATGCACGATTTGAGCCACATAGTAGATTTAGGTCAGTTGGATTTGAAGGCAGACTTGTCGTACGTAGAAGAAACTGTGCAGATCTTGGAGCACAAGGATAAATTACTTCAAAAACTTGCTATCCCACTCGTCCCAACTCCTCGCCCTGTCCCAACCGTACTATCCCACTCGTCCCAACTCCTTGCCCCATCCCAACTTCTATTCTTAATTTTCGAGTACGAAACTTTTTCTTAGTTGGTTAAGACGTAGTGCCCCGTCCCAACTCCTCGCCTCGTTCTCCGTTGCGACGCGAGGAACGTGGTTATGAAACATTGTCGCTATCGATTGGTCGGGACTTATTAAATTAAGATCCATTTCTCGTTATAGAATAGCTTCTTCGGAGTTAAGTCTCATATTCAGCGGATTGTGCCTCGTGGATGGACTCTGCGGCTGAGTTGGGAGAGACCTCACGTTGGCCTGTTTTTCATGCCGCAATTGTTATTTTGGCTTTGTCTTTAGCTTTGGTTTTATGAATGTGTTTTCGTGAATGTTTTCGATGGATTTTTATTGCTACGTTCTTCGAACTTCGTATTTCATATCAAACTTGGAATTGAAGGCTAGAGTGCTAATTCGTTGCTTATACGGTTTTAGATGATCATGTAGGTGCCATCTAGTACAACCAACATTTTCTCTCACCTCAAACAAATCAAGGTGAGTGGCTAACCCTTCTTTCCCCTTGACCCTCTTGTTTTTAAATCAATCGATAACATCATTGCGAATGGAATGTTAGAGGTAAATTCACGGACACAACTACTTATTTCTATAGAATTGTTTCATGTTTTACCTTACACATATGCCATAGAACTGTAAAGATTGATGCTATATATGAATGAATGTTGCAGCGATAAGACGGAATATATTAAAATTGGCTAATGCTCAAAGATTTCGTAGACCATGCTTGAGTAATTAATTTTAGTCCAGCACGGTCATGGACAATTTGTGCACAAGGTTTCGCTTCCTCGAACGAAAACCCGGGGCCATGAGACCGATTCGGCCTAGGAGGAATGTAAGATAGCTGTGCTGGATGCTAGCATGGGTCATTTGAAACTTTTAACGGGACTAGATACTTGCGCTAAAAGGGTCGCCGTCTCGACCAAGCTATACGTCCATGATAGCTTGAATTGCCAGTGACCCCACTTATACACTATTTATACTGATATAAAACTGATAGGGAAGAACATGGCAAGTTACTCTGCAATGGCACACTCTGCCGTAGGTAAGATTTGTGGTCGTTATGTAAATTTTGCCTATCAAATGGTTGCTTGAATTGATTAGGATGGCTAGAAAGTTCACCAAATATATATATATATATATATATATATATATATATATATATATATATATATATATATATATATATATATTTATATCTGTTCATATAACTTCTTAAACCAAATGAGAGCACAGAATAAAATTAGCCATCCATTAGTACACGATAATGTACTGATCCTTGCTCTCCACAGATGCTCTGAACCAAGATAGTGTGCCAAGGAACTGAAGACGACGCTTCCAATATTTTAAAGCCTTCTTAGCGTGCGACGGCAAATTCTCCCACATTTTGAAGACTTTGGTCAAGACCCATGTCGTATCAACTCTCTCCGATCCCATGTCCAAGTGAGTATTTTGTTGCTTATGTATAAAGAGATGTAAATGTATGGAACAACTATCTTATCAGCGTTCATTTTGTATCTGGGTTAATATGTAAGCCCGCGCGACCCCTTTGTAATCGGGTCTGTAATATGATGCTCATTATCAATAAAGCAAAAGTTTCCTTCTATATATATGTTGTAACTATTTTGCGTACTCTCTTTGCTATTGTGCTTCAGATAACCTTATTAATGTGCATTGTACGAGCACAACCTAGGCTCGTACGGTATTACGCCCGGGGACGACTATCGATTCTTTGGAATCGTGGCGTGACAATCAATGATGATCTCGTATAGCTTGTCTTTTATCCTTGCATTAGGTTCGAAAGATATTATGGCGCTGTGGCGGTTCTTCAATCTTTGGGGTTAGCAATAGCCGTCGGACGATACACACTGGCTATTCAAACTCCCCACACGTTACTGGTTTCGCAATTGTTGTTTTAAAAAGAAAGATTTCCAAAGGTTTCCAAAAAATTGGAACCTCGATCTGTGGGGCTATGATACCGCAATCTGATATTGGAATGGGCTTACCTTCGTGCTTGGCAATGGCCAAGTCGATCGGTGATGACGATAACTAGACCACCGTTGCTTGGTGATCGCAAAGCGGTCCCACAAAAACACTGACGAATGGCCTTGTGAGGGGTTCACACGAAGGTTGCTTGAAAACCTCGAGTGAGGGGCTTTCGAATCTACGGAACAGTCGAGTCCATGACCAAGAAAAGGAGAGAACAAATCTCAGAAATTAAAGAATAAATTTATTGATTAAAAGTTGTTTCTCAAATTCATACAAAAGGTGCCTATTTATAGGACTTTTATAACAACATAATTCTAATCAAATAAAGGTAAAACCTATCCTAATAAAAAAATAGAGTCAAAATAAGAGTCCTAAAAAAATAGGATTCTTATCAACTCTATAAAAAAGATAATGAAAAAAATCCTAAAAGGATTCGGAGTTGGAATCCACCCTACATCATCGAGGTATTGGTTTGCGTAAATTGTTTAATTTGCAAGACTTATCGTTTATTTGGAATAATTATCGAAATCAGGGAGAGTTACCTCGACCGGTACTCACTTGACCTTAATCAACTCTTTTTTTTATTAACTTAGGACCATTATTCATATTTTATTTTTGCTTCCAAAGAAGGTTTTGACGAACCACCCATACTGGATGATCATACCTCTAATTATATTTTTTATTATGTCCTGAAGACATTGACATTGACTCACTTTATCCCCTTAGTTAAGGTTTTGTCCCAATGGGTTTTTCGAATCAAATTTTTGGTGAATCATATTTTCGTTGAATATCCCTATAATTCGTGTTCTTATCAAATGTCTAACTTTGACGGCTTCATTAATTGGTTGAAGTTTGATATCATGCGAATCACTTCTTGAGTTGTACATACTCAAGGGGAGTAACTACACCAAAAACGATATTCATGAACAATATTTTTTTTTATATGTTCCTACTATTTTTAGGAGCATATACCATAATAGTTCCTAAAAGTGGCATTATAATTTTTTTAGAATATTTCTAAAACGTTCATAAATTTAATCTGGAATGGTTATGAACATTCCTATTTCCTAAATTATTTTGGTAACCCATTTGAAACCTTTCTAAATGTTATTTTGAAATGCTTTACGTCCGTTCCTAAATATAATTTGTAACGCTTTTGGATTTTTTTTGCGGCTAGTTTTGAAACACTTTATTAACGTTCTTGTATATATTTTTTAGTTTCATGCATTCCAATTTTAATTTGAACCACAACTATGATGATGTCTAAACTGACCATTAAAACACATAATGAATGGTGCATGAGTTTGAATCACAATGATGATCTTTTTACACATTTCCTGAATCCACATTCAAAACTTCCATTAAGTTAATCAAAGTTGCCAACTTAATATAGAAAAAATAATAACATATCCCAAAAGTTGATCTTTATAAAATGTCTTCAAAAGTATATAAAGTAAAAAATACAAATAATAGTAGAGGAGATTTTGTTGTCCGGGGGACGTTGATGGAGTCTTTCCAACTGTGGAATATGCTGGAGGCGAGGAAGAGTTCAATCTTGTGGATAAGGTTGCTTTTCTCTGTGGTTTCACTCATGTCGAGACACTATGTTGCACAACAAGATTTGATTAGATTGTAGGCGTCGAGGATGAAGGTCATGCCAAAGTAAATTTTTGCGGATATATGTAAGACAACGATGCCACAAGGGACATCGAAAATGTGGATCTCGTCGTGAGTTTCACCGTTGGGGGTGGTCAATAGAACACTTGGATATAAGAAAAACTGTATGAAAAATGAAATTGAGGGCAAGAAAACACAAAAATACTAGTTAAGTAAAAAAAAGGGCATGATATGTGATGAATGATGATACAACATGGCATAAATACACCTGAAATAGATTTGCACGTCTATGAATCCTTTAAATGTCTCACAAATTTTAATTCTCATTTTCGTAGCAAGAATATGCAAAACATATTTTTGGATCATAGGAGACGTATAAGTTACATTTCTCGGAGCTTTCTCTAAGGCAACATTATCAACCTCAACATTCAACTTTGCCGTCAACCTAATCATCTAAATTATATTACCATGGTTCTTTGACTTAAAGATTCATCATGACCTCTCAAAGTACATCCTTGTAAAGTAAGCCAACAAATACTATCAATGGTAGTCTTAAGACACGATCGATTTCTCGCATTATTTTTCGAACTTTGAACATTCATGACTTTATTGATGTACCGAGATGTATTCTTCAATGCCTCAACATTTCTCACAACATTGTTGTGTGAAGAAGTAGGAAATCCTATATGTGCCAAGAATGCACATTTTGCTCCATTATTTACTCGCTTCCAGCTATTGAAACCTTCAACGGTAGGATGTGGAGGTTCACGATCTTGAAAAACAAAGCATGGAAAGCAAAATACTGCATCCTTTGAAATAGAGTACTATAACCATGAAAATTTTATTAACCAACTTTGTTGAAATCATCAGTTTTGAACTCCGATTTTAGTCTTCGGATGCTCAGCTACGATAGGTTGATTTGGTCCCCATTTGATATAGGCAGGTCTAACTATTATAAACCGGATGCTTCCATTTAGAAATACACAGTGCATGATCTCGTTCAAGTTCATTCTCATCAAATGTATCCGTAGAATCTTTACAAGATGTTGAGGTTCTGTAGTAATCAAAGGAATATCCACTCGTTGCTGTTTCTACTTGAGTCGTAGGTTCAAGAGTAGATTTGGAGCCGTAAGATGTTCCAATTGTTGTTGTTTCTTCTCCAAGTTTCTTTTTAGAGAACGAGAAAATAGTATTCATATTTTTGTACTTGATTTATTCTAATAAAATCACTACAAGAAATTACATTTTCAGCGACATAAGCAATGTGTAGAGGAAAGATAGATTTGTGTTGCCAAAGATTTTCTGCGATATATCTAGCTATGTCATACACATGTCGTTGTAGCCTTATTTGGAAAAGTATTTGGCGACACGAACACACCTTGTCGCATAAAGTTATCAACTTTTGGTGACATGTTAATTTTTTAATAAAATAACTTTTAACGATACTTGTCTTATGTGTCGCAGAAAGGTGACATTGGCAACATAACATATAGCGAGAAAGATAGTTATTTAGGGTGTTGCCAAATATAAAAAATGCTTTCGGCTATATAATTTGATGTCGCGAAAACTAATGTAGCCAAATATAAAAATACTTCCTGCTACACAATTTGATATCGCAAAACCTAATTTATCCTTTTATATTGATTTATCGCAAGAAATAATATTTTTTCGCATATAGTTTCCAACATAGATATAAATTTTGAAAATAACTTATAAACAATGAAATTTGTATTCAAAGAACTTGAGAATAAAGAGCAACAAGTTGTCGTATACGCAACGTGATATCCATTATAATGTCTTAACAACTTCAAATAACCTATTCAATAAGAAACATATTGTATTTCACAAACATACTGTATACAACTATAACGTAAACAAAAATACATGAGTTAAATGTATTCCTAAAAAATAGCCTATAATAATTTATCTTTTCATTGCATACATTAGTTTATCCAAAATGAAGATAGATCTCATGATATAAATGTCTTCCCCAAAAAATTGGCTTGTTGTCCGTGTGATCCCACAAACAAAAACTAAAGAAAAGAAAATGTAAGTAAAACAAAATATATACTAAAAGAATGACAGGTATCTGTGAAGACTATAAGAAAATATGCACACATATATGTACTATATTTTGTTTCACAAAAAAACGCAGTGAAGAAAATTTGTGTCGACACAAACATTTACTAACAAGAAATTAGTGGTATATATCCAAGATTATTCGCTACTTGGTAAAGAAAAACTCAGTATTATTTCAAGGTTGTAATATCTTTATATATATATATATATATATATATATATATATATATATATATATATATATATATATTGAAATAACGTAATTGTGACGAACGCTTCCATCGGGAATCGATCTCCTGACTACTCGGGCGCATGCCTCGCCACACCACTAGGCCAGAGGGTCATGGGCTATATATATATATATATATATATATATATATATATATATATATATATATATATATATATATATATATATATATAAATATATATATATATATATATATATATATATATATATATATATATATATATATATATATATTAGAATACATCCATATATTGAAATAACGTAATTGTGACGAACGCTTCCATCGGGAATCGATCTCCTGACTACTCGGGCGCATGCCTCGCCACACCACTAGGCCAGAGGGTCATGGGCTATATATATATATATATATATATATATATATATATATATATATATATATTTATATATATATATTAGAATACATCCTGGAATAAATACTATAAGAAAGTGCAAAATTAGTGGTATATATCCTCTAAGGACTTGATATGCTTTTGTGTTATATTGCTCTTTGACATATTTCAACTGCACAAAATGACTCAAAATTCAACAATAAGTCAAAAGACCCCTAATCTGTTGCTGCGAATATGAAATTAAATTTGTTCCTTATTCTGCTACAAATCTTCTATTCAAAACTCATAATTTAATTATCAGATATGCATCAAATAAACTATAATCCAGATGGTATCTTAACAACATCACATGGAAAATTAGTGTGCATGCATCTTCCGAGACTAGTCAAGCAATATTGCAAACATACTGAAATATCAAGACTATGAATAAGACAAATTAAATTATATTCATATAATATCCCTAATAACATTGAAACTATCACTGAATAGGAACAAATCCAATGAAGAAAATAGAAACAAATAAATTCATGATTAGAAATAATTTAAATGATTAACCAAAAGGAAAATTTTCTTGTTAGGTATGTTTGAATGTTAAAGGGTATCCCTTGACATGACAGTAAGGGAGGATTTTTCATCATGTACCATGGAGTTCGAGTCTAGATCCTACATATATGATACGATACTAACTTTTGTTGGTGTTTTTTACCTTTGTGACTAGAAAGATAGTCCCACATTGCTCACACCAAAGAGTTAGTATCTCAATATAAAACTTTGCTTGTGTTGAGATGTGCACATGAGGTGTGGTGGGACACATGGGTGCCATGTAGAGATGTTTTTCTAGTGGAAAAATGGATTAACTCCTCAATGAAGCATTTATGCTTTTTTTCATGCTCATGGGACCTTAGGAGCTAAGCCTCGAAGGGGCTTAGCGACTCGGACTCAGGCTCAAGGGCGCAAACTGGAGCTTTGTTGGCGTGCTTTGTCATGCGCTCGTTTTATGTGCGAGTCACGTGGGAAGGGGCTATGCGCTTTACGCATATACGCACATGCATCGCTACGGGGCTGCGCATAAGGGCCTGTACCGCAGGCGCAAGCATATGGGCTAATGTGCTGTTGGGCGCATAGGCACTGTTGGCGCATTATCAGGATGATTGGAAGATTTGAGAAGTTATGGAAAGATTGAATAATAATTCAAATCCATCTTTTGTGGATTTGAATTTAATTCAGTTATATCTTTCCCTTATTTGCTCCTATCTTTCCGCAACTAGTAGGCGGTCAAGATTAGGGTTAAGCCTTCCACCCAACTCTATAAATACTCTCTTCGGGCCTAATTTGAGGTCTTACTTCAAAATTGAGAGACGAAGGGAGTTGTGTAGCCACTGCCATTAGAGTCCAGAGGAGTTTGACGAGTTCATAAAGGAGGTGACGACGAGCATTCCAGAAGTTCCCTCGGAATATGCTTGTTCCTGGAAGTAGATCGCGGTAAGGCGAATCTTAATTTAAGCAACGGTGATTTTCATCAACCAGCAAAGTTGTTCTTCTTCCTTTCTTCTTCTTCTCCAGTAGCTAAAGGATATAAGAAGAGCAAACTTGTTTGCAGGAAGTCTCCAAAATCCTACATGATCAGAATAGAGAGCAAATTTATTTGCAAGAAGTCTCTGCTTCTGATTGTTGCTAAATCAGAATAGGAAGCAAATTTATTTGCAGAAAGTCTTTATTTTCTAATCGTTCTTCCATCTTGATATGTTTCGAGAATAACAATCTCAAATATATATATATATATATATATATATATATATATATATATATATATATATATATATATATATATTGTTTTTTTGTTTTTTTAAAAATAACTACCCATTTTATTTATGAAGCCAAAAAGGCCGAACATATACAAGTATACCATAGGGCGCAAAATACCGAAGCCTATACATGTATACTAACAAAAGAGCAGAAAATTGGAAAACAAAATGGCTAAGCCGGGGATAAAAGAGAGCTCTAGAAAGCCGATTGGCCGTACGAACAGAGGGAGCTCCGTTTGCGGCTCTGACGAATAGTCTCCCAAAAAAGTTGTTCGACAGTGAACTGGTGGCCTTCATATCTAGCCTTGTTGCAATTTTTTCAGATCACCCACGTGGCGGCGGCCGTAACAATCTGGTGTCCGTGGGATGCTTTGGCCCAGGTCGCCACGAGGTCGTGGAAGTTGTCGCCCCCGTGAGTCATTCTGCAACGCTGGGATAGGGCTCTCTAGACCTGGACCGGGAGGTCCCCTTGACTGAGGATGTGGTTGACGATTTCCGATTAACGTTCGTTGCAGCAAGTGCATGTTGACGCAAGGCTGAATTCGATAGTGTTGAGGGAGTCGTCAGTGGGTAGGATATTGCGAATGGCTCTCCAAATTAGGAAGGACTACTTATCGGGGATGCATGTCTGCCAGAAGGATGCAACGATTGGAGATGGTGCTGCATTACCAAGGATCACTCTTCTGGCCGATTTAATCATGAATACACCGACAGTGACTAGCTCCCACACAATCTTATCTGCTTTTGACCCAATCATTAATCCGCTACGACGGATGCGAACGACCGCCTCTGCCCCGGCCTAGTCTCGGATTTTGTTCCAATTTTCTAATCAGTATCAGAGGGGTCCCACAAGTCCTTGATGGTGCTGTACCTCGGGGCCGCTGAGAGGTTGGAAAGAAAGGTGTCGCCAACCCAGCGCTCCAGGAATGCCGATGAATCTCCTTTGCCCATTAGAAGGTGAATCCTAGGTTCCGCAAGAGACCGCTTGATGAGGATGCGACGCCAAGCCGCAGAGGATCTGCTGTTAGAGATGGCCGTAGACGGGTGGATGTGTTTGAAGTATCTGGCCTTCATGAACCTGGTCTATAAGTTCTGACTCGTGCGAAGCGTCCACCACAGTTTCATTGAAAAAGAATTAACGATGTGGGAGAGTTTAGTGAAGCCGAGGCCCCCCTCCCCTGTAGGACGACCCATGGTATCCCAACTAGCCTAGTGGTGCTTGTCATGGCCTCCGCTGTGCCCCCAGAGAAAGTTGCTGAATATACTCTCGATGGAGGATAGGACTTTCTTGGGGGGGAGCACGCTGCCAGGGTGTAGATGGGAATGGATGTGAGGACGTGATTGATGAGGATCATTTTGCCTTCCGGGGATAATGTAGCGTTATGCCAACCCTCTACTTTTTTCCTGATGCGACTGATCAGGTTCTCGAAGATACCGACGTAGGATTTGTCGTATACGAAGGGGCATCCGAGGTAGTAGAATGGAAGATATTTTATGGCGAAGGAGGTGGTGGTGGAGAGCCTGGCCGTTTGCTCTCTCTTGCAATTATGGTGGGTGTAGATAACACTTTTGGCTGGGTTGACCTTTTAACCCGAGCACAGTTGGCATATCTCTGAAGCATCATCTGGACGACTTCCATCGATCCAACGTCCCCGGATGAGAAGATTAGGATATTGTCAGCGAAAGCCAGGTGGGTGATGATCGGACAGCCGCTGGCAGTATAATAGTGCTGGAAGTTGGGGGTACTCGCTATCTTATTAAGGTTTCTACTCAATATATCCGCCGCAATGATGAAGATGGTGGAAGATAGAGGATCTCTTTGCCTAACCCCGCGACTTGATTTGAAGAAACCATCCGCCTGACCGTTGATAACCGTAGAGAACCACGAGTTGCTGATCGATCTCCACACAATATTGGTCCAACTTTCGGAAAATCCGAAAGCTCTGAAGACCCAGATCATGAATTGCCAATCCAGTCTGTCGTAAGCTTTCTCCATGTCCAATTTGATGGCAATGTTGCCCCCTCTTGCTGGGAGCTTCATGTAGGTGATTAACTCTTGGGCCAACATGATGTTATCTTGGATATTCCTCCCCATGATAAAGCCACTATGCTCCTCCGAGATGATCTTGGAAAGAAGGCCAGCCATACGGAAGGCAATGATCTTGGATATGATCTTGTTGGTAAAGGTACACAGACTGGTGGGGCAAAAGTCACGAAAAGTCTCAGGGTTGTCCTTCTTTGGGATGAGGATCAAGTTGGTGCTCGAGATGGCTCTAGGGTAAGTAGCGCCTTGGAGGAAGGCGACGGCCGTATTACGGATGTCCACCTTGATGATGTCCCAGCATGTGCGAAAGAAAATCCAAGAAAATTCGTCCGGCCCAGGAGCATTGTGTGCGTCAAGGGCCCAGATTGCTTCTTTCACCTCTTCCTCCGAGGGTGGTTGTTCAAGCCGGATATTATTGGTATTGCTAATAAGTTGGGGAACCTCGTCCAGGAAGGAGTTGTTTTTTAGGACCGTTTCCTTGGAGAACAAATGGGAATAGAACTTCACAGCCTCCACTTGGATGCCTTTTTATCGCCGATGCTGGTCCCGTTCTCATCAGTAATCCGATGGATGGTGAGTTTCTGTCTGCGACCATTGATGCAGGCGTGGAAGTAGCTCGAGTTGTTGTCCCCCTCACTGTCCCATTTAAGCCTCGTTTTCTACTTCCAGAAATCGGTCTCAACTTTCAGCCTGAATTTGATGATGGCTTTGGTGAGGTTCAGTGCCTTCCTGGTAGCTGGCGAATTATCGGATATGTACCTAGCTTCAGCACGAGTAACGTCATCCTCGGCCTCACGAATGGCTTGAAAAATATCGCCATAAGCTTGCTTGCTCCAGGCCACGAGGGCTTTCCTCGTGGCCTTGAGCTTGATGGCTACCCGGCAGAGAGGATCAGGTGAGTCCGCGTTGTTCCAAGCTTCTGTGACAACGCTCAAGAATTGGGGGTGCTCGCTCCAGAAGTCCAAGAAGAGGAAACTCTTTTTGGACTGGCCGGATATGCTTTTAATACCAACTAAAAGGGGAGCGTGGTCGGATTCGGTGGCATTAAGGTGAGAAAGCTTGGAGGTTGTCCCCATACCATGCCAGTGGGCATTATCTAAGGCCCTGTCGAGGCAGGAGTATTGTCTACGGTCGTCTTCCTGCATGTTGCACCAGGTAAAGGCATTGTCGATGAACGGAAGGGAGGTGAGGTGAAATTGAAGATGAAGTTGTTGAAGTCGAGCATGGTAGAATGGGGGGAAGGGGAGGGCGGCCGCCAATCCTTCTTCTCTGCAAGTGATAGCGTTGAAGTCCCCGACGCAAAGCCATGGGAGGTTATGGTGGTGTTGGTGGATGTCCAAGAGGTCGTTCCAAAGGTGTTTGCGACCCGCGATATCACAGCTGCCGGGAACCGCGGAGAGGATAGCGCGCTTGGGGATCAAAGGGTGTTCCACCCAGCACGAAAGGGCTTGTCTAGTTTCTTGGATGACCTCTATGGTGATGTCCTTGGAGCAGAGGATCCAAATGTCATGTCTGCCTGCGATGGCCGAGTGAAAGCCTAGCTGTAGTTGAATGGATTTGAGTCTCTTATATGGGATTTTTGGTTCATGGATGATCAAGATGTCGATCTTGTAAGTCTTCTTAAGGCTGGTGATTCTCCTTATGGTAGGTTTGTTCGCCAGACCGCGGATATTCCGGGAGAGAATGATCAACATTAATGGAGCTTGGGGGGTTGGTTGGTCCGCTTTGCTGCGGACCTAGTGTGCATGGTCAGGGACTTAACGGCCCTTTTTTATGAGATTTCACGATATTGGTGGATGCTTCCCCTACCGTCTTTGTGGACGAGCCGAGGAAGGAATCCTCGGGGCATTTTTCTAGGGTAGCTTCGGTGGGTGCGCCCTTTTCTTTATCGGAGACCAGCACGTCTATCTCCAGTGGTGTGAGAAGGGTGTCACCGGTGATGCCAATCTGGTCGCTTTTCGATTGGAGGGGGAATCCAGCTGCGAGGACCAGAATACCTCTAAGGACCTGCTCAGGCCCTAGAATAGCAAGGGCGTCAACGGCATTGATTCCGAGGGAGGTTTGGTGATCTGTGTCATTCGCAAGTTCTAGGAGGCTCTCCTCTTATTCCTCTGGTCGGGAGCCGGTGAAGTCCTTAGAGTCCGTTCTGGTGGCCATGACCGAGTCTGCTGGAATGGCTATCTCCTAGGAGGAGTCGAAGGGTTCTGAAGCGAGGGCGTCGAATTGGTTGGAAAGGGATAAGTTTGGAGGGTGGTAGGGGATGACAACACTGTTAGAGGAGGCGCCTCAGTCGGATTTGCTATCACTAGAGTTGAATTTGGTGTGAGAGTTTGGTAGAGGAAGTAGGGGGTTGGGCAGCTTTTTGATGCTAGATCCCTGTGGGGTGGGGTTCTTTCTGCTCCGGTTTCTTCTTCAGCTCCGGATGGAGACGGAAGCAATGCTTCGAGAGGTGACCGCGTATATGGCAGTGGGAGGAGAAAATTATGTGGTTGTCGTAGATGATTTGCTGGGTGTGAGTCTGGTTGCCCAGTTCGATGAGGATGTGGTAGGGGGGATCTTTGGTGAGGTCAAGTTCTACACATATCTTGGCATAGTGGGCTTTGGTCAGGTTGCTGGTTTCTGTAGCGCTGGCCACGTATGTCCCGAAAAAGTTGGCTATACGCCTAAGAGCCGCTGAAACGAAACAAATATGGGGAAGATTGGGGAGGGTCACCCAGGCGGCGATCGTCGCTGAGCCTTCCTTGGTGTTAAAGTTTGTGGACCACTTGATGATCTTTATTTGGTGAGAGTCGATCCTATAGGTGCCTTTGGACCATATGGTCCTATGGTCAAGTTCGGAGGATAGATGGAGCAGAATATATCTTGGATTGAGAGGGGCTACCCTGTATGCTGTCGAGAGCTGCCAACTAGCAATAACCTCATGACTCGGGCGAGTTTGGGGCAGTCGGACGAGAATTTGAGGATGAAGGAGAAGGGAAAGGAGGTGGCCAGAGAGAAGAGCTCTTGGTAGGTGAACGACACCATCGGCATGGGAGATGCCTGTGGATATTCGACTTCGGAAAGGGGACGTCTGGAAGCTGGAGACCTTGCGCGGACGCTAGTCTGGTCGCAGCTTGTCAGTGAAGGAAGGCATCGTTGGCACCGGCTGTTTGGGCGTGCCCCGGTCCGAGCATGGAATAGGCCGCGAGGGGGAAGTTGGCGGTGTTGGGGCTGCGACCAGCCTAGGAGCCTTGGCCAAGCTGGGGAAGTGAGCGATGAGGTTTGCCAGGACTATCGCTGGCAGGTCGGGTTACGTCCCACCGTGGGTAGCGCCAATCCCTGCGACAGAAGGATCAGGCAAATTGCCTAAATCCGCAGAGCACAGGGCCTGCAGGGGGCACCCCCGTCGACCGGGAGGGGGGAGTACTCTGCAAGGAGGGCTCGGGTTGCGTCGACCCCAACACCATGGGCTATGCCCCAAGTCTAACGCCCAAACACTGAAGGGGGGACCCATGAGGGGCTGAGAGAGCACCCTAAGGGCTGGCCAACCTGGAAACTAGGTTGTGCCAAGCATGCGGTGCGCACCCAAGCGCCTAGGAGGGCATCGCTCAATCCAAGCGTTGCCGGGTCCAATACACCGGGGAGATGGAGGGGTGGCCCAAGTGAGTCCCTCACAAGCGCCTGGAGGTGACTAGCGTCGAGTGATAAGGAAGAGGAAGTGGGCTGGGGTGCACCAACACGACCAAGATGCGTCGAGGGCTAGAGTGCGTCAACAGGACCAAGTTACGCCGGTAGGGTGGGGCTGGAGTGGGTAGCACCTGGGGGGGTGACTGGAGCCAAACACTCCAAGTTGCACCAGGGGGTGGCTAGCACCCACAGCCAAGAGAGAGGAGGCATGGGTTGCGCCAGGAGGGTCCTAGACAGTGGAGAAGGCCCGGGTTGCGCCAGGGAGCTAGATGCGCCAACAGCCAAGAGGATGAAGGAGATTAGCATTGTACCATGGGGAAGCCTGACGCCAAGTTGCGCTAGGAGATGGGTTTCGCCCGCGGAGGACGATACGGTGGAGGCTTGGGGTACGCAGGGGGAAAACAACAGCCAAGTTGCGCCTGGGCGCCCACAGAGGTCGAAATGGTGGAGGGAAAAAAGGTGGACGGGAGATAAGAGTTCGAATTCGAATTCGTACCAGAAGGGGGGAAGAGAGCGGGAAGGGAGGGAGGGATGGAGGGTTATAGGCGGGGGAAGGAAATGGGGGTGGCGACGAGGGGGGGTGGACGCCCGCCTGGCGTCCCGTAGAAGGACGTCGGCAGTCGAGGTCCCGGCCGTAGCGACGACGGGGGGAGGGGGGATGGGGGGCCGCTGCCTCCCGGAAGGCCAGGGCCGCTGCTGACGAGGAGGAGACCGGGGAGGGCAAAAGAAGTTGGAGGGGCCGACGAGGAGGGCACGGAGGACGGAGGGGGGAGCGGATCAAGGCTCGGGGGTAGGCGAGCGAGGAGGAGGCGAGGGCTGCTGGACGAGGACTGCGAGGAGGTCGGAGGGGTCCGCACCTGGTCGGACCCGCGGGGCCCGCCATGTGAGGAGGGGAAAAGGAGAAGGGAAGCGAAGGCAGCAAGCCGTCGGCCTAGGCAGGACCGGACGGGGGAGACACAGCGCGGGGGCATAAAGTGGGAGCAGGAGAGAAGGAGACCATACTTTTTATTATATATATATATATATCCGATGAGAACAACCGTGCAAACCTTCTCGACACAAGTTTTATCAAACTTGAGAAGTTTAACAGGAAGCATTACAATGTCTGGAAGAGAAAGATCAGTCTTAATATTCAACTCGTGAGCGTAGACTACGTGCTAACGATCCAGAGCATGTAATTCCAGAAGGTAAAAATGCTCGGAGGGTCGCTGAGACCACTACTTTACAGTCAAAGTAGAGGAGAGATAACAACCTATGCAAGTTGCTTGTCTTGAACTCAATGGAGGACTCTCGAGCAGAGTCATACAACAAGACGGTCAATGCCAAGGATGTCTAGGATTCTATAAAGAATCTCTACAAGGTAGATGAGAACAGGAACTAGATTTACGTGTTCGAAATGGTGTGGAGGATTCGATTTGAGGACGACAAGACGATGATGCCTCAAGTCAAGGAATTTCTCAAGTTATGTCAGAAACTTGAGGATGATGGCATGCCCTTGGTCGATGCTTTCATCGTCAGGGGTATTGTCGTCAAGCTCCCACCTGGGTGGAGCAATTTTATCGCGGACATGCACCACATGAAGATGGAGGTGGATCTTGAGTGCCTCTTACAAAATTCATATTGAAGACGAGTTGAGGGCTCACCTCAAAGTGGACACCTTGTCCAAACAAATGGCCAAGGCCAACTTAGTGCAAGGAGGAATCTCTAAGGGGAAGCAGAAGGCTCCCTACAATAAAAAGAAGGACGTTCACCATCTGAAGGTGAAGTCGACTCAGTTCAAGCCAAAGTCTAATGACCATGGGGCTTGTTTCAACTATAGGAGGATAGGCCATTTCAGGAAGGACTGCAAGGAAAAACCTAAATGGAAAGAGCATGGTGAGGCTAACTTTGTTGCTATGATGCGCAGGATGACTCGACTAGTGTTAACACGGACTGGTGGATAGACGCTGGGACATCATGCCATATTTGCTCTAAGAAGGAGTGGTTCACCACATACAAACCTATTTTTTGAGAAGGTTATGGTGGCGAACCAGACACAAGCTGAAGTTCAGGGGATTATGACGGTGGTACTGAAACTGACTTCGGAAAAGTCGCTAACGCTTTAGGATGTGAAGTATGTACCAGTGATAGCCAAGAACCTGGTCTCAAGAAATCTGCTTTGCAACACAGGCTTAAGGATGGACATTAACGCTGGTTAGGTGGTTATGTCATATAAAGCAATATGCTTCAGAAAAGCATTTTGTACCTAAAGGATATTCAAACTTCAACCTGTAACTCCAATAGAGAAAATAAATGCAGTCTCTTGTTCTGGTTGTTCTTTTGAATTATGGCATAATCAACTTGGATATGTTTATTGTATAAGAATTAACAAGATGTCTAGTCTAGGGCTTATCTCCTAGTGTGGGGGTAAGGATTATAGAGAAGTATGAAGTCTGTTCGTAGACTAAAATTACTAGAAAATTATTCAAACGGGTAAATCGAAGCACATATCTTCTAAAGTTGGTGTAGTCAGATATTTGTGGCTTCAAATAGTTCTTCGCAAAGGCCGGAATGAAGGGTTTTGAAAACTTCGAAAGATAGAACGTAGACGACATGAACGATAACTTCGAAAGATAGACAAAATTTTTTAGCGAGATTGAGTATCGATATGTATGATTTTGATTGAGGTATTGATGCAATCAGGTTTAAAGATCAGTTAGGAAATTGACGTAAGGACTTGAAATTTTTTCGGTTGGATTTGAATTAGGGGTAACACTGGGTTTCGTATAGGAGAAAGACTTGGTTTTGTTTTGGTTTGGAATGTAAGGACTATCGTTCGGGTAGGATTACACTAGAATTAAGTATCCGTATGTGCAGCGAGTATAAGTTACACCGTATTTTGATATGTAGCAGCACGAAGCGCATGATGGATAAAGAGGGAACTTGATGGTTTATGTAGCAAAATAGTTTAATTTTTAGAATGACTTAATTGTTTGGTGAAATTGACTAAAGCGCGAAGCACGACTCTGATGAATGAAACATATAGAAAGTATGTTCGAGAGATTTTGATGTATGCCCGATGAGTTTGAGTTGAGTAACAAGTAATAGGTTATTGAGTGTGTACTCAGTAAGTTTCAAGGACGAAACTTTTTTTGAGTGATGTATTATGCAGTGCCTCGTCCCGCTCAGTTCAACCGGAGATATCGAAACACAATGACGTTTGAACTTATCCATACAATGGCTTTCTCGAAGTTCGGCTCGGTCGAGACAACTCCTCGCTCAGGTGGGTGGCTTCGCTGAACTTACCTCAGCTTGGCCTTTACACTAATAAATAAAAGTTTTCAATTGTACTGAGTAGGTATGCTAATAAAAGAGACGAACTCATATAGCTAAAGTGAATAATCCCGCTTGAGTCAAAAGTCTATAGAACATGAAATGGTTAACTTATTTCCTAGATATCACTCCACGATGGCTTTCAAAGTTGGCACTCGATCGTTCGATCCCACGACTTGGGTAAAGAAGAGATGACTTGGGCAAGTAGATCACATTTTTATGGCACATAGACCAACGACTTGTAGTCATAGTCTAGATGTTCCCACGATCGTATTGCTTATCATAGCTTGCATGCCCCCACAAATTTAATATGGGCCATACGGTTTATGGCACGGTTTAAGGCTCTCAAAGAATATGGTTGTTCAAGTTGAGTACATGCATGTTCCCACGATTTCATAACAGACTTTAATGGTATGTCCCACGATCTCACAGTTGTCATATAGATTATGACACGATCTATGAAACTTTATGGAACACGTTTTGTTCAACTTGGGCAGGAAGGCTATGTAGTAGGCATTCCTGGGTTTCAAAGGTAATATTGAAAGTTCACGCGACCGTTTATCATCGAGGCGGTTACTCGTTTGGGACTCTCCAACGTTGTAAAAAAAGATGGTAATATTGGAAATGTAATAACTGTGTAGGATAACAAGTTGAGTCGAGTTCTGCATGGTTATTGGACAACTTGTACACAAGGGCAACGGTTCCTCGACTGCAACCTAGTACCACAGGACCGATCCGACATATGAGGAAATGTGATACCTGTGTTGGATTGTACCATATTGACGATTCGAGGCTTTCGACGGAGCTCGCTACCCACATCGATCGACCTCATCTACGTTAGGCTATAGTCCACAGATAGCTTGTCATGCTTGTAACCTTTTACATAGATTGAGTTGGCATATTTGTAGCAATCCGCGTGCATGCCATAGGATTGAGTCGAGAAGTGTATGCATGGTGTTGGTTGATTTACAAGAAGTGTAAGCATGGCACAAATAAGTCAAGAATTGTGTGCACCATTTGTAACACAATAATTATGGAACCTAAGATTTGGCTATAACAGAGACACGTACTTCGGCACAAGATTTAGCATTGGGTGTGAGTCATTGACCAAGTTTATGAGTTTATGTTTAATGTTATTTCATAGGGCAGGTAGAAGAATAAGATTCACGTAGCTGCAAGACACGACCATGATGTTTGCACAAATGGTTTTGTAGCACGGTCAGAAAGATTTGGAGCACAATCAAGTTGGTTGCAACACGAGTAGGCCAGGAGTCTAAGTATTGTAATTGATCCTAAGATAATAATAGAAAGACCACAAAATAATAGTTATACTGAGTAAAATAACGTATTGGTTTTGTATGGGTGGGCGAGGGGCTTACTCACCAATACGGTTGTGTACTGACAATATACCAGTTTTCATGTGCAGGTTACATGTACCTGCTCGTTCGAGGCGGAGCTCGCTTGGACTCAGACTCGGGATCAAGGGCACAAAGTGGTGCTTGGTTGGCACACTTTGTACTTAGCAACACAGCATCAACGCATGGCATTTTGTGCGCTATTCTTTTGGTCGTGCGCTCGTCTTATGTGCGAGTTGCATGCGCTAGGCGCATGGGCGGGCGTATTGTAGGAGCGTAAAAAGTGCTTCCAAAAAAGAGTCATCTCATTCATAAGTGGTCTGCTCTACACCTAATACAGCGGGTAATCTCTTTACGCCCAAGACAAGGCTAGTTACTTTACGTCCAAGCAGACTGGTTGTTTTACGCTGGGTCTATACTGGTGATTTTATGCCAAAGACAGAGCAGCCTCTTTCACGCTGGACAAAAGCTATCAAATCTTGCATTAAATGCAGATTTTGACATAAAGATATCAATGATGGCATTTACCACAGAATTCAATGGAATTTGTCTTATACAAAGACCATTGTTGTCGTTTATGGAGATCGAGCTACTTTACGCTCATTGAATGGTTTCTTTTACGCACGGAGTTTTACATGAGTCTCTACGCTCATTATAAACAAGGTGTGCGTGAAGTTTATTTGAGCCATTTTACACTCAAGGTTATACAACCGCTTTACGCTGGAAACCTATGACAGAGCTAGTTTACGCTCATTTTTTTACGCCCTATTTGTTCTGGCCAGTTCAGAACGTGGTGTGCCTACGTGGTCTTCATGCCACATATTTCGAAGAACGTGTGTACGTGTATCCTATTCTCACTGAAATGATGGGACACGTGTCAGCACATACGGAGGATGATTCTGATCGTGGTTGGCGGTTATTGAGCGTAAAAGACATATTTTGATGCTCCTTTACGTACGGAAGCCCCAGCCTATAAAAAGACTCATTTTTCTCATACAACACACACACATAGAGACAGGAGAGAATACAGAGATCAGAGCTTCGGGATTTTGATCCTCTAGAGCATTCTTCTTCAACTTTTCTTCCAAGAACAGAGTGAAGCAAAGCAGGAAAGCATTCGGCCTCGCCATCAGTGCCCAAGTACGTCGATACCTTTCTGTTGCGTTAGTTCTTCCAAGTTGTTCTACTTCAAGCAGTGATCTTCATCATCATCATATGGTCCAAGGAACAAAGTGATCATTTACAGATCAGACTTCCATAGCAATACTTTCCCAGAATCAAAAGTTGTACTTCTTGTACTCTTTCTCGTTTTATTTTCAAAATCCCAATTCCTCCAAGGCATTTTGTTAAGTGAAACAAAAATGGCGACTCTGCTGGGGACGACCTTCTCCTTTGACGAGGAGGTGATTGCTCAATATGATGATGTTTCGGTCGGATCGACCAAGAAGACTCTGGTTGTGCACTTCGACCAGACTGCTTATGAAGAAATGCTCCGAACTGGGGGTGGTTCTCACCACTCCAATGCTCAAAAGTCTCGCAAAGCATAAAAAGTTTGGATTCCCAAATCCAAAGTGATTTCTGATCTCTCTGCTGCTTCTGGTGACAAGGGAATTCTTCCCACTCCTGTCGTAGGGGCTCCCGTTGGTAACGAGGCAGTCCTTACTTCAGAGTTGCACTCGAAGTGTGACGATTTATCTCTCGTTCGTAACGATGAAGATAACCAGGTTTCACGCCCACTGCGTAAAAATCAAGTTTTACGCTCAGTGGGTAAGAACCAAAATTCACGCTCAGCTCACAAGAATGAATCTCCCGTTGGTAACATGGCAGATTCTAAAGTTTGTGTTTCTGAGTGTAAGAATCAGTCTCCCGTCTGTGACGTGGCAGGCCCAAATAAGTTACGCTCCTCGCGTAAAACAAAATCTCCCGTTGGTAACGTGGCAGATAATAAGTTTTTATGTTCCATGCGTAAAGATAAATCTCCTGTCTGTGACAGTGTAGATGAAATTCACAATGATACCCACATATCAAATGTGAATGTATCTAAACGTGTGCTGTGTAAAAACATTGTTGGTAAAACTTCTGTTCTACACCAACAATCTTCTCATACTGCTTTGCGCAAAGTACCAAATTTGCAAATTACGCGCCAAGAAAATGGAGTCTTGCGTGCTAAATCTCAAGATTTACGTACTCAGCTCCAAACGCGTAAAAACGTACAGTTTGGTTCTGCGAATGCAGCCAGTAATCTTCTTTATACACAAGGGACTAGACGTTTTTCTACCCCGAATGTAATAAAGAAGAATACTACTTCCACTCCTTCTGACTTACGCGAATTGCTAATGCAAAAGCGTAAGAATAGACAATCTCCGGTGATATTCCCCCAAGAAAAATATCATTGTGAATACCATCAGGTTGTGATCAACTGTTGTTGTTCAGCTTCAAGACGATCAGTTTTTGATCGGTTAAGCCTCAATGCACCTCCATATCAAGCTGAAGAACAAGAACATGAGTTGCCATACGCATCAGTCAACATGGCATCTCATACTAACAGAGGACGACATCCAAGACGGAACACGTCCCAAACTCTAAGTCAACAACAGTTCAACAGGCTTCTTGATTCCTTTGAGGGAGTATATCAGAACACTCGGTCAAGAAGGCAAAGACTATTGCAGACTTCTGACTCAGAAGCTGGGGGTACTCAATCTTTTGAGTCTGACACCGATAGTGTAGATTCATACTTCTATACAAATCCTTCTGTATCTTCAAGGGAGGTTGAATCCTATGCTGTTGGAGATGAACCAGAGACGTCATCTGTTAATACAGAATAACGTCTCACTGCCGTCGAACAATCACTGAAGGATATGCTTAATATGGTGTAGAACATGCATCAGATAATTTTGAATCAGCAAACTGCTCAACCGACGGTAGTAACACCGGCACCAGTAGCAGCACAAACTCAAGATAGTCAAGGGGCTGAAATACTTTTGAATAATCAAGAATCTGCTGTTAATCAGAATTCTGCATCTCCAGATCCCATCATTCCAGAAGATGTACCACCTCCAGTGGGGGTCATGGTACATCCAACGACTACTCTGTCAAATGTGCTTCCTCAAACCAGTGAAGCCATTCAAGCAGTGCGTGAACTTAAAGCACAGTTTGAAGTCTTGAGGCACAAAGATCAGCTCCAGAGGTTAGGGATTAAGCAACCTTATCCTTCTCATTGGAATGATGTACCATTTCCACCGAAGTTCAAGCCACAATCCATGGTGTTGTTCGATGGAAAAGCATCTCCCAGTCAATATATCAATTACTTTGATATTATGACTGTACACTTGCAGAAAAATGATGCTCTTCTCACTCGAGTGTTCATCGGGTGCCTGACGGGTTCAGCTTACGACTGGTATCGTAGCTTACCTGACAACTCTATTTCGTCTTTTGACGAATTCAAAGCAATGTTCCTCTCCCGTTTCTATGAAGGAGGTATGGACATGAACATGTCCTCCTTAATAGAAATAAAACAAAAGGAGAAAGAAGATACTCGGACGTTCATCGAACGTTTCCGACAGGCTACTCTAAAGATGCCTCCTGGTATGCCAGATTCAGCATTGATTGACACATACAAGATGAATCTGCGACCATCCATCGTTGTTTTCACAGGTTCCCAATTCACAGATTGGGCTTCGTTCATCATAGCAGCAGTTTCTGCCGAGACCAATGGTAGATTGGCTCGAGAACACGGGATGATTTTTGCTTCAGAAGACAAAGGGAAGAAAAATAGTCCTGGCAACAATCCTGGCAATCGTAATGTGAAGGGAAAGGATACTCTTATGGTTAATCTTTCCAAGAACAAAATGACGCCGAGTAACCGGGAATCTTCTAGGCCAAAGGAAGAATACTCCTTCGACGAAAGTGATATCCCAGGGATATTTCAATATCTGGTGAAAAGTGGTAAAGTTCAGATTCCTGAGCCAAAGAGGCCCAATGAGGTGAACCTGACTGACAATCCCAAGTATTGTATCTATCATAGATACATTAATCATCCTACCAGTGCTTGCTATGTCTTGAAAAACAAGATCCAAGAGCTGATAAATGGTGGCACCATCGCTTTAACCAATGATGACCATACGGTGACAACCAATATGGTTTCTTTTCAGTTTGGGGATTTTTCTCCACAGCAAGTCCCAGATGGAATTATCCCAATTCCGAAGGCGACGATGAAGATTATGAATATCCCGCCTGCCAGGGAAGAAAATACAGGATTGCTGCCTCTCACATTGAAGAAAGGCGAAATCATGTGGGTACATCCTGACTTAGTGCCTGAGTTGGAAAATGAAGGTAAAACTTCAAAATCCAAGAAAAGCAAGAAAGTCAAAACCTGCAATATGGTACTTTCTTCTCCTGAGTCTGAGGAAGAAACTTTTGCTGGTACAAGATCTGGAAAAGAGTACCACAAAGATTATGAGGGATCCTCCAAAGAAGCAGAAGATGTAGTGGAAAAACTACCAGTTCAACCTTCTCCTGTTCCTACTAAACCATCTGTGGTTGAGAAGGGGAAACAGAAGGCAGTACGCTTTGATATCCCATTGAAGTCTGCTTCCAGTCAGGGGATAACAATGAAGCCTTACAAATTCGATATTCTAGCTCAGTTAGCCAATACTCCGGCTAGATTGTCTATATTCGAACTGCTTCGCCTCTCCAGAGAAAGCAGGAAAACTTTGAGCGAAGCTTTACTTCAGGCAGATTCATGCTTGGCTCAACTCAAGACTCCTGATAATACACCAGTGTCATGTCCCCAATGTCATAGCGTGATGGAGGCAATTTCCAACATCACCTTTACACAAGAGGATATGCTATTGAAACACAACAAGCATGATAGGCCCCTGTGCTATACTGGATATATCGGATCCACTGAAATCGACAGGATCTATATTGATCCTGGGTCCTCGATTAGTATAATTCTTCAGAGTATGCTAAGACCTCTGAGGATTCCTACTAGTGAACTGACTTACACTAGTACCACTATTGTTGGGTTTAACTCTGGCAAGAGTAAACCACTGGGGAAGATTCGGTTGCAGATTCAGATTGGTGATCTTCGAACCATGGTGACTTTCTATGTTATCAACTCGGACGTATCCTACAATATTCTTCTTGGAAGACCGTGGATTCATGAGCACAATATTGTGCCTTCAACTCTCCACCATTGCTTCAAATATGTAGATTCCCAAGGGGTGGTGAAAACTAAATTTGCTGATATTAATCCTTTCAAGGGTGTCGAAGCCTACTTCTTTGATTCAAGGCTTTATAAACAAGAGCATATGAAAGAAATATCAGACATAGTTGAAGAATCATCATCTGAGGATCAGTCTATTAATGAAGATCCACTGGAGGAACAACCCTTGAAAATCATGGTCAAGGGCCAAATCCAATCTCAACCTGTCAATGATCAACCTTTGATCATCAAGGTTAAGGGAAGAACTCAAGCTTCATCTGAGGAATCAATAAAAATTCCTGCTAAGAGCCAAGTTCAACCTTTTATAATCAAAGTCAAAGGGCGCACTTCTGGTACGAATGATCCAGAATCACCGTTGATTATCAATCTTGATAAATCCACGAGGAAGCCGGATGATGGTCCGCCATTGACTAATCCGAAGCCTGGCAATCAGATTGTAAATGATGTAAATATTGCTCATCTCCTTGACATCAATGAAGATTTCTTTTTCGAGTATATGGATGTCAAGTTTATTGAGATTATCTTCTGATAATCAAAGTCATCGATATAAAGACAACATAGATTCTTCATGTGATGAATCTAGACAGATATTCTCAGTCAATATGGTTCAAACCGATGATGAATCAGAGCCATTTGACAATGATCCTTGGGCTCAATAGATGGATACTCAATGGGAACTTCGTTTTGAACAGCGACAGCCACCTACAGAAGATGAAGTTATCCAAATCGATATTGGAAATGGAACTATGCCCAAACCAATATTCATCAGTAAGAATCTTTCTGAAGATGAAAAGGAAGAGTTGATAAAACTTATCAAAGATTACATTGACATCTTTGCATGGAGTTATGAGGATATGCCAGGGTTAGATCCTCAAGTTGCTACTCATAAACTCAACATCTTGCCTAATGTCAAGCCTGTAAAACAACAGCAACAGCGCTTTAGACCAGATATGATGGATGCAATCGAAGCAGAAGTTAAAAAGCTGATCACTTGCGGCTTCGTTCGAGAAGAACAACACCCTGATTGGGTAGCCAATATTGTTCCTGTTATGAAGAAGAACGGAAAAGTCCGAGTTTGCATAGACTACCGAGATCTTAATACAGCTTGTCCAAAGGACGAATTTCCACTTCCCATTACTGATGTCATGATAGACAATACATGCGGTTTTGAACGTATGTCTTTCATGGACGGATTCTCAGGATACAATCAGATCAAGATGCATCCAGAAGATGAGAAGCATACAGCTTTTCGAACACCCCTTGGGGTTTTCTGCTATACCGTTATGCCGTTCGGTCTTAAAAACGCCGGTGCTACATACCAACGGGCTATGAGCAATATTTTTCAAGAACATCTACGGAAAATAGTTGAATGCTACGTAGATGACATTTCTGTTAAAAGTCGGTCAAAGAATGATCACATTCAAGACTTGAAGACAGTATTTGAATTAATGCGTCAACATCAGTTGAAAATGAACCCTACTAAATCTTTCTTAGGGGTCTCCAGCGGCAAGTTTTTAGGATTTGTCATTACCTCCCAGGGTATCCATGTTGATCCTGATAAGGTTAAAACAATTCTTGAAATGCGTCCTCCTCGAAATCTGAGAGAACTCCGTGGCTTTCAGGGCCGTATTGCTTATATCAGAAGGTTTATATCTAATCTTTCTGGAAGATGTCAGCCTTTCTCCCGTCTATTAAAGAAAGGAGTATCTTTCGTTTGGGATGAAGCATGTCAAAAAGCCTTCAATGACATCAAACAATATCTTACAAACCCACCTGTTCTGGTTCCTCCGATGATAGGAAGACCGTTTTTGCTGTATGTTCGAGCCTTGGACCATTCACTTGGCGCTCTTCTGGCACAAAAAAGTGATATGGGTCATGAACAAGCAATATATTATTTGAGCAGAATGATGGTAGGAGCTGAACACAGATATACTCCTGTGGAAAAGGAATGTCTAGCTTTGGTTTTTGCCGTCCAAAAGACAAGGCATTATGTCACTGGACAGACTATACATGTCATCTCCAGAATAAATCCCATTCGGGTATTGATGAGAAAACCAAGCATTCTTAATTCCAGGTTAGCTACCTGGGCGATGCTGCTCACTCCTTATGACATGGTCTATGTGCCTCAAAAATCAGTAAAGGACCAAGCGTTAGCTGATTTCTTAGCTGCTCACCCTGTACCTGAAACTTCGAAGTTATATGAAGACATTCCAGACGAAGTAGTGGATTGCAACATGACTGTGAAGAATGACATATGGCAATTATATTTTGATGGAGCATCACGAGTCGGACCTAAAGGCAATATTGTCTCTGGGGTAGGAATCGTCTTGGTTTCCCCTGACAAAATGGTCATATACCGTGCCTATTCTCTTAATGAGCCATGCTCTAACAATGTAGCGGAATATAATGCCCTGTTGATTGGCCTCCAAGTGGCAAAACAATTGGATATTGAATTCCTAGAAGCTTATGGGGATTCTCAATTGATCGTCAATCAAGTTAGAGGGACTTATGAAGTCAGAAATCCTGATCTCATCCCCTATCATCAGGTGGTAATCGAGTTGGTTCTTTCATTTAAAGGATTCTTCATTGAATTTGTGCCACATTCTCAGAATGTGGAAGCTGATGCTCTTGCCAGCTTAGCTGCAGACTTGGCTGTCCCAATCCGAAGACAAAATACGATTACTTTGCTAGACCGAGACTTGTTCTATGTGAAGAATAATCTACATATCGAACAAAGTTATGTTGCAGAGGTAAGTTCCCAGCAAAAAGATTGGAGAACTCAATTCATTGATTATGCAGTCCATAGAATTCTGCCTGAAGATCCTAAAGAAGCTGCGTCAATTAAGAGATGATCATTTCGATTCTATTATGATTCGTCTTTACATATGTTGTATCGTCGTTCATATGATGGACTCTTGCTGCGTTGTCTCTCAGAAAGCGAAGCTAAACAAACACTACGTGAGGCTCATAATGGTGTCTGTGGTGCTCATCAACCGGGTCCAAAGTTACAAGATCGCATTCGAAGAATGGGGTATTATTGGCCCTCTATGATTGCAGATGCTGTAGATTATGCCAGGAGATGTAAAGCATGCCAGATTCACGCAGACTTTATTCACCAACCTTCTGAATTTCTACATCCTACAGCAGCCTCTTGGCCTTTTGAAGCTTGGGGTATGGATATCATTGGTCCAATCAACCCTCCTTCTATCAAAGGGCATCGGTTTATATTAGCTATAATCGATTATTTCTCTAAGTGGGCGGAAGCAGTTCCCCTTGCTGAAGTAAAGACATCTAATGTGGTTAGCTTTATTAAACATCATGTCATTTATCGTTTCGGGATTCTTCGACGGATAATTCATGACAATGGACCATAATTTGCCAGCCAGGCATTTTATCGGTTCTGTGACAAGAACCGAATTCAAAATTTGGCTTCTACGGCTTACAATCCGGCTGCTAATGGTTTGGCTGAAGCCTTCAACAAAACGATCATCAAACTTCTCAAAAAGTTTGTCTCTTCTAATAAAAGAGATTGGAATGAGAAGCTTGGAGAGTGTTTATGGGCATACCGAACAACGGTCCGGACTCCTACTGGTTTTACTCCCTTTTCACTGGTTTATGGATGTGAAGCTGTCCTCCCATTAGAAATCCAGATTCCTTCTCTTCGAATTGCTATTGCTAATGAGCTAACTACAGAGAATAATGATCGTTTACGCCTCCAAGAACTTGAAGGATTGGATGAGAAGCGTCTTCAAGCACAACAGCATATTGAGCTATATCAAGCCCGTATATCTCGAACTTTCAATCGTAAAGTCAAAGAGAGGGTATTCAAAATTGGTGAACTCGTGTTGGCTGTTCGAAGACCAATGGTGATGACTCACAAAAGCAAAGGGAAATTCCAAGCAAAATGGGAAGGCCCGTATGTGATTGAGTCCGTGTTCTCTAATGGTGCTTATCGGTTGTCAAAACCCAACGGAGATCTACTCATGCTTTCGATCAATGGCAAATTTCTCAAGAAATACTACGTATAAAAAGAGAAGACAGAACAAGACAAAAATAAAACTTCTTTTATTATTTTTGTTCAAAATAAAGGATTAAGGACGAGGGCCACTCCCTTCCTTATTGAATACATAGTCAGCCAATGCATAGAAGGCATCGTTTCCTGAACTCGTAAAAAATTTGCAGACGGCCATCCTCAGTACTTCTTCTTCAGGGGTCTTCCCTGGCTCTACTAAGAAAGCAAGAATGTCTTGGGGAGGCTCGGGCGTAGAAGAACTGTTGCCTACTTCGGTCGGACCCGTCACTATTGGCTCAGCAGGGAGTGTCTCGACGACGTCCTCAACCTTTATGGAAACTTCATTCTCTTGCTGCGCATCCTCAGAAGACATTCTCAATTGAGGAGTAGAAATGAGAATGAGAAGATTACAGAGGGTTCTCGCCTATTTATAGAAGAGGATTATCAATGAACCGATCTTTGAAATTGAAAACGACTTTTCATTTCCGAAAAGACCCATTCGTTCATACTTCTAGGTTCATCCATTTAATGATGGAACTGAATCGTCCTTCCTGTTCCCGAAAAATACGTTGATTCATCCATCATATACGTTCATGCCATCTGTCTTCTTAATCCCCCAGCTACCAAGGTTTGGTTAAGCTGACTTCTAATCTCATGAGAGAGGGATTTTAAATCTTCTACCAATTTATAAAGAGAGTGGGATTCATTATTTATCATGTTTTCATAACCTCTGGATAAATACTGAATTTACCTACTTTTCTTATCTATCATTTTCCATTTGACCTCTGCATAGAAATTAATCTAATTTTCTTTTGAGTTCTCACAACACTGTCATGTCCATATTACCTCTGATAGTATTATGTACTCGAAGTCAGAAGAGAAGATTTCATTATTTATTATGTCCACATTACATCCAGATAGATACAAATCATTGAGCATAGAAGAATTATCATTTCTACTCTCATATCATCATGAAAGTCTATTACATTTTCTTAGACTTTCTTACAAATCATAATGGAAATCTATTACAATCTTTAGATTTCCATTATACCACCACAATAACCTAATAGAGATCTATCTTCTTCTTTGGATCTTCTCCGTCGGACCTTCTCCGTCAGGTTCGTTGTTGGTGGCAGTTCCTGACTGTCTGGGTCTCAGTCACGACCAGATCAGCAGGAATCGAACTCTGGTCTTCTCTCTCAGAAAAGAGGAGAACCCTAGAGTATGGCAGCCCGAAGGCGTGGTGCTGCCAATACAATTGGTGGATTGGAAGCGGCCTCTCAGAGGAGATAGGAACGTATCCAGCATTGGGATACAATTTCTAGTTCGGCCGTGAAAGGAACTCTGCTACCCGATTCCTCGGGGTAGAGTTGGCTCCACCATCCAACTCTCCATGTATAAAGGCTCTTCCTACCATCAGAGGAAGACCCTTCTATTCCATGAAGAGTTCTGAGTTGTCTGATTTGCGCGTCAAAAGCGCGTGAGTTGTCTGATTTGCGCGTCAAAAGCGCATGAGCTCCCTGATATTGGTGTCAGAAGAACGCTTCCCATGGCATCCAAGTCACCAATGCCAGTTCTGAAAAAGCTCTTTAACCAAGCTTCTGCAGAAGACAAAGAAGAAGAAGTGTCATCAGATGCGTATTGAACGCTAATTAAAGACAGATAGCAAAGGTTTTTACGCCAGTGCTCTACAAGGCTTTTTACGCTAGCACTTCACAAGGCTTCTTACGCCATGGTTTCAGTCAGGCTTATACGCCAACATTTCACAAGGCTTCTTATGCCATTGTTTTAGTCAGGCTCTTTTTACGCCGGTGCTTCACAAAGGCTTTTCCGCCATTTTGCTTCAGCAAGGCCCTACGCTCGTAAAATGGATGTTCTTCAATACAGAAATCCGAAGACAGACATTTGCTTACGATCGGACTTACCACTTGAGTCGAATGGTTTGGCTCTAATAGCGGTTGAATCTGCGCCTAATGATTGGACATGCAAAGGAACACCGTTGGAAAGCTCTGCCATCTCTTATTTGTTGAAGAACAACATCGCAGAAAGCTATCTTCAGGTGGATGAGTACGAGAATATATGAAACATTCTCAACTATTTATAGAGATTAAAGACTCTGTTGGGATAAGTCTATTTTCGGGAGAAGATCCTATTTTAAAGTTCTCGTAACCACAAGACAGTGCCACGTGTTGGTTTGTTCCTCGGGAATTAACAAATCACAGAAGCAGTCAACCAAAAGTATGTAGATAAGATTAAATATCAAAGATCTTATTTATAAAAGGATGGGAACGGATCCCTACAGATAAAAGTCGCAATACATAGAATATTATTATTCTTTTTCATTGGGTTGGCGAAGGGATGCACCCAACTCACGCATATTGCGAATCCCAGAGCGACGCATCAGACGAAGGAATGCTTCTGCGTCACCTGGTCCCTCGTATGCAATTGAAGGACCACCATCAATACGACTGAAGACTGCTGGGGTCAGCCCAAAGCTTTCTAGAAGATTTTGTGCTCGTTCATTCTCTATCTCGAGATTAAGTCTGGTAACCGAAGCCCCCTCTACGGTTGGTTCTTTCTTTGGCGCCATATCAACTATGAAGATGAATGTCGAGAGTAAGGAATTTGTCCTTATTTATACAAATTAAAATAACTCTTCACATTCCTCATGGGAAACCGCTCACTCGGGAAGATGAAGATACATTTGAAAGTTACGAAGAGGAAAATTTATTGTGACGGTTAAGTATTGACCGACATTACTCTTCTTCTTGAACTTCACGCTGACTGTTGGATATCCCCGCTCTTACGCGGATGATGGTTGCATATCCCGAGTTTTGCGCTCATCAAATCGCAATTTTTACGCTTCTGTTAAAAGTGTTTCAAATTTTTGGAGATATTTGAAAACTTTGAAGGGGGTCTTGTAGGAGCGTAAAAAGTTCTTCCAAAAAAGAGTCATCTCATTCATAAGTGGTCTGCTCTACACCTAATACAGCGGGTAATCTCTTTACGCCCAAGACAAGGCTAGTCACTTTACGTCCAAGCAGACTGGTTGTTTTACGCTGGGTCTATACTGGTGATTTTACGCCAAAGACAGAGCAGCCTCTTTCACGCTGGACAAAAGCTATCAAATCTTGCAATTAATGCAGATTTTGACATGAAGATATCAATGATGGTATTTACCACAGAATTCAATGGAATTTGTCTTATACAAAGACCATTGTTGTCGTTTATGGAGATCGAGCTACTTTACGCTCATTGAATGGTTTCTTTTACGCACGGAGTTTTACATGAGTCTCTACGCTCATTATAAACAAGGTGTGCGTGAAGTTTATTTGAGCCATTTTACGCTCAAGGTTATACAACCGCTTTACGCTGGAAACCTATGACAGAGCTAGTTTACGCTCATCTTTTTATGCCCTATTTGTTCTGGCCAGTTCAGAACGTGGTGTGCCTACGTGGTCTTCATGCCACATATTTCGAAGAACGTGTGTACGTGTATCCTATTCTCACTGAAATGATGGGACACGTGTCAGCACATACGGAGGATGATTCTGATCGTGGTTGGCGGTTATTGAGCGTAAAAGACATATTTTGATGCTCCTTTACGCACGGAAGCCCCAGCCTATAAAAAGACTCATTTTTCTCATACAACACACACACACAGTGACAGGAGAGAATACAGAGATCAGAGCTTCGAGATTTTGATCCTCTAGAACATTCTTCTTCAACTTTTCTTCCAAGAACAGAGTGAAGCAAAGCAGGAAAGCATTCGGCCTCGCCATCAGTGCCCAAGTGCGTCGATACCTTTCTGTTGCGTTAGTTCTTCCAAGTTGTTCTACTTCAAGCAGTGATCTTCATCATCATCATATGGTCCAAGGAACAAAGTGATCATTTACAGATCAGACTTCCATAGCAATACTTTCCCAGAATCAAAAGTTGTACTTCTTGTACTCTTTCTCGTTTTATTTTCAAAATCCCAATTCCTCCAAGGCATTTTTTTAAGTGAAACACGCAAGGGTAAGGGCATGCGCAGAGGCTTGTGCGAGCTATGTGCGGCTATGCTCACTTACGCGTATGCACTCATTGTTAGCCCAATGATTGTATCATATTTTTGAATATGGCTATTTGATTAAGTTTAACATAATGATGCCACTAATATTCATGTAATCACTAATATATTGCTACTCAAACTTAGCATTGTCCTATTGTTTATTAAATTAAACTGCTTTGTTTGCGTAACATATACTTACAGACAAATAATAAGTATGATCAAACCATGATATATGTAATAAAAAATTAATGATGGGACAAAGACGTCATTATACAAGAAGATTTTTCTGAACCGCCCAACGACCTATCCGGGGCCTCGTACTTGGGGGTTCACATTTCAACGAACAGGGGTCGAGGGGCAGCGCCCCCATAGGGGTTCGAGGGCGATCCCCAAAAGGTATACAGATTTTCAGATCTTTTTACCTTTGGACAACTGTCGTCAAGAAAAAAGGTGTCATCAAAGGGCTATTAGTTTTTATATTTATTTTGTATTTATATTTTATTGAGTCTAAAAAAAATATAAGATTGATCGGATCGGTACTAGCTTAGCAATTTTTAGTCTACAAAATACAGCATTCCTATCCACCAAAATTATTACCCAAAGTCCACAAACAAAATAGCCTAAAATCCATATATTGTGTAAATATATCCAAATGGCCCAAATCTATTCTGTTTAAACACTAACAGAACTCGACCCGAGTTCGGTCAAGTTGGTTTTGATCTTCCTGGATATCTGTATCCAACATTCGAATGCGAGAATTCTGCATCTGAACTCTGCTGAATTCGGTTAATAAAAATATAAATAGAGAAGAACTTTCATATTTCAAATATCTCATTCACTTTCTCTTATCTCTTTCCTTAAGTGTTTTATATGAGCTATACACTTTTATATTTAGCCTATACTACTCTTAGCCAAGCCAGTATCAGTTTCAGTTCAATCTAGAGTTTGGTTTAAAGAGTTGTATCGGAGACTATCTCAGAAAATGTTTTCGTTTTCAAACGCCCTCTGGGGTTAGTCATGCACTCGTCGCCAAGCACGTATTGTTGAAGTTGGTCGTGCACTTGTCCCCAAGCACGGTGTTGTAAGTGTTGCAAGCACTCAGTTAAAGCTTATGCCATAGTGGATGAACACCGAGCAAGAGTACTCAAGACAAGATTAGTGCTCCACGAGGGATACCAGTATATATCGCTGTGTCACTAAGTTTTATTCTTCTTAACTCTTTATTTTTTACTGTAATTCATATACTAATATTTATATGTTCTTACCTGTATTTGATTAGCCATATTAAATAGTTTTTAAATTGTGATATTTATTCTGCTGTATGCACACACTCTATTTACCCTCCCTCTAAAGGTGCTCAACAATCCTACACGCATGCACCGCTATGGGGATGCGCAGCTGCACGCATGCGGACTGTACGACTGCGTGCATGCAAGCTGTACGGCTGCACGTACAGGTGCATAGGCTGATGTGATATTGGGCGCATGGGTGCTGTTGGCGCATTATCAGGCTGATTGGAAGATTTGACCGGTTATAGAAAGATTGAATAATAATTTAAATCCATCTTTTGTGGGATTTGAATTTAATTCAGTTATATCTTTCCATTTTCACTCCTATCTTTTCGTAATTAGTGGGCGGCCAGGGTTAGGGCTTCCACAACTATATGAATACTCTCTTCGTGCCACCTTTGAGGACTTACTTAGAAATTGAGAGATGAAGAGAGTTATGTGGATGCTGCCATCAGAGTTCATAGGAGTTCGACGAGTTCGTAAAGGAGGTGACGGCGAGCATTCCAGAAGTTCTATCAAAACTTGTTGGTTCCTGGAAGTAGATCGCGGTAGGACGAATCTTGCTTTGTGCAACGGTGATTTTTATCACCCCAACAGAGTTGTTCTTCTTCCTTTCTTCTTCTTCTCTGAGTAGCTAAAGGATATTATGAGAGAAAACTTGTTTTCAGGAAGTTTTCGAAATCCTACATAATCAAAGCATGGAGCAAATTTATTTGCAAGAAGTCTTTGCTTCTGACTGTTGCTAAATCAGAATAGAGAACAAATTTATTTGTAGAAAGTCTCTATTCTTATCGCTCTTCCATCTAGATCTGTTTTGGGAATAATAATTTTTTTTACCCAGTCTATGTACTAAACAATTGGGTATTGATAAGTACATACTCTCCTAGAGCACTTATGATAATCACTTTCCTACCATTCTTCCTTAATGTGGTATTAGTATTTCAGGGATTACGACCCACTCCATATCCTCTCAAATTTTCAAGTCACAAATTTCCAAGTCACACTTACATTTTTAAGGAACATAAGTAATTAGTTGCACTGTGTTAAGTGTTATATTAGAGTTATGAGTTAATGGGCTTTAGTCCCACATTGCTTAGAATAATAGGAGATGAGGCTAGCCTCTCCTATATATATATGTAGTCTCTCATCAATAATAATCATCTCATTATTTCCATTCTACATGGTATCAGAGCCAAAACCCTAGCCGTCACCCACCACTCTCCCTCTCTCCACAAAACCCTAATCTCTACACAAAAAACCTAGCCGTATCCTTCCACTCTCCCTCCCCGACTTGGACCTGCTGCCCTCCCCCCACACACCCCCTCCCCCTGTCAGCCCCCCGTCCCTTGTCAGCCCTCCCGCCCCCTGTCAGCCCCCCCGACCCCTGTCAGCACCCCTCGCCCCTGTCAGCCCCCTCCGCCCCCTGTCAGCCCCCTCGTCCCCTGTCAGCCCCCCGCCCCTTGTCAGACCCCCCTTTGCGAACCTGTTGCCGTACCTCCCTCCTCCCCGACCTGCCGCTCCCTGTCCTGTCAGCCCCCCCGATACCTCCAATCCCTAACCCTAACCCTCTCTTTCCATCAGCCGTCACCCACTCCCTCCAAACCCTAGTTTAGTTTCTAAAAAAAATCATTGTTGGGATTCTCAGAGGGGAAACATTTGTTGGAACCTCTTCCCATCGATACTGGAAATTTAACAAAGAGCACATATATGGTTTGTTGTGCATGAATCTTTGTTTCTTTCCTTTGATCTTCACAGCAGGATCTATCAGAGGTTACCATGGGTTATCTCTCTGTCCTGGCTTGTGATCCATACTCTCTGCTTTCTATGCACATATGTTGGTTCTGGCTCCATTTTTAGTGCATTGGCAGAGTTGCTGTGTTTATCAAGTGGAAAGAACAAATCGACAGTCGAATCTCTGATAAATGGTAGACTCTACGGCGAATAGTAGTGCCACAGATACTAGTGTCAGCAACACACTAGCGGGCACTAGCACGACGATTTCCTCTATTCGACTTGTCGATCGACGGTTGAAAGGGCCAAAAGGCTACTCGACATAGAGAAGAAAGGTCTAGGACACTTTGAGGAATACGGTTGTCCAAACATCTGACTGACAACCCTCCAACAAACGATGATCCCATCTTTGAGCAATATGAGACATATGACAGTCAATTGTTTACACAGTTGATAAATTCCATAGAACTATCGGTGGAAGACATGGTTCAAAATACAGACTCCGTGAAGGGGTTATGGGAAATATTGGCGGTAGCGTTTGATGGTAAATGCAATTTGTCTCGTATCTATGACTCGTTCGTTGGTGTGTACCGAGCAAATCAAGGATACAAATCTCATAAAGACCATTTTCGGGCCTTGAAGGCTATGACGGATGAGATCGACCGCGTATTACCTCTTACGTCGGATATTAATAAAGTACGGGCTCAACGTAAGCAGCTTCATGTCATGGCTTATCTCGCCTCTCTCCGTCCTGATGCAGACTCTGCTCGTTCTCAAATTATTGCTAGATCTGATGTACCGTCCCTGTTGGAAGCACACTATCGTGTCCTTCGGGCTGCCAAAGTCGTTGAGACCACTCCCGGTGATACTCCTGCTGATCGTTCGGCTTTCGAGGCCGCTCGTACAGGATTTCGTGGTGGTCGTAGCGGCCGACGGGGTGGCCATAATGCTGGTCGTGATGGAGGATGGGACAATGGCGGTCGTAATGGAGGAAGACTGCGCACATGCTTTAACTGTGGTCAGCTTGGCTATTTCTATTGGCAATGCACTAAATCACCTGCTGCTAATATCACCACTGATGCCCCTGATGATGGTGTCCGATCTATTCAGATAACTTTGGACTCATATACATACTTCCTTGATTTCCAGGCTCAACGTCGTGGTGAAGCATCCACGTCTGGTTCCATAGCTGGTTACTCAGCCGCGTGCATAGTGAAACCCAAGCAATGGGTAATTGACTCTGGTGCATCCTCTCATATGACTGGTGACGCAGGTATGATACATGATTATGTACTTGTACATCGTGCTTCTAGCATTACTGTTGCCAATGGCAGTTCTCTGACAGTCCAAGGTCGTGGAAGTGCCAATCTTTCTTCCGGACTGTCACTCTATTCTGTACTGCTTACTCCTGGGAACCCATTCTGTTTAATTTCTATTAGTCAAATTACTCGTGAACTACATTGCTCGATAACATTTTTCCTGATGGTTGTGTTTTTCAAGACCTGAAAACTGGAAAGACTATCGGTAAGGGACATGTGGCTGGAAGCTTGTGCTGTTTGACGCAACTCTTTCTGTTGTCTGTGCCGACATGAAACTCGATCTTGTCGAGTTACATTGTCCGTTAGGCCATTCATCGTCCCAAGCTCTCCAGAAAATATACCCATTTTTAGATATTCTCTCTTCTTTCCATTGTGAGCCATGCAGTTTAGCTAAGCATCATCGGGTTCCTTATCTGGTGAGTCCAAATAAAATTGCTTCTGCTCCTTTTGAGTTGGTATATTCTGATATATGGGGACCCTGCTTGACTGACTCTGTAATGGGTTTTAAGTACTTTGTTACTTTTGTCGATGATTACTCACATGTCTCTTTTGTTTATTTGATAAAAAATTGCTCTGAATTATTTAACATTTGGTGCAACTCCCATGCTGAAATAAAAACACAATTTGGCCTTCCAATCAAAATTTTTTGGAGAGACAATGGCCGTGAGTATTTATCTATTGATCTCGATAAACATCTGGCCCTCAATGGCATCATCTATCAAACCTTTTGTGCGTACACACCACAACAAAATGGTGTAGCCGAACGCAAGAATCGTCATTTATTGGAAACAACACGTGCTTATTTGTTTTAAGCATGTACTCCTAAGCGATTTTGGTCGGATGCGGTTCTTACTGCTTGTTATCTTATTAACCGTATGCCATCGTCTGTTTTCAATGGTAGCTCTCCATTTTCTAGGTTTTTTCCTGGACAAGAACCATTTTCTCTGCCTCTCCGCATCTTTGGCTGCTTATGCTATATTTAGGATACCTGACCAACCCTTTCTAAATTAGATCCTAAGGCAATACAATGTATTTTTCTTGGGTATCCTAAAGATTGGAAAGGATATCGGTGTTTCTTCCCTGTCTTAAAGCGATATTTTTTCACTCGGGATGTTACCTTTGTAAAAATAAAATTTCCACCATTCCCACAATCAACGGGTCCGGCTCCTCTGGTCTATCTAGAAGAGGATTTTTTGTTATTTTCTCCTCAAACACAACAGCTTCTCGTATGGGTACCCTCCCTTATCGAGCCAGTTGTCACGACTCGCTCCCGAATAATCGGATACGAGTCGGACACGCCTAGCCTTCGTCGTTAGACACGATAAAGTAAGCTGTACCAATCATTAGGGAAACTACAAGTCCAGATAATAATGAATACAAATCACAACATCTAATATCGAATCCCAGAATCAAAGTACAAGTCTAAGAGTTATTACAATTTCCAGTAAATAAAATGTAAACTGATATCTCTAATACAAAGTCCAAATAAACTACAAAGGTAGGTACTAGTCCTCCTCAACCTGTAAGTCCAGAGCAACATTGACTGGCTCATAGGTTCCTCCAGGCTCCTGCCCGTAATAAGTGTCACAGATAGCCTCCAACTCACCTGTAACATATCCTAGTAAGGAGCGGAGCTAAGTATATCCAAGGAAATGAACATGAACATCATGGTATGAAAATGAATACAGGAAAAGTATAAAGTACGAGAAATGAGAACATGAAATTAAACCTAAACATGAATACTGAAAAGTAAATATAGGGAACATGAAATAAAACCTGAACATGAAATACACAATGAACCTGAAGTTTGCAATATATCGAAATACATCCAGAATGTGTGATCGGCTTGGGTAGATTCAGGGAACATGAAATGGTACGGCTTCGTTCCTGCGTGCACGATGCAGGGCCTAAGCTATTCACATGAATAGTAACTCAGATTTGATCACACATCTGTAGTATTTCCCCTCCCAGACACAAATAAACTCAGGGAACAAGATACAAGACAATCTCGTGAAACATCGTGTAAACAAGGAGATACAAGCATGAATATAAGACATGAAGTAATGGACAAGTCTGAGGAGGATACTTGCCTTGCTCAGGGTGATCAAGTATGGAATGTAAAACTGGATGTCCTCCTGCTATCATATAAATTGATACCTCATGGTTACTATTAACACATTTAGTAAAACTAGTAAGAAAGTTGGGTTCAATTGTTTAAACTAAAATTCCAATCAAGCCAATGCTTATTTGAACTAACTACTAACTGTCAACTTATCAAACTAAAGTTTAATTCCTAGAACATATCTATCTAGAAGGAAGCGTACAAGAGACAGTGAAAGTTCTAATCATTCATAATTTATAACTAACTATCATACTAGATAACCATTTTACTTTGAAAACAATTTCTAAGCTTACTATGAAAATTACTTTGATGAAGCATTAGACCATTTGTATCATAACAAGGCTGGACTGCTCACTAACAAGGGGTTTCCCCTCCTTTCCATATTACACTTACCCATCTCTAAAACCAAATTCTAACTTTTACAAAAAGGAAAAACTAATTATGAAATAAGGTTTTGAAATGACTAATTGAACTGTTGGCAGCAACAAAGTATCATGGTTTACCTAAACCTGATTTCAACAATTCCGAGCCTAATAATACCTGGACTCTGTTCACAGTAAAGAAATAACCTACTATAGGTATCATAACAGTCCCCTTTAACCATAGGAACATATCTAAATTGACTGGACTTCAGCTATTTAGACAAAGTTGCCAATCAAGTAGAGCTAAATGTATAATTCTACAATGGTTCCTATAGGTATTAGTACTAGGTAATGCTTAATTTTCTTGAAATAATTCCCACAAAGCTTTGGCAACAAGAACCCTTCCAATACACTGATACCTTAACTAAAGTAAGGCATCCAGGCATTGACATATCAGTAGGTGGATGTCAACTGGTATCAGCCTGTCATTAAAATGGTATACTTCATATTACCACTGATAGAATAATTTCTTTCCTATAGTTCAAAGCAGCACCCAGGTAATGTAGATATAAACTAGTCTAGAACTCATAACCAAATCTTGAAACAATGCTCCAGACTTGTGAACCCGAGTACTGATATCATGTTTCAGTAGAGTCTACCCACAGGATAACTCTATCTTCACTCATTTCTGAGATAAGAACTGGATGAACCAGCTAACCTTTAATTCCCAGTCAATTAGCCCATTCAATTGTTCAGTTCTACATGTATCTCAGTACTTCTCTCAATGCAGCAGGTAGGACCAATCAGTGAACTGAATGTCCCCTACCAAGTACTAATATAAGAGCGTTCAGAAGTTTGCAGCCCTCGTAAGTAGCTCAAAAATATGTAGCATAGGCTAAGACAAATATGAGGGATTCAACATACAATAATCTAAGGAATCCAGTATTGAAATGAAGTAATTAATGACTGAACAGATCCAGGCATGAAGAATTAACCGAGTATGTTAACCCTACTAACCAAGACCTGAACAAACAGGTTTAACAAGAAATGCCAACCTATCTAATCCTGCTATGCTTGAGACAATAGGTGTTAACCTTGTTACTTGAACACTGATATATAACAGTTTCCTAAAACTAAAATATCCTGCAGTTCTACAGTTATAATTATATATTAACTATGATACTAAAATCTGATACTAAGCACACACAACATCAATCATTACTAGAGAGATAAAATACTCACACAAATCGGATTCAACTGAATGGCGACACGAATCCAAGGATAAAGCACGAGTTCTCTGTCCAAAAATATATTTGGAGAAATCTGATGGAAACATAAATGAAATTTTAGATCAACAAAGGATTAAACCCATTCGATACATGACTTTCCAAAATAGGTGAATCTCAAGTCAAATCAGACTTGAAGGTTAAGTGGATGGCTCACCAAAAGATCCTGATCTCTCGAAACTCTCTGATACTCGAATCAATTGATCAGACCTTTCAAAACAAAATCTGATTCAACATTATGCCATCCATTAGTTTGATTGATCACCTTTGCTTCCAAATTGTAGATAGAAAAACAAATAACAATCAATCCACATGGACATTGGATCAAACACTAGTTTAGCAAGAAAACAGAAACTTACAATGAAGGGAAGAATGACTCGTTCGAAGAACTCGATCAAGTGTTCATCAGTTAATCAAAGCACAACAGATCTGGAAATTTTAATGAGGAATCATTTGAAGAATAGATTGTTATAACGAAATTCCAAATGAACTCACCTCATTTTTCGACATGTAGGAGTCGAGCCGATCAACTCGATTACTGATCTTGCAACTTCAGATCTGTCGATTACAAAGAGAATGACCGATCAAAATTTACCAAATCCGTCCCTCCTCCAGAATCAAAAAGTATTGAGAGGAATTAAACGTTCTTACCAAGGATCCAGGTGATCGAGGAAGGAGACAAATCGAAGGGAGGAGGAAAAGATCCTTGGGAACCGCCAGTCGTCGTCCAAGCTTGAAGCAGAGCTCAACCGAAAGCTGTCATCACTTTCGCCATGGCCGATCTAGATCGAGCTTGAGGAAGAAGACGACTGTTAAAAGAAGCACGATCGAATCGAAGGAAGGAAGTGGAATGAAGAATTGGTAGCAGGAGAACGATTTATAGGCGGTTAGAACGAATTGGATGGGGGGAAAAAATTCGTGAAGGGGATTGAAAATTGGTTAGAGATTTCAAAATGCAGTTGCTCTCTCACCCGAAATTTGAAAACAGAATCCTTAATAAAGACATAGCTCTCCACCATGGGCTAGGTGGTAACAGTCCACACTAGGCCCAAGAATGGCCCAGTTGAATTGTTTGAAAGAATTCAAAGAAAAAAAAATATTAAGTATTCTAAGAAGGAATTTAGAATAAAATAATAAAATTAATGTGTTTACAAATCAACCTCAAGTATAAAATCCTTTAAAATTTCAAAATATGGGAAATGGGGTTACAAATATCCCCTCCTCAAAAAAAATTTATCTTCAAAATTTGAGTGAAAGCAATGATTTCAAAATTAAATCATGACATAATAAATCCAACAAGTTGTTTATTGAATTCCAAAAATTTATCTGAAAACCAAGATACAATCAAGTGAACAAACTAGGGTAACGCTCATGCATCTCATCCTCGCGCTCCCATGTGGACTCTCCCGGAGAGTGGTATAATCTGATTCCGCAGTTGCTTCTCCCTCCGATCAAGGATCTCCACCGGCTGCTCCTCATAAGGCAAGCTCGGACCCACCTCTAGCTCTGAGTAGTCCATCACATGGCTCGGATCTGGAATGTAACGTCGAAGCTGGGATACGTGAAAGATGTCATGTACTCCCTCCAAGCTAGCAGGAAGTGCAAGTCGATATTCCACCTCGCCAATCTGTGCTGTCACGTCGAAGGGTCCGATGTACCTTGGACTGAGCTTCCCGTCTCTGCCAAAATAAATGGTGCCCCTGGTCGGCGAGATCTTCAGTAACACTCTATCTCCCTCTGCGAACTCCAGTGGTCATCTGCTGCTGTCTGTCCAGTGCTTCTGTCGATCATGTGCAACTCTGAGACGCTCCCTGATCAGTTTGATCTTCTCGGCTGAATCTACCACCAACTCCGGTCCAAGCAAGGTCCTCTCGCCAATGTCGTCCCAAGATAATGGTGTACGACATCTTCGCCCATACAGTGCCTCGAACGGTGTCATCTCGATGCTAGCCTAATAACTGTTGTTATAGTAAAACTCCATAAGATGCAAGTGATCCTCCCACGAACCGTCGAAGTCGAGTGTGCAAACCTGCAGTATGTCCTCCAGTGTCTGAATAGTCCTCTCAGACTGACCGTCTGTCTGTGGATGATAGGCGGTGCTGAACTTCAACTGTGAACCCAAGCTCAGTTGTAGACTCCTCCAGAAGTATGATGTGAAGTGGTTGTCCCTGTCTAAAATGATGATCATGGGCACTCCATGAATCTGCACAATCTGACGCATGTAGAGGTCTACAAGCTTCTCGGTCGACATCCCTACCTTAAACGGAATGAAGTGAGTAGATTTCGTCAGTCTGTCTACGATAACCCAAATAGCATCCTTGCTACCAGGCATACGGGGTAAACCAGAGATGAAGTCCTTGGTTATGTGTTTCCACCACCACTCCGGAATAGGTAAAGGCTGGAGTAATCCTGCTGGTCTCTGGCGCTCCGTCTTGATTTGCTGGCACACAAGGCATCTGGAAAAAAAACTGGCAACCTTTCGTTTCATCCTATACCACCAAATATACTCTCGCAGATCCTTATACATCTTGGTAGATCCAGGATGAATAGAATACTGTGACTGATGGGCCTCCTGCATAATCTCCTCCCGCAATTCCTTGGGCAAACACAACTGGTTTCCGTGCCTCAAGGATCCATCATCTGCAATAGTGAAGTCGTCGAGCAATCCTGCCTCTGCCTCGCCTCTGAGATATCGGAGTCCCTCATCTAGAAACTGGATGGCACTCTCGATCGACTGAAGGCTCGTCTGGTGGCCAAAGGATACTCTCAAACATGTGGTGAGGATTACTTCGAGACATTCTCTCATGTGGCCAAAATGATATCCGTTCGTGTCCTTATGGCCTTGGCCATTCGATATGACTGGCCGTTACTTCAGCAAGATATAAAGAATGCTTTTCTCCACGGGGATCTTGATGAAGACGTATATGTGATGCAACCTCCCGGGTTCGTTGCAAAGGAGGGTAAAGTGTGTTATCTGATGAAGGCCCTTTATGGTCTGAAACAATCACCTCGTGCATGGTTTGGTCGATTTACACATGTTGTTACTCAAATTTGGCACGTGTCAATCAAAAAAGGACCATTCAATCTTCTATCAACACACATCTGGAAGAATACTCCTTGGTGTCTACGTTGATGATATTTTAATCACGAGAGATGACAACCAGGGTATTGCAAGTCTCAAGAAGTTTTTTGGGGAACAATTTCAAACAAAGGATATGGGATCCTTGAACTATTTCTTAGACATTGAGGTCACACGGGGTAAGCTGGACATTGTAATATCTCAAAGAAAGTATGTGCTGGACATACTAAATGATGCAAGCAAAGGTAGCAACCTCACCTATGGATCCAGGGGCGAAGTTACTTCCAGACGAAGGGGTCCTAATGACCAATCCAGATCATTATCGTCGAGTAGTTGGAAAACGCAACTACTTGGCAGTTATGACACGTCTGGGCATTTCTTTTGTAGTGAGTGTTGAAAGTAGATTTATGGCTTCTCTAGGAATTCCACACCGGCAGGTAGTTCTCAAAATTATGTGTTATCTAGTAAAAAATCCAGAAAAAGAAATTCGAATGGAGAATAATGGACACACTTGCATTGAGTGTTTTACTGATGCTGACTGGAGAGCAAGCCTGACAGATAGACTGTCTACTTATTGGCAGAAATCTAATGTCATGGAAGAGCAACAAATAAAATATAATAACACGCTCAAGCTCAAAAGTAGAATATCGAGCTATTGCTCATGGCACGTCAGAGATATTATATATAAAGCATCTCCTACAAGAACTGGAAGAAGACGCAGGGTCTCAAGTGGCAGATCTATGGTGTAATAACCAGTCTGCTATTCATATTGCCACCAACCCAGTATTTCATGAACGGACGAAGCATATTGAAATTGACATTCATTTTGTTCGTGAAGAATATACAAAGGGAGTGATAAAGTTTCAACATGTGAGGACCGGCGGCCAGATAGCTGATATCTTCACAAAGCCTCTTCTGGGTCCTCGGGTTCAATTTTTATATAACAAGCTGGGCATGATTGACATCTATGCTCCAACTTGAGGGAGGGTGTTAAGTGTTATATTAGAGTTATGAGTTAATGGGCTTTAGTCCCACATTGCTTAGAATAATATATATATATATATATATATATATATATATATATATATATATATATATATATATATATATGTATATATATATATATGTATATATATATATATATAATAAAATATATATATATAGATATATATATATATATATATATATATATATATATATAATACATATTATATATATAATACATATTATATATATATATATATATAATATGTATATATATATATATATATATATATATATATATATATATATATATATATATATATAATATGTATATGTATATATATATATATATATATATATATATATATATATATATATATATATATATATATATATATATATATATATAATACATATATAAAAACTATATGTATTATATATATATATATATATATATATATATATATATATATATATATATATATATATATATATATATATATAATATGTATTATATATATATATATATATATATATATATATATATATATATATATATATATATATATATATATATATAATATGTATATATATATATGTATATATAATATGTATTATATATATATATAATACATATTATATATATATATATATATATATATATATATATATATATATATATATATATATATATATATATATATATATATATAATATATATATATAATATGTATATATATATATATATATATATATATATATAGTCTCTCATCAATAATAATCATCTTATTATTTCCATTCTACACATTGTAAAGAAAAACTTAATTACTTAATGTTAATTAAGTAACTGTCACATAATAAAAAAACTTATGGAAGACTTACGTGTTTCTCCATATACTTATCATCTATCCAATCATCTTCTTCTTACTATAATGAGACTCCTTAAAGAAATCTACGAAGTGAGGTATCTCCACCTAGTTACATGGAAATAACAATTAAATATTGTAGGATAGGTAAATAAAATATATAACAAAAGTTAAGATAAAACTGCAAAAAATGTGTCACCTTCGTAGACATTGTTACTGCACATGGCTTTGACCCGCAAGAATGATTCTGTAGCAAACTGGAAAGTGCTACTATGTTTTGAATAGATCGTTTCTACAACAAAAAACCAAAACTATGGGTGAACAGATAACCAAAACCATAACAAAGGCACAAAGTATCTAATTGTCAAAACTTTTCTCCAAGGAACACCTGGATCCAATACTCAAGCAAATTAGCTTGAACTAGACCAGTAAGTAAATAATATGCCAGCAGTTAGCTTGAACTGGAATATTGTCCTATCTGCATCATCAATTACATATCCCTTAACTAGTATACCTTGATATATTGACTCTTATCGTTTTGCATTTCGAATGAAACTAAAATTGATCAACAACAACAACATAAAATCAATTTGTATCATATTACATAGGATTCAACCCAGTAAATTCGGATTCCACAAAATCTACAGCTTTGAGAATAGGAAACAGATAGTAGATACGCCAAATTTGATTATTCTCAAATGAAAACATGAATTCATTGGTTGGTACAAATGTGAGAAACAAGGAGGAAAAAAACCTAAAACCATTATTTTCATGCAAGTAATAGAGTGAGATGCGTTACGTGTATCTGTGTAGAGGTGAATTATCTGTTTCCAGTGTGCACAGGTTGGTATTTATATTTATGTGTACCAATGTGTGTTAACAAGTGATACTATACGTGAATGTGTTAGATATGTGTCTGTGTATGTGTGTAGGTTCTGTAAAACCTATGTGCCCATGTGTGTGAGCTATGTGCATCTATGATGTGTACCTGTAGATTTCAATATCTGTAAAAGAGTGTGTGCAGATTTGATGTTGTGCAGCAGCAGATTTTAGGTGTTGTAACACAGTTTCACTTTGGTACCACTATTCTGAAAGATCTGCATTTTCTTTAGGTATATGTCTAAAATGTAGGCAGATTAGTTTTATTAGGAGGATTAAACTCTAGTAGGTATTAGACAGGAAGAAGTTTTATGGGGCTTATAACCATAATATTCAAAATGGGCAAGGTGCAACTGGGGAGTTCACCTTACAAGATGAGGTTGCTGACAATTTTTTAAATTTTCAAGTATATGTTGAACCCCCTTTTTACCTTGATTTAGGAGTTTCTCTATTTTGGTGGAGGATAGTGTCACGACCCGCACCCAATTTTCGGACGTGAGCTCGTGAGCAAGCCAGCTACGTATCGAACGAACTCCAGCCCGACTCGAATACGTAAACGCTGTCAAGGCTATGGTATACTGTCAAATCATGGCAACAAATCTATATCTCAATCCACAATAAGAATATGAAACATGAATAAACACTATGGGTCATGGTCTGCAGCCCACTAGCATAAATGTCCGATAAGACTCTAAAGGAAATAACAAGGGTCTAAAACTAAATCAAGAAAACAGGATATCTCATGATAAGGTATGAAAGCATGAGCGGATAATAAACACAATAACGATACCTGAATCCCGCAAGCATATCATCACATCTGCCATCCAGAACTACTAGCTAACTCTATGCAATCGCTAAACCTGAAGAGATCATCAGGTCCTCAGAGGACATAGCAAGATACATAATATACAAGCCTATCTAACAGTTTTATCATGCGTGAGAAAATAAACAAGAAGAAACAGGAACACGACAAATGACTACGAACACGAACACGAACACGAACACGAACACTAGAACAACTACGTATAAATGAACTGCCAGATGAACGATAAATACGAGACAATGGAAGAAACCAAACCCTCATCCCGAGTGTAGACTCACGGGTTTGAACTAAGCACTAACCCTCGTCCCGAGTGTGGACTCTCTGGTTAGCTCACGGTAAGACACCCTCGTCCCGTGTGTGGACTCTCTGGTGTAATTGGTCAACCCTCGTCCCGAGTGTGGACTCTCTGGTGCCAATGATCACGACAAACACCCTCGTCCCGAGTGTGGACTCTCTGGTGCACCAAACAACCCTCGTCCCGAGTGTGGACTCTCTGGTTGTGTAAAACGATAATCAAGGCTATGGCAGTATACTACACGCACTCGTTCTATGATACGACTCAAGCAAGATACTGACGAGAAACTCTAAGTGTAAACCACAAGACCAAATATGAACACGGCTATATGCAATAAAAACAACTCAAAAGAATATAATACGAAAAGCACATTTCCATAAACAACCAAAACTGGAAAAAAATACAATACATGTAAATAAAACTGTAGAGGAAGACAAGGTATACTTGCCTAGAGATTGCACGCAGATCCCACAAAATATAGTCAACTAATGAGCCAAATAAGTCCACATCTCATAACTGTCTCCGAAAGCTGAAACAAACATGGTCAATATTCTCAGAATAGTCAAATTAGCTAGGGTTAACTGTCCTTAAGTCCAATTCTGGACACAGAGGCAAAACGATAATTTCGGGCAAAAATGATGTCGGCCGTTGGACCCACTTTGTACCAAAAATCGTGCCAGAGTCAATGGTCTCTAAACTCGTCAAACTATATGTTTATGGATTCGTTTTGATGATACAAACCCAATGGTATGTCCAATTTTGGATTCCGGTAGGCCGTGCACAAAATCGATCGTTGAATTGGATCGTGGGGTCCGTGAAATGGCGATCCAATCAACTGTCTCAGAATCAGACCAAACTTGGCATACAAGACCAGAAAAATGATACGGTCCTGTTGGCGCAAGTTTTGTCTTGATCTGACGAACATGCACAAAGTAATTGGAGTTTGTGCAAAGTGGTCGATACGGTGAATTTTGATGGATACACATCAAATTTGTCGCGCACACGCGACCAATTTGAATTTCGTCAAAGTCCACACGTCCACGAAGCCGTTACGCACCTTTCGATGCTTTCGGTTTGCGACCACGTCGCCCGGATTGGTGGGACGTACGTCGTATCGAAGGTTTTCTAAATTATTGTTATTCTGAAAAACTGATTTGTCACCAACTTTAGGTTCGAAGATCTTTACACCCAGTGAATAAAAAATAAACTAAAATAAAGGATGTGAAGGGCTACATGCGGATTAAAATACCATTCAGAAAAATTTCAAGAATTACTAATGGGTTGATCAGAATCCATCTCGAAACATGAGGGTTTCGACTGTTTTTAAGCTACCAGGAAACTATTTTTTTCTATGATTTTGATTCGATCTTTCATCGAATCAGGATCATTACAATCTGAAATGTTTGATGGGATTCCTAGATGGTTATATGGGTTGTCCGTAGGATTTTATGGAATCAAAATCGATGAACGAAATGCGTAGGAATTTAGTCGAGAATATGGTACCTGCCCTGCTATATTGCTGTCTCTGCTGTTACTGTGCAGGCCGCACGCAGCTGTCCGGCGCATCCGTCGACGGCCGACGATGCTCCAATCATCGTGCGGTGGCTCTGGCGGCGCGCGCAGGGATAGGGTCGGCGTGGCAGCGTATATGGTTAGGGTTTTTGTGATTCTACGGAGCTGCTCTCTCTCGGCTTCTCCCTATATATACGTATATCTATATAGGTTCTGTGAACCGAACAAAGGCTCGGGCTAAAGGCTGGGTATTAGCTGCTAGGGAAATTCATTATGCAGTGAGGGATTTCGGTGGGTTGGGCCGAACTGGCCGGCTTGTGGTAGTTGTAGGCTGGGGCTGATTTAGTTTGTTTTTCTTTTCTTTTTATTTACTCTATTATTTACTAAAGCCTAGTATATACATATATACATATATAGATATGTTCACATATTTATACATATACATACATATGTACTTTTATATATACACACATATACATATATTTATAATATATATTTATATACGTATACACATGTACATATATACAATATATATATACACAATTATATATAATATATATATTTATATATGCAACCACCCACAATTTTATATATATATATATATATATATATATATATATATATATATATATATATATATATATATATATATGCAACCCCCTGTACACCCACATGTATACATATACCTATATATACATACACATCTACATATATGTATATGACATGTAATATTTATATACATTAATAAATTCTGAATGTATGTTTATACAAAAATATAATATAAATACCTATTTGACAATGAAGAAAATAACCTTTTAATAATAACTAATAATAATAAATAATTATTTAATAACACAATAATAATATTAATATTATATAACCTCAATAAAATAATAATAATAATAATGACGAAATTCAATAAACCAATAATGCTGTATATACCATCATGTACAGTCTAATAATCCCAAAAATGTACAAGGATCTATTTTATACAATTATCATTGGATATAAACTAATAATGATATCTATAATATTTAAATAAGAATACTTAGAAATATTCATTATATCACTAAAATGGAATACGACACAATCATACCAAAATACATCAACACGAATGTCATTGGACGTACCGCGTGACTACATGGGCTTGGGCTCAGTTCGGGTCTGACTTGACTATTTTGGTACGACCAGGTCACTCAACGTCAAATAATATTAACAATAAATAATTAAACTATTTATAATGGTCATGTCACAACTTGGCCTTGTTTTCCTAGTTAGGGCATTACTATGGTTCGGTTTTCCCTACCGGGGCTAATACACTAGTCAAAGCACGCCACTGCACTATCAGTGCCTTGATTCTTTTTCTCCTTGTACTCTAAAACTCTACCATGGCTAAAGGCATCTACCGCAATAATTAACTTAATATTACTTATAAAATTCTAAAAATTCCCATTTAAATAAATAAAAATAAGAAAAATATTTCAAAATTTTCGAGAAGGGGAGCTACAAATCTACCCACCTTAAAATAATTTTGTCCTCGAAATTCTAATTCATAACTATTCCTTAAAATTCGAAAGGAAGTCTACTATTTCCTAAATCTCCTCAAATTTTAATTCCTCCAAAAATAGTTTATATCTTTCTACTAGCCATTTTGTAACTACGAAACTTCGAGCACTTCTACCAACCTTTGGTCACTCTACTCCTTAAACACGGTCACTAAAATCTTATAACCTTCTAATTAGTGGCTAATAATTCTACAAAAATATCTAGGACATATGGTATCTTTAATCTCTCATATCTATACACAACCAAATATTCAATAATCAAGCAATATTGTACTATAATTTAAGAATTTCTGGTGAATTCTAGACAGCACGATCATTCGTCACCCCGAAATAGGAAGGGACGAGAATCAATGGTACGGAAAGCAATGAAGTATATTCGAGAGCAAATATAGAGTTTTCAAGGATGTAGAGAATTTCTAGAAAAAATTTCAAGGCAGTGTGGATTGAGATTTCTGAGGGTTTGGTCATATTCGTAGGCTCGTATCAGTACAGTTATGTAACCGATACGATATGCTCTGACCTGCATGGGCTACCAAAAAACTTGTCACTACCCACACCCGGTTTTCGGACGTGAGCTCATGAGCAAGCCAGCTACGTATCGAACGGACTCCAGCCCGACTCGAATACGTAAACGCTGTCAAGGCTATGGTATACTGTCAAATCATGGCAACAAATCTATATCTCAATCCACAATAAGAATATGAAACATGAATGAACACTATGGGTCATGGTCTGCAGCCCACTAGCATAAATGTCCGATAAGACTCTAAAGGAAATAACAAGAGTCTAAAACTGAATCAAGAAAACAGGATATCTCATGATAAGGTATGAATGCATGAGTGGATAATAAACACAATAACGATACCTGAATCCCGCAAGCGTATCACCACATCTGCGATCCAGAACTACTAGCTAACTCCATGCAATCGCTAAACCTGAAGAGATCATCAGGTCCTCAGAGGACATAGCAAGATACATAATATACATGCCTATCTAACAGTTTTATCATGCGTGACAAAATAAATAAGAAGAAATAGGAACACGACAAATGACTATGAACACGAACACGAACACGAACACTAGAACAACTACGTATAAATGAACTGCCGGATGAACGATAAATACGAGATCAATGGAAGAAACCAAACCCTCATCCCGAGTGTGGACTCACGAGTTTGAACTAAGCACTAACCCTCGTCCCGAGTGTGGACTCTCTGGTTAGCTCATGGCAAGACACCCTCGTCCCGTGTGTGGACTCTCTGGTGTAATTGGTCAACCCTCGTTCCGAGTGTGGACTCTCTGGTGCCAATGATTACGACAAACACCTTCGTCCTGAGTGTGGACTATCTGGTGCACCAAACAACCCTCATCCCGAGTGTGGACTCTCTGGTTGTGTAAAACGATAATCAAGGCTATGGCAGTTCACTACATGCACTCGTTCTATGACACGACTCAAGCAAGATACTTACGAGAAACTCCAAGTGTGAACCACAAGACCAAACATGAACACGGCTATATGTAATGAAAACAACTCAAAAGAATATAATACGAAAAGTATATGTCCATAAACAACCAAAACTGGGAAATAAATACAATGCATATAAATAAAACTATAGAGGAAGGCAAGGTATACTTGACTAGAGGTTGCACGCAGATCCCACAAAACATAGTCAACTGGTGAGCCAAATAAGTCCACATCTCAAAACTGTCTCCGAAAGCTGAAACAAACATGGTCAACATTCTCAGAATAGTCAAATTAGCTAGGATTGTCTGTCCTTAAGTCCAATTCTGGACACAGGAGCAAAACGGTAATTTTGGACAAAAACGATGTCCACCGTTGGACCCACTTTGCACCAAAAATTGTGCCAGAGTCAATGGTCTCTAAAGTCGTCAAAATATGTCTATAGATTTGTTTTGATGATACGAACCCAACAGTATGTCCAATTTTGGATTCCGGTGGGCCATGCACAAAATCGCCCGTTGAATTTAGATCGTGGGATCCGTGAAACGGCGATCCAATCAACTGTCTCAGAATCGGACCAAACTTGGCATACAGGACCAAAAAAATGATACAGTCCTGTTGGTGCAAGTTTCGTCTTGATCTGATGAACGTGCACAAAGTAATTAGAGTTTGTGCAAAGTGGTCGATACGGTGAATTTTGACGGATACGCATCAAATTCGTCGCACACACGCGACCAATTTGAATTTCGTCAAAGCCCACACGTCCACGAAGCCGTTACGCACCTTTCGATGCTTTCGGTTTGCGACCACATCTCCCGGATTGGCGGGACGTACGTCGTATCGAAGGTTTTCTAAATTATTGTTATTCTGACAAACTGATTTTTCAACAACTTTAGGTTCGAAGATCTTTACACCCAGTGAATAAAATAAACTAAAAGAAAGGATGTGAAGGGCTACATGCGGTCTAAAATACCATTCAGAAAATTTTCAAGAATTACTAATGGGTTGATCAGAATCCATCTCGAAACATGAGGGTTTCGACTGTTTTCAAGCTACCAGGAAACTATTTTTTTCCATGATTTTGTTACGAACTTTCATCGAATCAGGATCATTTCAATCTGAAATATTTGATGGGATTCCTAGATGGTTATATGGGTTGTCTATAGGATTTTACGAAATCAAAATCGATGAACGAAATGCGTAGGAATTCAGTCGAGAATATGGTACCTGTCCTGCTATGTTGCTGCCTCTGCTGTTACTGTGCAGGCCGCATGCAGCTGTTCGGCGCATCCGCCGGCGGCCGACGACGCTCCGATGGCCGCACAGTGGTTCTGGCGGCGCGCGCGGGGATAGGGTTGGCTTATAACCATAATATTCAAAATGTGCAAGGTGCACCTGGGGAGTTCACCTTACAAGATGAGGTTGCTAACAATTTTTTAAATTTTCAAGTATACGTTGAACCCCCTTTTTACCTTGATTTGGGAGTTTCTCTATTTTGGTGGAGGATAGGATTCAATGATAGCTCATGGATGAGCGACATTTTTAGTTATTTCACTTGTTTTCTTGATTACTAGGACCATCTTGGCTGTAGGTCATGGCCTTCAAAAATAGTTTAGAGGCTACAAAGTCCATTTACATTTCAGAATCCTAGAGGGTTCTCGTGACGGGGTGACTTTGTTGTCACCTAAAAGGCGCATTTCTGCTTTTGATGACCGAGATTGTACCAGAAATGTTCAGTAACTTTGTTCCCTGATTGTGCAAGGTCAATAGATGTTAAGTCTTCCTTATTCTGCACTTTGAGCATATGAACTCTAATCTAGAATTAGTTTCGGGAGATTATTGTGGAGGTGCATTTGGTATATACATGGCCTTAGCATAAGGAAACAAGTAGTAGTTTTACTTCTGTGCGTATGTTCTTTTAGGAAAACAATCTTATGTATCTTCCGTATTAAGAATAGAAGATTTGTACATATCAGTTTTGCTGTTATAATTACTGACTTATAGTTGGACTGCCTAGAAAGCAATAATTAGTTCCTGACTTATAGGAGGTAGTTCCTGACTTAGAGGATTACTCAGAAAATTCTTTCTATATAAATATGCACGATATGTACATGAAATATCAAATCCAGTCTATTCTATCAATCTTCTATCCTTTCATGGTATCAAAGCAAGGACCAAGATCCTGACTCATCGCTGCACTCTAATATTTTGTGTAGCATCTCTCTTTATGTCATCATGGCCTCTGAAAAACTTCCTTCACAAAAGTCAAAGATTTCTGCAGATTCCTCCAAGGCAGGTCTCTCCAATCCCTACTTCACCCACCATTCAGATCATCCCGGATTGGTTCTAGTCTCCAAATCCCTGAATGGAGACAAGTTGATGGGGACCAGATTCGACCAAGACGCGGAACATACAGAGGCAAGTCCGAGTCTTGGACTAGCTAGCTTGAAAATATCTATAAAAAATATTTTGTTGAGAAGTTGGGATTTCATTTATCTTTATTGTTATTTGTTTGTTTGGGAGGTTAGTTTGGATGATACTAGTTTAGAGTCTTCTATCTGTTTGGAGGTTAGTTTAGATAAGAAGTTTATCTTCTTTACAATTATTTTGTGTTATCTTTTGGTTGAGTGCATGGCTATAAATAGAGCTAAAAACTTATAGAAGAAACACAAAATGAATGAGAATAAAATCCACTTTTAAACTTGGTGAGAAGCCTAAGAGTTAAGTAAGTTTTCTCATATTCTAAATACATTCCTGCTGACATCTTCGACCAAGGATCCGTTTCCTATTTGGAGGAACACTCAAAGTCTCTCCGAAGACGACGACGACGACATCAACGACTCAACTTCTACGAACCCAAGTCAAATCCGGATCGAGTATGCTATTTGCAAGTGGCACGTACGGTCTTCTTCTTCGACATGGAGTTGTGTACCATATTCAAAGAGGTCCAAGTACGTGTTGAAGATCTTTCCCTCATAGAATGAAGTTTGCCTATCTCAAAGGCTTGAGACATAATCACACTCTTCCGGGTAAGTCGTACAATTACTTTCAAAACCAATAATAACTACTAGGTCTCTTTCCACCATTTTTTGTTAATCAATTACAAATAAATTATTTATAGTCAAATCAACTACGAATCATAATTTTGGAATTGGATTAGTTGAGCTTAAGTCTCGTCCCGCGTCAAATTGGTATCAGAGCCTAGTTAGGATTGTTTATGCATTTACGTAGTGGAGAAATTTTAAGTTCGAACATGGAACATAGTGAGATATTTGATAAATTGTCTTCATTAATTTTAGACTCTAAAAAAGAAATGCTAGATGAACTTAATCCTAGATTCAATGCACTTGATGCTGGGATAGAGACTTTAAATGCTAGAATCAACCAAATGGAAGCAATATATGCCCATGAACAATCCCATCAAACTATTGTACGAGATCCATCTCACTCGAGAGTGACAACAACCGTCCGTGGGCCAAATTCATATACAACCCAATATGCTAGGGAGGGTCATAGAAATGTCATACACCCCACCGAAAGACAAAATCCTGCTAATAATGCTCCACCTAAAAAATTGGAACTTAGAGCTCGGATTCTCCATGATATCCACGACGATTCCGACGAAGAATATCGTCTAGGAGACCATAGCTATAGATTTCGAGGTGATGACATCACTTAGAAAGTAAAGGTAGAGGCCCCATCCTTTGATGTTCGCCATGATCCTAAGGCTTTTAGCGATTGGTTGTCTAGCATGGACGATTATTTTGAGTGGTATGATATGTGTGACGAGAGATGCATTCGATTTGCCAAGATGAAACTGACTGGTTCCGCTAGTATATATTGGTCTTCAATTGAGAAGGACAAAGAGCATTTAGGCAGAGTCCCTATAAGCACGTGGATAGAGATGAAAGAGATCCTTTGCGAAAAATACCTCCCACGATCCTATAGAGACCATCTAATGGACTAAATGGCCACATTTCGTCAGGGTAACCTGTCAGTATATGACTATATGACTGGGTTCGACGAATTGATATCTCGTTGTGAGATCGTTGAGGACCCCCTAGTTACGTTCTCACGATTTTGATCTGGCTTGAGATCTGAACTTAGACGTGAAATTGGATCTTTGAAGGCGACTACTGTAGAAGATGCCTACCAAATAGCACTAGAATTTGAGCAACATCAAAAGGTCTTCAACTACAATAAGTCTTACCAACAAAAGGACCAACCTAAACGGCAGTACGAATAGCCCACTAAGCCACGTACGACTGCCGACAAGGAAAAAGGAAAAATCTCTATGGTTTAGGGTAAGGGACCCAAGTGCTATAATTGTTATTATATTGGACACTTTTCTCATCAGTATCCCTCTAGAAACTTGTACTTGGGTAGGGAGTCAAATGACTCGAGGGATGACTCAGTCTGAACTTGAAGAAGACCCCCACAGAGTTGAAAAAGGAGCTAGTGACTGTGAACTTGATTTAACCTCCTCAACTGTACCCTTACATGTGGTTAGATGCATGCTTGCTACACCTGTAGGCTGGGTAGACTGGAAACACAATCATATTTTCCATACCTTCATCAAAATTAACAATAAATTTTGTAAGCTGGTGATTGATAGAGGAAGTTATGTTAACAGTATTGCCAAGGCGACTTTAGAGAAGATAGAACTCAAAGCCGAGAAACACCCGAGCCCTACAGCATTACTTGGGTTGAAAAGACTGCACACTCTGTCACTCAAAGATGCCTGGTTCCCATAAACTTTTCTTCGTCTTATGAAGATAGCTTATGGTGTGACGTCCTTCCTATGGATATTGCGCACATTTTATTGGGAAGACCGTAGCTTTATGACCTAGACGTTACTAACTTTGGGAAGAGCAACACATATATGTTCGCTCACAAGAATAAAAAGGTTGTGTTGTATCCATCTAAGCCCAAGGAGTTTCTAATTGGGCCTAAGCCCGAACCAGAAACATCTAAAGCGAGAAAGAGAGCGGTCCACCTAGTGAACAATAGAGAGTTTATCCATGAGAGCAAGGAGAAGGGACTTGTATACGCTATTGTCGCTACTAGTCTTGCTCCTACTAGTGATATTATAGACCACCATCCCGAGATTCGTCAAGTCTTAGTTGATTATAGTGATATTATGCCAGAAGACTCTGACGAACTTCCTCCTTTGAGAGATATCCAACAGGCCATAGACTTAGTACCGGGGTCCACCTTACCCAACTTACCTCATTATAGAATGAATCCCACAGAACACGTAAAGCTTAGATGCCAAATGGACGAGTTGTTACAGAAGGGCTTTATTCGTGAAAGTTTGAGTCCTTGTGTCGTTCCTGCACTACTCACTCAAAAAAGATGGCAGTTGGAGGATGTGCGTAGATAGTCATGGCATCAATAAGATAACTGCCAAGTATAGGTTCCCCATTCCCCGGCTTGATGAACTTTTTGATATGATGGCAGGCGCTAGTACCTTTTCCAAGATAGATCTACGTAGTGGTTATCACCAAATTTGTCTTCGCAAAGGTGATGAGTGGAAGACCGCATTTAAGATCAAGGATGGGTTATATTAGTGGATGGTCATGCCATTTGGGTTGTCCAATGCCCCTAGCACGTTTATGAGGGTTATGACCCAAATTTTGAGCCCATTCTTAGGCCTCTTCGTGGTCGTCTACTTTGACGATATTCTCGTGTTTAGTCGAACCCAAGAGGAACATCTATTTCATTTGACATGAGTTTTAGATGTGCTTCGAAAGGAGAAGTTACTTGTCAATTTAAAGAAACATTCCTTTATGACCTCCTCTGTCTAATTCTTAGGGTTCGTCGTATCCAGTAAAGGTGTCTCAGCGGGTTAAGGCCATTAGGGGATTGGCCTACTCCTACGACTATATTTGAGGCCAAGAGCTTTCATGGATTGGCCATATTTTATAGGAGGTTTGTCAAGGGTTTTAGTACCACTATGGCTCTCATTACCAATTTTCTTAAGAAGGGAGAGTTTGTATGGACTAAAGCCGCTGAGAAAGCGTTCATAGAAATCAAAGAGAAGTTGACCTCTGCCCCGGTCCTTCGTCTCCCTGATTTCTCGAAAGTCTTCGAAGTAGCTTGTGATGCTTCGGGCGTAGGAATAGGTGGTGTGTTGAGCCAAGAGGGCCATCCAATCGCTTATTTTAGCAAAAAATTGAATGAGGCTAAACAACGCTACTCAAACTATGATCGAGAGTTTTATACTGTTGCACATAGTTTACGATATTTGTGTCACTACCTGCTCCCAAAGGACTTTGTTTTATTTTCAGACCCTCAGACCTTATGCTATTTGAGCTCTCAAAAGAAGCTTGGGCCTCGATATGCTAAGTGGGTGGAATTCATTCAAGAGTACACCTTTGCCCTCAAGCACTGTGCAGGTGCTGAGAACAAACCCACTGATGCATTGAGTAGGAAATTGTATACATTGCGGTCAATAAGTACTCAAGTTATTAGATTTAACCGTATCACTGATGAGTATCCTACTTATCGAGACTTTAGTGAAATCTATGCTAAATTTTGTAGAGATCCCTCTACTTCCATTGATGATTTCACTATAGTCGATGGTTTCTTGTTTAGGGGCAATCGGCTATGCTTTTCCTCTACTTCCCTCAGAGGCTTATTGACTTGGGAAATGCATGCTGGCGGCGGTGCAGGACATTTTGGATGAAATAAGACCATCCTTTTGGTTGAGGATAGGTTCTATTAGTCGAGTCTTAAGCACGATGTCGCTAGAGCAGTTGTACACTGTCGTACTTATCAGATAGCGAAGGGTAGGAAGAACAACATGGGCTTGTACACTCCTTTACCTATTATTTTCACCCCATGGTATGACATTAGCATGGACTTTGTATTAGGTTTGCCACGTACCTTTCGGAAGTATGACTGTGTTTTTGTTGTAGTGGACCGTTTTTCTAAGATTGCACATTTTATTCTCTGCAGCAAAACGAGTGATGCATCTCATATAGCGAGCCTATTCCTTAGGGATGTTTGGAGGTTACATGGGTTGCCTAATACTATCGTGTCTGATAGGGATGTTAGATTCATGAGCTATTTCTGGAAGATACTTTGGAAAAAACTCAACACGACGCTTCAGTTCTCAACTGCTTATCACCCGCAGACGGATGGTCAGACTGAAGTGGTCAATAGGAGTCTAGAAAATTTGTTGCGGTATTTAGTTGGTGACTACCTAGCTACTTGGGACCTTATATTACCTTTGGTGGAGTTTGCACACAATAGTTCAGTCAATAGGTCTACGGGATTGAGTCCATTTGAGGTTGTCAATGGAGTCAAACCTAGAAAACCTATAGATCTTCTACCAAGACCTCTAGGATCCCAATCTAGCACGTCTGCCGAGACCTTTGCACAACATATCCATGATCTATATATTGAGATTCGTAGAAGATTAGTTGTGAGCAATAATTTGTATAAATTGAAAGCTGATGGTCATAGAAGATTACAGGAATTTGCTATTGGTGATGAAGGACTTGTGCGAGTGAGACCTGAGAGGTTCCCTCGTGGAACTGTAAAAAAGTTGCATGCTAAACGGACAGGTCCTTATCGAGTTTTGTGGAGGATCGGTTCGAACGCATATGAGTTAGACATTTTACAAGATATGGGAATCAGCCCCATGTTCAATGTGGAGGACCTAACGTTATTTCATGAGCCTATGGCAAATTCTTTCTATGATTCTGATTTTGCAGGTTCTTCAGGTTTACCATTGACAGGTGGGCAGCCTGATACCATGTCTGAACCAGTAGCACCGCCTCCACCGCCATCACCACATTGGAGGCACGTAAGACTTAAAATTGAGGATGTTATTGATGATGAGATAGTTTCAACTACAGACGGAGGCTACCAGCGCTTCTTAGTACGTTGGCACGGACGACCAGTCTAATTGCTCGTGATTGACTATAGATAAGCTCCAGAAGCTAGATCCAAATGTAGTGACAGAGTATCTTTAACGTCATTCACCAGGTGGTGAATCTTCTAAGTCGGAAATAGTTGACGGGGACCAGATTCGACCAAGACGCGGAACGAGACAGAGACGAGCCCGAGTCTTCGACTAGCTAGCTTAAAAATATCTAAAATATATATATTTTTTTGAGAAGTTGGGATTTCAATTATCTTTATTGTTATTTGTTTATTTGGAAGGTTAGTTTGGATGATACTAGTTTATATTATTTTATTTGTTTGGAGGTTAATTTAGATAAGAAGTTTACTTTCTTTACAATTATTTTGTGTTATCTTTTGGCTGAGTGCATGGCTATAAATAGAGCCAAAAACTTGTTGAAGGAACACAGAATGAATGATAATAAAATCCACTTTTAAAAATTGGTGAGAAGCCTAAGAGTTAAGTGAGTTTTCTCCTATTCTAAATACATTCCTGCTGACGTCTTCGCCCAAGGATCCACTGCTTGTTTGGAGAAATACTCAAAGACTCTCCAAAGACGACGACGACGATGTCAACAACTCAACTTCTACGAACCCAAGTCGAATCCGGATCGAGTATGCTGTTTGCGAGTGGCGCATACTGTCTTCTTCTTCGACACGGAGCTGTGCACCATATTCAAAGAGGTCCAAGTAGGTGCTGAAGATCTTTCCCTTGTAGAAAGAAGTTTGTACCTATCTCGAAGGCTTGCGACATAATCACACACTTCCGGGTAAGTCGTACAATTTACTTTCAAAACCAATAATAAATACTCGGCCTCCTTCCACCATTTTCTGTAAATCAATTACAAATAAATTATTTATAGTCAAATCTACCACGAATCATAATTTTAGAATTGGATTAGTTGAACTTATGTCCCGTCCCGCGTCATAATTACTCTAGTTGGAAAGGCTATGACTCTAGCCTTAAACTCCAAGAAAAAGCTTGGATTTGCCAATGGCTCAATCAAGGCTCCTTCATAAGAAGCTAACCCTGAAGATTATGTGACTTGGTCATGGTGTAACGACATGGTCCCTTCTGAATCGTCAATACTCTCGATCCAGAAATCGCAGATAGTGTGATATACTATTTTACTGCTCATGAAGTTTAGGAAGATCTTCGTGAGCGATTTTCTCAACACAATGCACCTCGTATCTTTGAGATTAAGCGAGATATTAGTTCTCTTCGACAAGAGCAACTCTCTGTCTCTACCTATTACACTAAATTGAAGGGCTTATGGAATGAATTGGCCACATATTCAGACGCAGCACGTGAAGAACAAGAATATCATAACAAATTGATGCAATTCATGATGGGATTGAATCAGACTTATAGTACAACTCGCGAACAAATCCTCTTGATGAAACCTCTTCCATCAGTTCGTCAAGCTTAATTTTTTGTCTCTCAGGAATAAAAGTAGTAAACCTTCAGTGCCACACACCCAACGGCGATGGATTTCAGTCCGAGTGCAACCATGGCGTTGCAATCCTACGGCAGAAGCAGCAAGTCCAATCGTTCTCTTCACAGGCCAAATCGTAACTTTTCATCTTAGGATATTCGATCCGATCGCTCCTTCTCTTCACAGGGAGATCGTGATTGCTCCTATTCCTCATAGGTTTATCACCATTTTGGGAGACCTGTAGTTGCACTTTCTGAAGCCCAAGTCAAGCAGCTTTTGTCACTCCTTAATAACCATGATGGAGGCTCTAATTCTGAAGCAAATGTGGTGACATAGTCAGGTTTGTCTCAAGTCGCTTCCCGTAATTGGATTATTGACAGCGGGGCGACGGATCATATTATTTCTTTATTTAAATTATTGCATAAATATAAAAATTGCTCATTATCGCCTGTATTATTGCCTAGCGGAGAAAAGGCGAATATTGTTGTGAAAGGGTTCAAAGTTGATTTGATGTGAGTTAGTTGTTTGACGAGAAGTTTGAGTTTTTCGGTGACATTTTTTTCTTATTGGTGTATTTTGCAGGATCTGGCTACGAGGAGGACAATTGGTTTGGGTAAACAACATGACGGATTATATTATTTGGTGGCTCTAGCGATGGAGAAATCTAAGACTAACCCTTCCTTATCCACAAACCGAACTCCGTGCTCCCCACCATCTCGCCGACCAACCTGCAATCTCACCATCTCATCCATTGAACTCTGGTATATGCGCTTAGGCCATGTATCACCTTCTCGTTTAAGTTTCATTGCCAAGATTTTTTAAAAATTTTTGTTGACTCAAATAATGCTTGCCATATTTGTCATTTGGCTAAGCAAAGTCGTTTACCTTTTGGTACTAGTACAATTTCTTCTACAAAATCATTTGAGATTATTCATTGTGACATTTGGGGTTGTTATCGACACACTACTCTTTCCGGTGCCTATTACTTTCTTACCATTGTTGATGATTATACACATTGCACGTGGATTTTCTTGATGCGACACAAAGATGAAGCACAATCACTTTTAAAACGCTTCTTCAGTTATGTTGTCACTCAATTTGAATCTCGCATCAAATCTTTTCAAAGTGACAATGGTGGAGAATTTATCTCTCTTCGTTACTTTTTTCAGGATAATAGATTGTTTTTCAACATTCTTGTGTTTACACGCCTCAACAAAATGGGGTTATAGAACGCAAACATCGTCACATTTTGTCACGACCCGTACCCAGTATAAGGGCACGAGAAGTGGGTACGCCCAGCCTACGCCGCTGTGTCGGCGGTAGAACGCTGTTCTAGGTCACTATCACAAACTAAATACAATATGATATACTCTCCGAACGGAGGACAAATCACATAAGGTACAACTCAATCACAAATCTAGAGATGGAAATAGCACGATATGAAATCTCAAAAGAGAACATACAAACAGAAGGAAAGTCTAAGTGTCTAAACGACACAATATCACAAATATCCAGAAATAATACAACTCTAAAGTCAATACAAATAACATAATAAAAGTAAGATAAAGCCTAGCTAATCTAGTCTAAGCAGTAGGGATGACGTCCTCAGCTAGAGCTGGATCCTCCTGTGGGTCCAACTCACAGGTGTCGTCTAGATGGGCTCCATAATAGGTTGGGCAAAAGTCATCAGTATCATCCGTAATATTTTTAACATGTCCAGTCAGGACATGAGCGATCACAATACATCTCACACAGTTCATATCATGGCAGAAAATATAAAGCATGCAAAAGAGTAAGATACATGAACTGTAAGAAGATATACATGAAAACTAGAGATATTTGTAAACTAGAAATATATATACATGATAAATAAGAACTGTAAGTGACTAGTGATTTAGAGCACAATATGGTTATGTAAACAGGATAGGTTATACAATAAAATAGGACTCCATTATACGTGAGGGCACAATGGACATATACAATATTTTATACAATTGGGGATTTGATCACATAAGCATTTCCTACTCACCCTCCCCAATCAATACACAAGGATCCAATCAAGTTACGTTACTTATACAATAGTTTTTCTATGAAACTCATGTGATCATGAGAGTACAAGATGCACAATGTGTATACATGAATAAGAGTACAATATATACAATATGTTCGTGAAACGTACATCACAATATATATTTGATGAACTCAAGGGAATAACATCGCAAGAAAAGATCCATATAGTATCAATCCGTGATAACAATCGTGACAGCATCAAGTAAAGTGATCTAGAGCAAGAATATAAATCCTAAAAAGTATGAAACGATCAGAGAATGTACTCGCTGCGATCTGAATGCCTGTGAGGATATAAAGTCCAAAACGAGGTATTTGAGTCCTATTTAGAGCAACACAAGTCATGATATATCCAAGGAGTCATAAATGAAGTATACTATGCAGTCTACATGATTCTAAGTTAATCTAGGTCAAAGTCAACTTCCGGTCAACTCTGGTCAACAATCTAGTCAAACTTGGTCAACTCTAGTCAAACTAGTCAATTAATATAGGGTTTAGTCAAACTCAAGTCTACAAGTCATATTAGGCCTATCTAGTCAATTTCTAGGTCAAGGTATAGGTTACCTCACTATACAACATATACCTTAGGATACCAAGGTATACATAGCCTAGTCCAACTAGCCTATAGGTAAACACCATTCATAATACATACCATAACATACAAGTATCATAACATACATGTCTACCTACATATATGAATATATTTACATATACATTATATCATACATACAAAATTTATATAGATATATATACGCATTCATATAGAGGGGGAAAAGGGTATATATTTACATGTTTTTGTGTGTGTGTTTAGTGTACATGTAGACGGTTAATAGGGTTAAACATGTTAGTGCTAGGGTGCAAAGGGTTAGATGTGTGTGATACAAATCAAGGTGTGTACATGTAATGTGTTAAGGGGTTATGTGGGTTACAAGGGTTAATAGAGTGTAGTGTACATGTATAGGGTTAATGTAGTATTCAGTTTAACATCTAACAGTTAACATGTATTATACAACTCAGTTTACATATGTAATCAATTTTCAGTTTTCTTGTTAACATACAATGAAAAAATCAAACTCATTCTTAGTGTAATTCTCAGTTTAACATTACATCTTAAACTCAGATTTCAACATGCAACATTCTCAGGTTTACCTTCAGTTTTCAGGTTTAATATTGTATCAATATTCTTTCAAAACCAACTCAGGTTGCAACATCATCTCAAGTTTTACATTATAAGTTCTCAGATTTAATTCATTCCAAAAACATATCAGTTAACCTGTATTCGAACTCAATTCCAACTCAGTTTACTATGTTAGTTCAAAACTCAATTTTGCATTCAGTGCTCAGATTTACATATGTTACTCTCAGTTTTCATTATCAAACCAGTTTTCATATTAACATATAAATGTAAAACTCAAACACATCTATATTACTGTGAACAATTTAATATCAAAAAAATGAAACCAAAACCTAATATCCTAATCTCAGTTTTACATCTAAAATTCAGTTTAAATGTTTAGTTCCATCTCAGGTTTCGTATATCAACAGTTAACTCTCAATGTACAATGCAAATCTGAGCAAACCAAATCCCAATTTCCACTAATAGTAACAGTAGGATTAAATTCAAACTCAACTAACATGCATGAATCAAAATCTCAGTTTTTAAATGTACATTCACAGTATCAGAGTATTCGAAACCCGACACTCACAAACCTAATTCGAATTCGAAACTCAGTTAAAATACCAAATTATTATGTGCAGATGTTATATAACATTTATTCGTGTCTAGGGGGTATTTAGGTCTATTTTACTAGACATGAAGTTTCCAAATCAACACATTGTAAAGTATCAGGAACCAGTACATCGACTGGCTCGTGCAGCCATATCGAGCTGTGTCAGACACGATACACTGTATTAGAGCCCACATGCTTGTGTCTAGAGTTATAGGAAATACAGGTCTATGGGTTCGATACCCTGATACAAGTCATCGTCGTGTCTGTGCATGACACGAATCACGTATCAGTCGAAGAAAATCGACAGTGCCAGTGTAGTAAAAAATCAGTGCACGTACGAGAACTCTCTCGATACAACACGAAATGTCGTAAAACTTGATGGGGGACCAGACAGTGTCTGCCCCACCCTCGTGCCAAGTGGCATGTGTCCACGTGGAATGGATACGGAGAAAACCGTGTCGGGTAGCAGGACATGGTCTCGTGCACATGTTCCTGTCCAGATTTAGACACGAAATGGACACAAAAAAGTCCTCAGTCAGTGGAGGTTCGAAAACACACATCAAGGGCTTCCCAAATATGAAATTAGTTTTCAAAATGGATAACAAAAAGTTTACATAGGCATTTCATCAAACACTTGCATACACACTCCGATACATATCCGATACGCGTATCAAAAGGACACCAATTCCTACCAAACTTGGTCTATAAGGGTATGGTACCTAGATGTATGCATCTATAAAGAAAAATTAGGGTTTTAATGGGTTTAAAGGGGTTTACCTATTGAGAGTTGGAATCTCAATGTAAAGAGCCTAGAATTGAATCCTAATGTTCACTACTAAATATGCTCTATTAGCGACGTAATTTAGCGACATTCGCAAAACGTCGCTGAATAGCGACGTTCCGCGACAGTACATAAGTTACGTCGCTGAATAGCGACGTTCAGCGACGTGGCTTTAGTTATGTCGCTCTTTAGCGACGTTCAGCGACGTCTAATTCAGACGTCGCTAATGTTTTATTATATCCCGTTCGAAATTTCATTTCCCCCTTCTCTCTCCCAAAAATTTCATTTTCGTTCGAAATCCCTTCTCTCCTCCGAAGAAGCTCTCCTCCGACGAAGCCCGGCTCCTCGCCGCCTCCCTTCTCCGACGAAGCCCCCCTCCTCGCCGCCTCCCAACTCCGACCGAGCCGCCCTCAGGTAAACCCTAACCCTAGCCCTAGCTATCTAGACACAATTTTGACACGATTTTGACCTCGTTTGGACACGAATAGACACGTGTGTCACACACAGACATACCCCTAGACACGTGTGTGTCTCACACACACACACACACACACACACACACACACACATACCCCCTAACCCTAGCCCTAGCTATATATATATGGTATTGTATGTATTGTTGTGAGTTGAGAGGTCGGGTTAGGCCTCCATAGCAGTGTAGATCATTGTCACATAGAGTTGAGAGGTCGGAAATAAAACAAAGCAATTATCCCATATTTAGTAAATCAATAAATAAATAAGTAGTAGCTCTACAATTTTGATGGTTTCTTATTATGACTATACATGGGGTTCGATATCCAAAGATATCTATAGTTCATTTCATGAAGCATTTGTTTGTATGGTAAGTACATAAATGCATGAGATATGTTGTTGGAGAAATATATTGTTTTCATACAATAATATATGGGATAGCGTTATGAAGAAAGCAAGAGATGAACTATATTTTTTACAACAGTTCCTTAAATATATTTTTTACTTCTTGGAAAGAACAAACAACAATCTCTCTCTCTCCCTTTTTCTCCATACGTAATTACTTAACTAACCATATTATATTTAATGACCAATTCTAATTAGTAAACATGGGTAAAGATATTTTTGGAATAAAAACTTTTAGAGTGACCTCACTTTTTATATATTATATAGTAGTATAGATTAGGAGATGCAATTAATGATTTTGATCATTCTAATCAACTTATTAGGGAGAAACGAGAGTTAACATTTGTATGCTAGCACAATTTATTTAGAATTAGTGGTTAAATTTAGATAACATGTATCAACTTGCTTGCGACTTTTTCAAGCATATAATTGATAGTAGGACTTGTTTGCAGCAGTAGAAGAGTCTGTTGTAGGGTGTGGGTTTTGGCCACCTCATTTGTGAGTGATGAGGAGTTTTAGCCTTGCCTGCAAAGATAGTCAGAGAATGGGGGTCGAACAAGGCCTTTGGCAATGGCAGTTGGTCTTTTGTCCATGGGCACATGTGAGTTAGTTAGTTAGCCTAAGTGCTAGAGTGTGTATCCTATAGGTATCCTAGAGTGTTAGTGATTAGGATATAGGGTTATTAGTTTATTGCACAGACCAGTGTGGCTTGGTGCAGTCGTTTGGCTTGCCGAAGTAGTTGGCCAGCAGCAGGAAATAGGGTTATTAATGTACTATTAGTTCAGATGAAGTGGCCTATTAGCTCAGTTGGTTAGTGTATCCAAGTTGGTTTAGGGGTTTTAGTTTTGGTTCATATTTTGGGGTTTTATATTAATTTCAGATACGTGTAGGAGCTTATGAAACGAATTTGTGCCTATTGGATAATGTGTGTCCATCTTTGCAGAATTATTTCCAAATGGATATGAATTACTACTTGCGGAATCGTTCATGGATGTACAATCGTCGTCCTGATGATATGTGTGGTGTGCGGAATGAATACATAGCGGGAGTAGAGCAGTTCCTGCAGTTTGCTAAGGCGTTCCCTCAGTACATGGACGGCACCAAAATTAAGTGTCCGTGTGTGAAATGTCATAACGTGAAATATTATCCAGAAGTGGAAGTGACATATCATTTGTACTCGAGGGGTTTCACGCCTAGTTACTATCAGTGGACCGCACATGGAGAACTTGTGTCTTTAGCATCAGAGCCGGAGCCTTATGTTGAGCCGTATATGCATGCGGGACCTAATTTTGTTTCAGATAATCATGCATACGACGACAGGTGCGTGAACATGGTTTTTGACGCTGCGGGGCCTAGTTTCGTTCATGATGCACCTGAGGAGGCACCGAACGCCGATGTTGCACAGTTCATGGAGTTGCTGGAGAATGCAAGGACTCCATTGTATCCTGGTTGTGAGGATCATTCACCGTTGGAGGTGGTTACAAGACTGTTGAGCATTAAGTCAGATTTTAATATGTCGCAAGAATGCTACAACCGAGTGTTGGAGTTGATTATAGAGATCTTGCCGGCGGGTGCTAAGTTGCCTAAAGACTTCTACCGGTCTAAGAGGATGGTGAGATCGCTCTGGATGGGATACGAGAAAATCGATTCCTGTCGCAATGGGTGCATGCTGTACTACAAAGACGACAAGGACGCAGATGTGTGCAGATTTTGTGGTGCTGATCGCTATAAGACAACTAGTACAGGAAGGTCTACCGGTGCAAGAAGACCGACCGATTCAATGTACTACTTGCCTTTAACGCCGCGGTTGCAAAGATTATTTATGGTGAAAGAGACGGCCAAAAATATGAGTTGGCACATGCGAGAACAGATTGAAGGAGTGTTGGATCACCCATCCGATGGAGAAGCGTGGAAGCACTTTGATCGAGTGTATCCAGATTTTGCTTCAGATCCGCGAAATGTCAGGTTGGGACTATCTTCTGACGGTTTTACTCCTTTTGGTCTTTCGGGATCCCAGTATTCGTGCTGGCCTGTGATTGTCACTCCGTATAACCTACCGCCTTGGATGTGCATGAAGACTCAGTACATATTTCTAACCGTTATAATTCCTGGTCCGAACAATCCCAAGAGGAACATTGACGTGTACTTACAGCCTTTGATAGATGAGTTGAATCAGTTATGGGAAGTAGGCGCTAACACGTACGATGTTTCCAGGAAGCAGAATTTTCAGATGAAGGCAACCCTTATGTGGACCATCAACGACTTTCCGGTCTATGGAATGTTATCTGGATGGAGCACTCATGGCCGTCTCTCATGTCCGTATTGCATGGACCGTAGTAAGGCTTTTCGCTTGAAACACGGCGGAAAACCGTGCTTCTTTGATTGTCATCGGCAATTTCTGCCAAAAGATCATCCGTTCAGAAGGAACAGGAATGCTTTCCGTGCCGACGTTGTAGAGAAGGGTGATCCACCGCCAAGGTGGTGCGGAGACACGATATGGGAGGAGGTTAAAGATTTTCCAAGTGCTATCGAAGATCCTACAACTGGGTACAAGTGCGATGGATTTGGTAGAGTTCATAACTGGACAAAGAGGAGCATATTCTGGGATCTGCCATACTGGAGTACCAATCTGATCAGACATAATCTTGATGTCATGCATATTGAGAAGAATGTGTTTGATAACATAATTAATACTGTGATGGACGTAAAGGGAAAAACGAAAGACAATCCCAAGGCCAGGTTGGACTTAAAAGAAATATGCAAACGCCCTGCGTTGTATTTGATACAGCAGAATGGAAAACAGTTTCTGCCGAAGTTAATTTTCTCGCTAGACAAGGAGGATAAAGTGAGACTTTTTCGGTGGATCCAGGGCCTAAAATTTCCAGACGGATATGTGTCAAATCTGAAAAGATGTGTCGATCCGAAGGAAAACAAATTGACGGGTATGAAGAGCCACGATTGTCACGTATTCATGGAGAGGTTAATTCCGATTACATTTTGGGAATTCTTATCGCAGGCAGTTTGGGATCCATTGACGGAGCTTAGCATATTCTTCAGGGATCTTTGTTCTAAGAAATTGCTCGTTGATCGTCTAGAAAAGTAAGAGAAGGACATTGCGGTAACACTATGCAAGCTAGAGAGGGTATTTCCTCCTGGATTCTTCGACTCTATGGAGCATTTGCCGATTCATCTATCCTATGAGGCACGTGTTGGTGGACCCGTCGAATATCGATGGATGTACCCGTTCGAGCGACATTTGAATCACCTAAAAAGAAAGGTGAAAAATAAGGCACGGGTCGAGGGTTCTATTTGTGAAGCCTATGTTCTCGAGGAGATTACAAACTTTTGTTCGATGTATTTCAAGCCTCATGTTGCAACTAATAGAACGAGAGCTTCCAGAAACGACGAGGGAGATCATGAAAGTAATGATACAATACTGAAGGTATTCAATGCTCCAGGAAAGCCATCGGGTAAGATGAAAAAGAGATATCTGAACGATGATGAGCTAAGGGCTGCTCAGGTGTATGTATTACTCAACTGCGACGAGGAGGAAGTAGAGAAACTGGAGGGGTAAGTAATTAATACGTCTATATTATTTTAATAGTATTAATTATTATACTATTACATTAATTGAACGATGTTGTTTTCAGCATATTTAATGATGATGTGAGGTCGGGTAGGCCACACATAACAGAAGAAGAACTAGAACAAGAAATGAGGCGTTATTTTCCATCATGGTTGAGTGCATATGTAAGACTTGAGAACTCTGTAATTACCTTTTTGTATATGCACTTGATTGAGAATGAGCTTAATTGCTTCTTTCGTGGTATTTAGGTCGATTGTCCATACGCAAGACTTGAGAATGAGTCTATTAGAACGCTAGCCAAGGGACCAATTTATGCTGCAAAAATATGGCCAAGCTACTGTGTTAATGGGTTTAGGTTCAAGTCAACAACTTGCCCGATCAGAGACAACTTTGTGGATCTCGATTCCACCAAAAACAACTGTTTGTGTATCAGATCTTCGAATTACAAAGATGTTGATGCGGGCAACGATTTCTATGGCGTGTTACGGGAGATCGTGGAGCTGACATATAGTTATGGAATAGAGCCTGCTAAGATTGTGTTATTCAGGTGTGATTGGTTTGATCCGATTGAAGGTCAAGGTTGGAAAGTAGACAAGCACGGTCTTGTTGATATAAACTATCGGCGTCGATATCAAGCCTATGAACCATTTGTCCTATCAAGTCAGGCTTAGCTCGTGTACTTCACAAGTTATCCTAAACGGGGAACAACAAGGTCGGACTGGTGGGCAGTATGCAAGACCAAAGCTAGAAATACCTTTGAGGTTGACGATATAGCTTATCAACAGGATGAACTACCTCTTGTAACAAATATTATAGAAGTGGACACGACGGACGTTCCCTATTACACATCTAATTGTGTAGAAGAAGTAGAATTATCTGAAGAGGAAGATGCAGATGAAAGTGAAGATGTAGAGGAGGAAGAAGAAGAAGAAGAAGAAGTAGATGAGCAAAACGAACTAGATGAATTTTCAGAAGAGGATTAAATCTGTACGTTTGTTTTATCATCATATTTGATACTTTAGTGACACTTCTATCATATAAATCTGTGACACTTCAGTGACACTTTATTGACACTTCAGTGACACTTTAGTGACACTTTTTGACTATGATATTTTTTAAAAATCTGTGATGTCTATCATATAAATATATTTTTTTTGTTTTATTGTCATATGTTTTATTGTCAGGTATGACTAGACCATCTGGACGACGCGGAGGATTATATGTTAGGCAGTCCCGTCAGCCTCGGGCTGGGGATGGAGAGGGCAGTTTCGTACCCTCATCCTTATCTCCGAGTACGCCAGTGTACCATTCTGTTCCCGGTCCATTACCGGGACAGGCTAGTTCTAGCAGGTTGGCGACTCCTCCCTCGTCGTCCAGCCTTCCTGTTCCCGGTCCATTACCGGGACAGGGCAGTTCTAGCAGGTTGGCGACTCCTCCCTCGTCGTCCAGCCTTCCTGATCCCGCGTCCAGCATCCCTGATCCCCCGTCCAGCATTCCTACTGTCGACGGCTCTATGGAGGGAGCCCACGCCGATCATATGGAGGACGGCGATCAGACTGATCCTGCCCAGGCAGGAGGTGAGAGCGACCCTCCATGTGCTCCCTCGGGCGAGACGCGTATGGAGATTTGGACGGACGGGCCTATGAAGTAAGTTAATTAATTATTATATATTTCTCAAATGATTATATGTACATATATATTCATGAAAAATTATTATTGTATAGATATCGGCCTTCTGCAGTACAGAGACAGCTGGGGACATTTGTGAGGCAGAACTATGGTGGGCCTTGGCTCAACTACTCAGATGCTCCCGCAGATAGGAAGGCCTTTTGGTTCGCCCACTTCAAGGTAAAAAATTTGTTTATTTTTAAATTTTAATAATCATTTGTGTATATTATACAACTTTTGTATTTTACTTCTTGTAGAGGACCTATTTCTATCCACCACACCGGGCGGTGAGGATCGAGGGCCAATTTCCTACCGTCATAGCCAAGCTCATCCGTGATGCGATCGACGACCAGAAGCGTCGTGATCGCGCCGGACGTCCGATCCAGGGTTGGATTACGCCAGAGCAGTGGACTGCGATGAAGGCTAGATTCAGCGAGCGCCAGTACCAGGAGCGGTCTGAGAAGGCCAAGGTGGCATGGTCGAGCGCCGGTAAGTGGTGTGGTGGCTCCATTCCGATGACGGAGCATTTTCGTCGTCTGGTACGTTTTCTATGACGGACATTAATTTATATATAGTTCGATATAATGTTTAATACTAATAATAGATAATATATTTTAACAGGTAAAGAAGGGTGAGGACCCGAACATGGTGACCGTCTTCCTGGTCACCCATCGGAGGGCTGGGGACTTCATTGACGAGAGGGCGACGCAGGCATATGTACGTTCTATTCAACTATTATTAACTGACTATAATTTAGAAAACAGGAAAATAGATATCAATATAGACTTTAGTAAACACTTACACGTTAGCAAACATGTTCTAGGCCGAGTTTGTTCGGCTACAGAAGGAGGCGGCTGATGCTGCTGCTGCTGTTAGTGCACAAGCAGAGGGAGGGGCTGGTACTTCCTCCCAACCGCCTGCAGCTCCATCGGAGGACGAGCTCTGGATGACCGCCGTTGGCGGTCTTCAGAAGGGTACGTACTACGGTACGGGATCCTACGGCGCGTATTTGGCTTCGGAGTCATCTCGGGCCCCCTCTGTCAGTGCGCAGTCTCCGGCTATACAGGCGTCGTCACGAGCTGAGGATGTTCGTCGTCAGATCGAGGAGCTGCGTCACGAGTTGCAGCAGCAGATTTCTGATGCGGTCGAGCGACGATCCGACCCTCCGATCGTCACCGGACGATTTGATGCGATCGAGCGCAGTATACAGGAGCTGATGAGTCTGCATCAGGCTGCAGCTGCCAACTTGCAGACGCTCACCGAGTCTACGCAGCGTACGAAGCGTAGACAGGTCGAGCTGGACGGATCGCAGAGGAGCCTGTCTCTCTCACTCGCTCAGTATACTGAGAAGGTGGTGAGTACCCTTGCTGCGCATGGTGAGCGACTGCGAGAGCTGGAGCAGGTACGTCCTCCGGGTCCATCGACGGTGCCGACTCCAGATACTGCACTGCCTCCGGCGCCGACTCCGGACATTGTACTGCCTCCTACTGCCCCTACGGTACAGCTCACCCAGGAGCAGTATGACTACATTCTATCCCAGTTGCGCGGCAGGGGTCCGCAGTGATTTTATTGGTTTTTTTATGACTTGTATGTATTGGCCCTATGGGCAATTTGTTTATTCATACACTGTGGTTTATACACTTGGTGGGAGACTTTTTATCATCTTTCATTTTTATTTGACTCTATTGGATGTTTGTGAGGATGTGTGTATGTGATATTTACTTTGCACTGCCTCCTATTTTTATTGTGATATTTACTTTGTGATATCTGCGACGGGATGACAAATATACCTACGCTGGGTTATAAGCGATGATCTAATATACAAAGGAGATGCTGCCAAAATTTTAAAAAAATATATTGTGTATTTTTGTTATGATGTGTGTCTGTGTTTACAGTGAATGTGAAATACAGTGTTCGGAACCATCGACAGTTTCGATTACTGTTGTATATTTTATCTTGGATAGAAATAGCAACAGTTCAGGGTGCACTTCTGAGAGCTTCATTTTCACGTCCTTCACTTTCTCGGACGTCGTAAAGGTTCCCGAGAAGGTGAAGGACGTGAAGAGGAAGCTCTGAGAAGTGCACCCTGAACTGTTGCTCTTTCTATCCAAGATAAAACATAGAACAGTAAGCGAAACTGTCGATGGTTCGAACACTGCACTTCACACACACTGTAAACACAGACACACAGCATAACAAAAATATCATTATATTTTTTAAAAAAAAATTTTAATATTAGCGACGTATAGCGACGTTCTGCGACGTACTGCGACGGCAAACAGACGTCGCTATACGTCGCTAACTAGCGACGTTACGTCGCTCGACGTCGCTAACTAGCGACGTCACGTTGCCCACGTGGCCACGTGGATGCCATGCCTCGTCATCATTTATAAACTTTTGAAGCGTCGCTAGTGGTCGCTTTACGTCGCAATGTTAGCGACGTACTAATACGTCGCTATGTGTCGCTGATTTTGCGACGTCTAGCGACAATTAACTACGCGTCGCAAATAGCGACGTTTGGCGACTAAATTGCCATCTGCGACTTGCCTATAAGCGACGTCCGTTTTTCGTCGCTAAATACGTCGCAAACTTGTTTTAGCGACGTATTTCCCATTTTTAGCTACGTCTCCTGACGTCGCTAAAATGGGTTATTTTAGTAGTGGTTAAATAATCAAAATTATAAAAGTTCAAAATTATCCTCATTTTAGAAAAGTGGGTGTTACACATTTTATAAGTCACCCGAGCTTTGAAATTTCAAGCTCACCTCCCTACTCAATTCTGGGGGAGAGTGTGCTCTAACTGTTGTACACATCACAAATCGACTCCCTTCTCCGGTTTTCTATTTCAAAACTCCTTTTGAACTAATTTACTCAAAACCGTCCACATTTTCTCATCTTTGTGTTTTTGGTTGTTTAGCATATGCTACTAACGTTCATAGTCACATAAATTTGACTACCGTTCCTTTCCCTCGATTTTTATTGGCTATCCCGCCAGTCAAAAGGGTTAGAAAGTGTTTGATTTATCGACAAAACAAGTTTTCACTAGCCGTGATGTCAAATTTCATGAAAAAAAATTCATATGCCTCCAATAAACCCAATCTAGCTCTATCTCCTTCCCACCACTAATTCCTGCCCAATTCCTTTAGTAGCCCATGACACCATTGATTTTTTTTTTGAGTCCAATCCCAGTGCCTCATCCCCTCTTCTTCTCGACCAAACAATATCTCCACCCCACCTCCACCCGTACCATCACCACCCCACTCATCTCTACCCACACCGCCCATCCTTTATACTTTGCTCGTCACCCCAAGACCCTTACACCGCCAGCAATCCCCGATCCACAATCTTCTCCCGTCCTTCCCTCACCTCCTCCCATGCTCGACTTATCTCTCCCTTCACCCGAGCCGTCTCTCCTTTCTTTAGACCCTCCTACACTCGAACCCGTACCCTCCATCGCTCCAGTTGCCATACCGGTCCGTCGGTCAAGCTGCATGATTACATAAGCTCCAATGTTTGCTCCAATTAATCGACCCCTTAACTCCAGTCTGGCCAAAGGTACCCGATATCCACTGGCCAATTATGTTCCATGTCACACATATACGCCCGCATATCAGTCATATGTTTCTCATATTAGTCCAGTCATAGAACCCAGCAATTATTCAGAGGTTGCCGCTCATCCTGAGTGGTAGGAGGCCATGCAATCAGAACTGGAGGCACTCAAAGCCAATGGTACCTGGACTCATATACCTCCTCCAGCCAACAAAAAATTGATTGGCTATCGAAGGGTCTATAAAATCAAACACAAGCCTGATAGTTCAATTAAAAGGTATAAAGTACGGTTAGTGGCCAAGGTTTTACACAATTGAAGGGTGTGGATTATCAGGACACTTTAGCTCCTACTGCGAAGATTATTTCAGTTCGTCTTTCTCCGTGGTGACCTTCATGAGGAAATTTACATAGCTTCTCCGCTAGGGCTTCGAAGACAGATGGATGAACATATGTTTTATTGGCTTCATAAATCTCTCTATTGTCTGAAAGAAGCCTCACGCTAATGGTTCTCAAAATTCTCAGAGGTTATTCAATCAACTGGGTATATGCAGTCGGGAGCTGACTATTCTTTGTTCACTAGAAGGCAAGGCGATTCTGGAGATTATTAAGGATGCAGGGTATTGAAATACTTCATAGGCATTGAAATTTCTGCATCTAGAAGTAGAATATTTGCTTCCCAGCGTAAATATGCTATAGATATTATTAAGGATGCAGGGCTGTTGGGCGCAGCCCCCGTTGACACTTATATGGAGCGAGGTTTGAAATTATCGGATAATAGTGACTTGCTCAAAGACCCAGGCTGCTAAAGAAGATCAGTTGGGAGGTTAACATACCTTATTGTAACCAAATTGCACATCATATATTTTGTCCATATTCTCAGCAGGTTTAAGCATAAGCCTAGGAAGCTCCATATAGAGGCAGCACTTCGGGTTGTCTGTTACTTAAAAAGTACACCTGGTCAAGGTTTATTCTTCTCTTCAAAGAGTGATCTTAGACTTCGAGCTTATTATGACTCAGATTGAGCAGGTTGCTCGATGACCAGGAGATCTACCACAGGCTATTGTGTTTTTCTTGCCCCTTCGTTGAATTCATGGAGGTCAAAGCGTTAGAAAACAGTTTCACTTTCTTCAGCCGAAGCAGAATACCGTGTAACGATAGGAGCTTGCTGCGATCTGAATGTCACGCCCGGATCCTACTAGGGTCATCCGTTTTGCCTGGATCCCTGCGGGATCGTTCGTCCTCACTAAGGTGTGATGCCGTACAAGCCTAATTTGCGCTTGCACAAGGCCATGTACCTGTACAAAATAACTAGTCAAGCAAAAACACATGCACGCACCTATTTATTACAGAAAACCAAATATTGGACACAGAGATTTGAAATAGAAAAACTTCTTTTATTGATAAACTTGATAGAAATACAAGTACAAAGCTTTGCAAACTCAGATTGCCTTATCTTGGCTACATGATTCTCTTTTAAAACTCTTTTTTGAAAACAGTCGCAATGTTCATACATCATATCCCTTTATTACATGCTGGAAATAAAAAGACACCTTCAAAGGAAAAGAAACTTGCAACTTGAATGGAAATGAAAAGAAGCTTCGAGGCAGTCCACAGCTCTACTGGGTTAGACGAGCTTCTGTGCCTCACTTGAAATCCCCCTGTCTCCTTTGCTTTCTGAAAAGGATGCCCACAACGTGGGTCAGCGCACATCATGTACTGGTGAGCGGCTTTTGGACGAACTCACAAATCTCTGCACTAAATCAACATGTGGAGCTAATATTTTACTAGTGATCTTTCTACTTGTCTAAGTTCTTTTTAACAATTCATAAGAACATGATAGTAGAATATTTCATAAGCAACTTACCACGTCGACAGTCATCCCTGCAGAAGATACGTTAGCACAATTTGCATAACGAATAATTCATGTTTCATTCTTGCAGATATTGAAGTTGTAATTAGGATCATGCAGGTGGACTATTCAACATATTGGTCCATGAGGTATCCCCATGATTAGCCGTTGTGACTCTCCGGTTCAGCTCGTCGCTAAGGACTTAGATATCGACTCCCATTTTCACATGGAGGCCCTAATCTCTCGTAGGCCGAGCGGTTCCAGGTGCCCCCAGATACCACCCGAGAGACAAATATTTTCTTGTTAACAAGTTGTCCGAGACCAAATGCATGCTCTAGCAGTTCTATCAGATGAGACAGATTTGGGCTTATGAGCAGATATATAATACGTTTATTTTGTGCCTTCTTATTCATCTCAACACGTACAAGTTCGTCTGTACATGTCTACATTTTTAAGGATACTTAGTAACTAAACAGATGATCATTCTTATGGAGCAGATAGAGTAGCAATACATGATCTTGCATTTGATTCAATTCAATTCAATTATCTTCTCTTATTTTTGTTGTTGTGGTATCATTGATCATAGGGACGAGGCAATAGAGTGGACTAGAGATCATTTTTATTAGGCGTACAGATCAATGTTTGTTCAGTTGAAGCAACTCACCGAGATGAATCTTACTTGAGAGAAGGAAGGATTTCATGCGCCGTTCACGAACAGTTCATGCGTCCTACATTGGCACCAACAGTTGATTAGCATACTTCGGTCTCTTTCTCTCAAGATTCGGAATGAATGCGAAATGCGATGAAAGCGAACAATGAAAACCAATCATCGAAAATCAACACAAAAACGTATTCATTAAAACAAAGCAGCGAAAGAAAATATCCAACAAAACTCTTGGATTCATTTCAATAGAAGCCAATCCATCAATTGGAAAGGTTTATTGTATTTCATCCGTGATCAATCGATACCGACAAAGGTTTTCCCAAATACTCAGTTCAAGACTGATTCAGCAAGCCGTAGGTATTACATAGTGGACTGCGAAGAGCTTGCTGCGATTTGACTTGGCTTCTGTATTTGCTTAGAGATTTGGGAATCCTACATCATGAACCTACTGCATTGTATTGTGACAATAGAGCAGCACATATTGCAGCGAATCCTATATTTCATGAACGTACAAGGCACATTGAAATGGATTGTCACTATATAAGAGACAAAATTCAAGATGGTTCTGTAGCAACAAAGTTTGTAAATTCTATGCATCAGTTGGTGGATGTTTTAACCAAGCCTTTGGGAAAAGAGATTTTTGTTCCTATGGTTCGGGAGTGTAAGATATCCACTCTCCAATTTGAGGGGGAGTGTTAGGAAAATAATCTTACGTATCTTCCATATATATTAAGATTAGAAAAATTGTACATATCAATTTTCCTATTATAATTACTGACTTATAGTTGGACTGCCTTGAAAGTAGTAATTAGTTCCTGACTTATAGGAATACTCAGAAAAATCTTCCTATATAATTATGCATGATATGTATCAATGAAATATCAAATCCAGTCTATTCTATCAATCTTCCACCTTTTCATGTTCATCTACGAGTAGGAGGTCGAAGTTGTCGTTTGAGGAAGGGTACCATCTCTCGCCGCTAGCTAGTGTTGTAGAACCTAATTATGGAAAAACCTACGCTTGGTGAAGGTAAAGTTTGGAGATAGAACAATTCCTTCTGTCGTGTATCCTCGATTGATCCAGCCTTAGATAATGATCCAGATGGCAGAGAAAGATGCAAAACCTTTGCTTGATATGGTTGATTTCATAATCCTGGTTCCACTAGTTATGTGCGTGGGGTATTATGGAACGAAATCCAAATGAAACACAATAATATGCCATGTGTATTCATAAGACCAATATTTATAGAGTAATACTATTCGTACCTCCAAAATGTCCCTCCAAACTATTTCTCCTTACGTGACAGCTTACGTGGAATCTGACAAGTCAGCTGAAATGACAAACTCTAACCCAAAAAATCAATTATCCAATTTTTAATGTTAATGTTAATTTTAAATTTTAATTTTAAATTTTAATTTTAATTTAAATGTTAATATTAATATTAATGTTAACATTAATGTTAAAATTAATGTTAATATTAATACTAGTGTTAACATTAATGTTAAAATTAATGTTAACGATATTTTAATTTTAACCTTTAATGTTAATATTAATATTGATATTAATAAATATTATTAAATTTAAAGTTAATTTTAATTTTAATTTTAAAATTTGCCTTGTCATCTTCCATGTCAGACGACACGTAAGCTGCCATAAAAGGAAGGATATTTTGGAGGGACAAATAGTATTTTTTGTGATTATATGTTGTTCCAAAATCCTGTCTATATCCAATTTGGGTATTACTCAGTTTTATGTCCAATTTCATCCTATTGATGAATACAGAATCTTTTGGCTTCAAACATTCTGTTGCAAGATCTATCGGCTTTTGCAGAGCTGGTTGGGAATCCTAGGATGAACTTTGATATATACAAGGGTTGACTTTAATTTATGCAAATCTTGGGCCCTTGAATACTTACTTCCATGTATTTCGATGTCTAGAATCTAGATATAATATTCCTGAGAATACGGCAGAGTTTAATTTCTGTTGAGTTTTTTTAATTGAATTGCAATTTTTGTTAGATAGAGAATCATGGAATTGCAGTTTTTTTAATTATCTTCTTCTACTTGTTTGTGTCTGTGGAGATTAATTTCTTACGACCACTTATATCTTTGTAGAAATGGAACGACCTAAAATCGAATTTTAAAAAAAAATTCGATTTTAATAAAAACGGTTCGATTTTTAAAAAAAATAAGGTCTTTTGTTTAGTATTTTTTATCCGGTTTGAACTTAACCGAACCTGCTTCTCACCCCTACACACCATATAAAACACTTTTGTCATTATACACTGATGTTAACTAAAGTAATGAATGGCAAATGAAAATTGTCTTACATAATACAAAATTTTAAGTGTATGTCAGCCCAACAATCCAGTGATCCTCTAGATGTTTTATAACATTTATTGATCAGATAATACATCGTAACACGATATCATTGGATAAATACTATCAGGTAGTAAATTGAAACTAGAGGTATATTGTCAAAAGCATCATGTCATGTGGTTTCCTTTGTCCGAGCTCTCTAGCCTAGTGGTATTAGAGCGAACACCCGGTGGGACCGGCAAGGTTCGAGTCCCCTAATTGTATGTGTGTGTGGGATTTCAAAAAAAAATAATAAATTTTAAAAAAAAAAGAAAATAAAGAAGAAGAAAAAAAAAATGTGGTTTCCTTCACTTCTTCGCAGTCAACAACTCACTATTGCTTGCTTCACACAACCAGGGCTGGTCCTGAGATTTAGAAGGCCTTGTTCAAAAACTGAAATGTGGCCCTATTTTACGTAACCATATAAAAGGAAAAAAAAACTTACCTGAAAAATATTACTCAAAATTGCAAAATCTCCAACTCTCTTTCTATGAAAATCTCTTTCTATGACATCTCCCAAACCACCAAAACCTTCTAAAATTTATGAGTGCAAACTAGATTTAAAAGATGAATGTCCATTGGGAAGACTAAAGTTAACCAACATTTGAGATTTTGGAACTAGTATCAACTTAGTAAAACAGAGATAAGAAATGGAGTTCAACCAAATCCAATCAAGTTGGAACTAGTTTCATTAATTCCGGTTTGAAGATTGTTTAATGGACTTCATCTAACTCCACAAACCAACAAAATGCTCCAAAATGTATTTGGAGCTCAATTTGGAGATCCAGACTCCACTAAACCTTAAATTTTTTCTTCCAAAATTTGGATCCTAAGAAAGATCAAAAACAGTAAAACTTTAGGTTTCAACTTCACTTTGAATCCCAACAGTCATGTATCAAGCATAAGAATGAATGAAGAAACATCCTCTAACTAATGTAATAGCCAAATTGTACCTCAAGGTCCAAGAATACTCAGATACTGCAACCAAAAGAATAGCTACAGTTGCAAATAATAAACTCGAGTTTGGTTGTTGAAATTGTTGGACAACTTGAACTTCTCGACCGTAGCCGTCGAGCAAATCTTGATTCGTGTTGCCGTTAGACTTCTTGCTCAGGGACATGAAGGAAGAAGGAGAATGGGGAGTAGAGTGAAAGTTGTTTTTCTTTCTTCTATGGGGAGGGAGAGGTTTATCATTATGAGAGATGAAGGAGAGGAAAGGACAAGACGAGGAATTTTTCATATTTTGGAAACCTAACAGCCTCCTGGACTCGAAGAAAAAAGTCTTGCATGCTGGCAGTCTTGCATGCTGGCTGCTGCAAAATAATGTGTTTTCAATGGAAACCTAACGACCTTGCATGCTGGTTGCTGCAAAATAATGGGTTGGCTACGTGGGTTAACTTGGGCCCTTTCATTTTGGTTTCATATTGAAGTTGGCTGATATACATTGGTTTGAGTAGGAAAATATATGGGCCCTCTATATTAGCGGGCCCTGTTCCGTCACACCTCTGGCACTCCTTCAAGGTCCGGCATACACACAACCCAAAAATAAAGATCCTAACTCCTCAACAACTGATAGATTCAATCAACCAACCTGACACTGTCCCTCTTTGGCAAGCTCGACATACAATTGAAGATGCAAGGAAGGCTGTTCAATCTATATTCCATCTGACATTCAAATTCGTTTATAGAAATGCTAATCAATGTTCTCATCTATTAGCATCTAATGCTCTTCTTTTTAATGTTTCTAATTCAACATCTCTTTACACAGAGATGCCATCATGTATTGAACACCATGTTCTCTTGGACATGAGTTCTGTGACTTTATCAGTTCAGTAATGCATTCTTTGGTTTGTTATCAAAAAAAAAAACTCCTCAACAACTAAAAAAATAAAATAAAGAAGACGTCCTTCAGATGGACGTTTTCTCAACAGTAATTTATCGAGACACTACAAAACTTATTCAGAACTAGTCCAGTATCGAGACTAGCCCATTTTTGTGAAACTTTTACTCAGGACAACCAAAAATTAGGGACTATCCACCCCTCCGCCTCCCAAACCTCCCCAAACCCAAACATTCTCCTATGGAAAAAAGAAAAAATAAAGGAGAAGAGAGCCGCCATTGGCAATCGGAGGAGGAGAAAGGCGCCATTGGCGGCTGGTGGTGGTGGCAATGTTATAAATTTTGTAGGCGGGTTCGGTGCGCCAAAGGGGCGCCTATCGCCTAGGCGGTAAACTTTATTTTTTATATGTATATGTTACTTTCATATATATATATATATATATATATATATATATATATATATATATATATATATATATATATATATATATATATATATATATATATATGGGTCGTTCTACAATACATCCGCTGGAAATGGATGTATCGATACATCCGAAATCTGGACCGTTGGATGTTGATCCAATGGTTCGGATTGAATAATAGTGTAGAAACATCATTTAATGCTGATTTAGACTTTTGACCTGTTGGTAACTTGCTTTAGCAGGTCATTCTTCACTTTAATTTTTTCAATGAACACCCTAAATTAATTCATATTTACTCTCTCAAAAGTCCATCCAATTTAATATTTCGTATTATATTTTTTTTGGTTACAGGCCGTCGTCGTGGTGGTGTTGGTGGTTGTGGTGGAAAGAGAAACAGAGATGAAGATGGAAATAAGAATCGGTCCGGATCGCGTCAAACGTCGTCGAGCCCTCCTAGAACAACGAGGAATACCAGCTGCACCGTGAAGAATCGGTTCGCTTCCCGTCGGACATAGTCGAAACCTCCTCGAACAAGAAGTATTAGCGGCGCCGCTCTAATTTTACTGTCCATGCCATTGTCAGAAATCTTATTTTTCATCTAATAATTTAATATTTTGTTAATAAAGCTACATGTCACGGTGGTGGTTGTGAACTGAGGAAAACCTGCTTCTGAGGTCGGGCGGATCATCTTGTCACATATTTTTAAAAAAAATCTGTATTGATCGGACGAATTTTTTTTACTTTTCTAATGATAATATTTTCGAAGAGAATATTTTATTTGGACGGTGAACGGCCATTCTCTTTGCTTTTAACACGGAGAATGGCCATTCTCTTTGCTTTTAACACGGCGAATGGACGGAGAATGGCCATTCTCTTTGCTTTTAACACGGCGATTGTACGGAGAATGGCCATTCTCTTTGCTTTCTACACGGCGAATGGACGGAGAATGGCTGTTCTCTTTGTTTTTAACACGGAGAATGGCCATGCTCAAGGAGAATGGCCATTCTCCGTTACTTTAACATGGAGAATGGCCATTCTCCGTTCTTTGAAAACGGAGAACGGACACTCTCTGTGCTTTTAACAAAGTATGGTACATTTAGGACTGGAAATGTTCAAGTATCTCATATTTTTTTCACCAAATATTTACAGTATTTTTAATATCATTTACCATAGTACATTCATTTTATATTAAATCATTTTCAAGATAATCCGAATATCATTTTATCAGGCTTCCACTGTATGGCTGAACAAAATTTCTTGCGAATGTTTGAATATAATTAACCTACTATCAAAGAGAATTTTTCTTACATTACATTATGCCTTACACTGGCATCGACTTCATACTGATGGCATCGATGTACTGATGGCAATAACAAAGGATGAACATGCAGGATTACAATTATGTTTCCGCAATAACAAGGGATGAACAGGCATGATTACAATTTTGCTTCAGCAATAACAAGGGATGAACATGCACTGGCATCGAATTCATACTGATGGCATCGATGTAATGATTTTTTAAGAAAGCAAAACACATTACAATCAAATAAAGTTTCAGTGATCCCAGGAATGCATCCGTAATGTGGCCACCTTTAAACCCTAGCAATGCACCCAGGACTCACGAAATCTGTGATGGGCATCTGCAAATCAAAGGAATACACCAAAATATCAATATCATCTATCAAGGCCAACTGCCAACCAAATAAACGCTTCAACCAGAAAATCATAATCAAATTAAGTATACTTCATTCCAAGTCCAATAAACTGCATAATTCACGTTACAGTAATCTGTCCAATCCACGTTAGTAATTCAACATAGAACCTGCATAATTCACAATACAATAATCCAAATAAATATCAGACCTACTCTAAATTCAAGACCATATTACATTTTCAAATCAAATTACGAACTATGCACTGAGTACAAGCGAAAAGTTTAATCTTACAATATTTCAAACACAAAATTTAGTTTGTCCGCCATGACCAACAAATATTCAGAACAATATTACAAGTCAATATTACTTCCACATTGAAATAAGAGACATTCAAAACTCAAAAGATGAATCTTCATAGACGTCTCCATCTTCATCTTCTTCTTCTTG